>VZRN01001643.1:671477-703846 GCA_013397935.1 Dasyornis broadbenti
ATGTATGATTTTTCCTGACTGCAGCATCTGTAATGTAATTAATTTTAAAAAAATCCCCACTTGAAATAGGGGAACTAGATTTACAGTTATTTTTTCCTTGTTGTTGTAAAAAATTGCTCTGTATCTAATTTAATCTCTTCTGTTAATAAGTTTCAGTTTCTTTGATATCAAATTAAACCTATTCCTTTTCTTTCTTTTTTATTTTTTTTTTAATTTAATCACTTAGAAATAATACCTGCACAAACTAATTGCTTCACAGTTTATATTCTCATCTAATAGTTTTCTTCAAGAAATACAACATCTGGCCTTTCCTTAGATAATTTGCTTATAATTCACTTACTCTTGGTGTTCATGTTTGAATGGTTTAGGTCAGGCATGTTAATGGTGCACAGTTTAGTATTTGATTGCACCCTTCAGTTTTCACAATGCTTGTCCTTATTAAGGCTTTTTATCCCCTTTTCAAATCTTGATATAGCAGCTGAAGCAAAATAGATTAGCATCTTAGTTCAGAAATCTAATTCCCTTCACATATCTTTTAACCCCTCAATGCTCTGCTTTGCTTATGTGTACCCAGATGGCTCCAGGTTTCTACAGCTTTTACAAGACTCCTACTTAATTGAGCTTTAACACTTTTTTCCATTACCCCACAATATTTTAATTGACTTTATACATGTATTGAATTCCAATATTGAACTAGGTTCAAATCAATGGAGCTTTAGTGACTTCCAAAGCTGCCTCCCTTTATTTCCTTGCAAAATTTTGCTATTGGACTTTCTGACTAAAACTTTTTGTATGTCTCTTTGTAGACCTTTGGATCTGATAAAACTCCTTTTGCCTTTATTTTTGTTTTGAGTGGTAAGGTTTATATTTTGGAGGCAACTGTTGTGTAGCACTTGATTCTATGAAAAAAAAGAGAGTTAAGTTTTATTGCTACGTCTAAGTCCAATTTTGAGCTGCTAACAATTGGTACAATGCTATGCATTCTGAAGTTCTGGAAAACTTAACATATACAAATTTAGATTCATTCAAGTTTTATTACTTTATAAATAAAGCACACCATCCTCTGTGCAAGAAAGAACAGTCAGCAATGAATGGATTTTTATCTCCTACAAATAGCTGCTAGTCTAGTGATTTTGATCCAGCATTTCAATATAACAATATCTACTTTTATGTCTCTTTATATGGTATTCATGGGAAAGAATGAATTAATCATTTTAAGGACTATTTTACAGTATTTCTTGAAATAAACTTGCTTTGCAATTGTACAACATGGCTTTTTAAATGCAAATGCAGTGCCACAGTTTCCTAAGAAGTCTTCTGAAACAATAGAAGTGATCAGACGTTGGCATTCTCAGCGGCAGACTCTTGACAAGCTGATTATCCCCCCTGTGCTTGCAGCAGTCACAGCCTGTAATAAGCAAGAGGCTGTAAATTGTAGGGGCCACTCATTTTCCCATTTCACTGTCTGCAGGAGCTAGTGAAAGCTGAAAATCTTCTATTCTGCCCTTTCTTCTCAGTTAAGATAATGGCCAAATTTATTATTTTTAAGCGGAATGTGATTGAGAGATAGGTGATGATGCCAGAAAAGTGAGATCATTTAATCAAAGGTCAAATTAGGCTCTCACTCCTTATACCTATCTAATCAAAAGCTGCCTCTCTTTTTGATTTTTTTCTTTTTTTTTTTTTTTGTTACCTGCATCAGAAATTCAAAGATAGCCTTGCCATCCACTTGTGTTGATCACACATTTCCCAAAGGTGCTCTGTACAAGACATCCACTTACAGAACTGTTTCTATGACATTTCTGCTTTATTCTTCTTTGTCCAAGGGCATAGACCATAGGGAAAAAAGTGCAAAATACAAACATATTTTTCTTTATGACATTTGATTATTCCATATTTCTATAGTGTTATAGTATAGAGGATTTTAAAATTACAAAATAATTGAAGAAAAAAAGAAATTATTTTCATTTTTTTAACCTATGATATCAGTAAGTTTGATTTACCACATACAATAAACCTACCTTTTTGCAATCTAAAACATTCTTGCGCAAAAGATACATTAGGATAGCTATGTGTGAAAGGCATCTATGTATTTCATAAGCACAGACCAGCTGCTGGTTGGCACTCTGGTCATTGCCTTTTTCTCTTGAAACAAAATTAACATTAATCTGGCAAATAATTCATTATTCCATTCAAATTTCTGTTTGAATAAATATTTTGAGTATAAATGGATAGCCATTAGTGCTACACTATAGAGTTACCTTTTCTTAAAATTATTCAAGTTAATTCTTATTTACTATTGTTTTGTATCTCTGCTTGAGTGACAGGATTTGGTACTTCCATTCACTGTCATTTTTAGGTTCTTATCTTTCTAGCACATTAATACAGGCCCACCATTTTATAAAGGTGCAATTGATCGAACTGTTTTCTGAGATCCAAATGAAAGGATGGGTGCCTACATAGAAAAATTTTACATTGAAAAGTGATGGAAACTCTGCATTTAAGAATTTCATCAATGGACAGACATCCTTTGAATGTAGAGAAGTTACAAAATGCAAAATCCAGATTAAACAGAGGAATTTTGTAAACAGGATGGAGTCAATATAATATAATTGACTACAAATCAAAGGGTCACACTGATAAAATAAGTATTATAAAATTTAAATCGGATTATTTCATTTATTTATCATCTCCAAACAAGATGAAAGATTTAAAAAGAAAAGCCCATACATTTGAGAATACCTAAAAGATATTTGAACAAAGAACATGGAATTTCATACAAGAAAATCAAACACATATTCTTACTATGTATTTCAGTCACAGTATTTCCCCCTCAGTCATATGCATAGATCTCAAAAGAATAATTATACAGAATGAATCATTATCACCTAAGCAGAATTTTTAATTTCACATTTCAGAGTTGTGGGATTTTTAACAGCAGGACTTTGACATCTGAAATATCTACTCCACAGTTCAAGAGTTTTTTGAGAAAGAGCAAGGCAATTTTAGGCATAAGCTGCTACAATACATGTTTAGGACCTACAGCTTGAAAGGAACTCCATAGCCAGTATTCACATGTGATATACGCTTTCATAAGTCAAAATTCTTCAGACCTACTGCTCACACAGAGTGTGTGCACAACCAGACTGATTCTTGCAGTATTCAGTTACAATCCATTTTAACCCAACGCAGCATAGTCTTGCTTTGTACCCTGATTTGTGGTTGCTCTCAGAACCAGTTTGAGACAAAGACAAAAGCCTTGAAAGACACATGGATAATATTAACCTGTTTAAGCAATGAAGAACTGTTCTTATCTGAGATGTCATAGGGTATCTGAGATATCTGCAAGGGGCTGGACAACATGCTATGAATTGTATAAAAGAGAGTTCTGGAAACCAGATGGAGGCTGAGAATGCTAAGAAGTGCTAAGAAATTTAGTGTCATTAGACATGTTTTAGACATGTAAAAGCAGTCACATCACTCACAGTTAAAATGATATATATAGAGAGATAAAAATTATAAATTATAAATGTATATATAAAACTGTAAAACCAGTCCAAGTATATTTACTTATGAAACTTCCTGTCATGGCTTTACTTCAAAGTGACATGAAAAGCCAGACTAAAATTGAAGTTTTAATTTAGTTCTCTTTCTTTTTAGAATGACAGTTTAAAAGCAAGCTTTTCATTTAAGAACAGGTGTTTTTGTAGTAATGTATTACATATTTATCTGAGAAGCTTTTTATGGTTTATGTGGTACATATTCTACTTGAACAAGTTTTTTCAAGAATATTAATTACTTGATTTAAAGAAATTAAAGCCTACTATACAAATTCTCATTTTTCTTAAGCAAAGTGACTGTCTTTTATAAAAGTTTTAAGGATGAAGGTGTGAAAAGAAGAAAAAATAATGGTTCCCTTACAAAAAGATGTAATTATTATATCTATATAAAAACTTTCTGGAGTAAAATTGTAAGTCAAATTGCTTATTTAAAAATGATTTATGATAACCCTAGAGAAAGCAAGAAATATATGAGTGTTTTTTTCACCAATTATAAACAAAAAGAATAATTGGACAGCTACCTTTCTGAACACTACAAAATTATTTAGTTACAGTGTGATTAACTGATTGTAGAGCATTCTTATTGGCTAATGAGATTATTTTCAACAAAATTCCTGTTTCATTCACTATCATCTGCTGTAAAATAGCTCTTCAAATAGTGTATCATAAATAGTCTGATTCTCACATGAGATGTTGATTACAAACTCATTGTAATCTGATTTAATTTCATACAAGTTAAGTATGTTAAAATAATTCAATTTATTAATTTGAAGACAGGAGAGCTTTCATGGCCTCATTTATATTTGTTTTATAGCTGTTTCACTAAAAGAAAAATAGATGAAACAAATGAGATAGTACTTTCCTCTTGCATTTCTTAATTTATTTCACACACCATTATGCTTCATACCTTCTGTTCAGACATCCTTTTATATCTTTGTTTGTCCAAGTCATATCTCTTCACATATGTTTTCAGTCTTTTCTCAGCTTTTTAGAGCAATTCATAGGAACTTCATCTGAGTAATTCACTTGAGTGTATTAATATTTTATTAGTACTTAACTTCTACAGCAAGGAAGATCTGACAGTTAGAGTCTTAATTATAGCCATTTCACCCTCATCTCTTACCAGTGCTTTTTCACCTTTCAATTTTTTTTTCATAACTCATCTCTCATTCTCCTTCTTGTTATTAAATTTCAAAAATATTCACAATGAAGACTGAAATTAAGTTGTATGTATTTGAATATTTATCTGAAATTTGAAGTCCTGCAATATTAGAACCCTTAGTAGATCAAGGTGATGTCTAAGTCCTTCAAAACTTTTTAAGATGGTCTATCTAAAATGTAATTTAAATTTTGCTTCTGAAATTAAAGACATACATGAAATATCATAAATCATCGACTTCATCACTGTCTATTTCAAATATTGAAAATATTATCTGGGCAATTAATTTCAATTTCAGGAAAATGGTCCTATTCTTTATTTCAAACCAGCTGGAATTTATCTTCTCATTACGACAGTGACAGTCTGTGAGATGGGGCAACTAGTCTTTCTCTGCCACCTTAGAGAATTTTCAGTTAAATGTCTTAAACTAGACATGCAAATATCCTGCTGGAAACCAATTTCTTTCTGCAGATGGATGCATGCATGCATATAATTATTTATTTCTATGAGATCATTGCTACTAAATAAAAATTATAACATAACCATACTGTCTTACAGAGTATCCAAGAGTTATTGTAAGAACCCCATAATAAATGTGTTCCTTCCATTATATATATACACACTAATTTCTTCTCTATGTAATAGGTATTCTTCTACATATTTTTCAGTTGTTCTCTTTGCCTCCATATTATTACTTCCCTGTGTATTCTATATACATCACCAGGAAAGTACCCAGACTTCCTGAGATGATTTTATATTGGTTTTACCCCAAATATTTTGCCAGATAGCTCTCAAGATAATATTTTCTCATCTCGTGTCGGGGGCTTACAATCACACTGTCATCAATAATTGTAAGAAAATCTTTTATTCACTTTGTCATCCATCTGGTAGATCTTTACCTATTGGCAAAGATGGGGTTTTAATCCCCCAGGTAAGTTGAACTTCATGTTATCATTTTTATTGGTTCTTTTTTCAAGGTTGTATTATTCTTCCCAGGAGACATTCAGGTGCTTCTACAGCTTTATATATTTCAAGACTTTCTGTCAGCATAAAATCCATTAGCATCAACTATATCACTGTCATTAAGCAAAGTACTAAAGATTATCAAAATGAATCCATTGAGTATTCCACTAGTAATCTCCCTATCACATGATGATTCTTTATTCAACCTTCAATTCATGTACTAACCACCATCTTCAGTGAAAATTTCCCGTGGGGTACCATATCTCCTGTTGTAAAGAAGTCAAGATAGATTAGATCTACCACAACTGTCTTGTCTATAAAAACAGTCATTTTATTAAAGAAAATATTATATCAGTCTGACACAATCTGTCTTTGCCAATCCCTTGCGTTGCTTTAACCACTTTCCATTCACCTTAATTTATTTAATGACTGCTTCCTTCATCATTTGTTCTGCTGATTGTGACCTCCCGTTGAGGTCAGGCTCTGTAGTTGTCCAGATTTATTTTTCATCCTGTTTTTAATTAGTGTCATTGTAGTCTACTCCTGTAAATTGAAAGGTTGTGTTGGGTGTAAAGGGCAAGTTTTGGTAGGAGTGGCCTACAGGCTTGAGGTCTGTGAGAAGAGACAAGGCTCTGCCCTGTGCTGGTCATAACTGTTCCCAACTAGCTCCAATGGATCCACCTCAGAACACAGTTAAGTATACCAGCAAAGACAGTTGTATCTTTGTGAAAACATATTTAAGAAAGGGAAAAAGATAATGGAAAAAGTGAAGAATAACTGAGGGAACAGCTGAGGAAATGAGGGAATAAAAAGGTCAGAGAAGGCACTCCATGGCAGAGTAACTACCCATCTGAAGGGACCATTCCCCTAGAGGATTTCCACTGCAGCACATGAAAAGTGTGACAAACGAGGTGCAGCAGAGAGAAGCCTCAGCATGCTGACCCTGACCTCTGGCATGATTTATTGTCTCACTGAAGGGACTGAGTGTAACCTGTGGTGATAACAAACCAGAACAAGAAGTGTCCAAAATGAAATACTGAAGTAAAAAAAAAAACGGGGGGCGGGGTGGGGGGATGCAAGTGGGAGAGGAATTTGGAATTAAATTTATTGAGTCTGGGAAAGGGTGAAGAGAGGTATTTTATTGTTTATCTTCTCCGTTTCTCTGGCCTGAAAAGTAATGTCATATGACAACAATTTATTAACAAAGCTTTATTGAGGTAGTAGGAAAGATGAGCAGCATTGTGCCCATATGGAAAGTCACACAATTGCTGATAACAAACATAGAATCATAATTGATGCAGTGGCTTTGGCACACTGTCAGGAACACTTGGTGTCCAGGTCATCTGACAGCAACAGTCAATCGTGTAAATTACTTTTGAATGCAGGTAAGAGTCATGCTGACCCTTGGCTCACCAGCCGTAGTATGATTTGAAAGCCTCACACATTACACGTGGACTGCAGCCTGCCTATGCTGCCGATGTTGGTCAGGGGGTAGGGTGTCAGTTTGCCAATACCTAAGTCAGTAATTAAATATTTATGCTAATTACTGATAAATGAAATTAAGTTTTCACAGTCAAGTCTGTTTTGACCAAAATAATGCCTGACAAATCATATCCCTGTCTTTATCTAAATCCATAAGTTTTCTCAATCTTGCTCTCTCCTATTTTTTCCCTCTGTCCCACTGGGGAAGAGAGACATGAGCCAGTGCCTATGTGGGTGCTTGGATATTAGCTGGGATCAACCTACCACAGAGCTTTATTAAGAATATTTGCTATCAGACCTATAATTCAACCCATTAGTTCTCAGAACTGTTGAGACAAATTTGATGAGGATCAGGGCTGCGAAGATTGTGAAGGGCCTTGAGGGGAAGTCGTATGAGGAGTGCCTGAGGTCATTTGGTCTGTTCAGCCTGCAGAAGAGAAGACAGAAGGGGCACCTCATTGCAGTCTACATCTTTCTCATGAGGGGCAGTGGAGGGGCAAACACGATCTCTTCTCTCTGGTGACTGGTGACAGGACCTGAGGAAATGTCATGAAGAATTTTTTAGGAAAATGCTGTAAGGTGACAAATACTGACCTTACTGAAATACGGATAAAATGTTCATTGAAAAGAGACATGAAGTCAAACATTTAAATTATATGAAATAGAAATGAGTTGATATGCAATTATGCAGAAGTTATTGAAAAGGTATGTCATATAGCATACATGACAACAGTCAACATGGTTTTTGTTTGTTAATTTGATTTTATTTTTGTTTCTCAAATGAATAGGGGTGTTACGACATACTAATATTTGAGTACAGTCTAAATACATGAACACACACTATTTCTTTCACATTAGAAATACCACATAAACAAATGAGTTAAAACACAACTTGGCAAAGAAAGAGATGGGTTAGGGAATGTGCAAATAATATTTGCTGGAAGGACAAGATATTTTTTAAAAACAGATGCTAAGTGCATCCAAAAAGTAGTTTAGGACTCTCTTCAACACAATCCCAACAGCATGATTTTGTTGACTTACAGCGTACTGTCAGGATTACACAAATATTCCTTTAATTTATTTTCCCTCTTTGCATATTCCCTCTATACTCACTAATTGCCCTAGGAAGGAAGAGTAATAGAGACTTTACTTGTTTTCAAGAGCACACATGTTCAGACAGGTGCTGAACTTTGAAAGGAAAGCAAAATGCCTTCCAGTGAAAATTCTGATAGATCTTAAAGACTGAAAGAATCAGTTTGGTCTTCCACAGGGAACATTCTCCTCCCCTCTATGGAAAACCAGAACAGGATTTAATGACACATGCAGTTTTACCCAACAGGGCAGCTGCTAGATTAGGCATCTAGGAAACAGAGGCTGAAGAGATAACACTGGAGTGTCTAGACTTAATTTTGATTTGAACTGTGGATTTGTTTTTAGGTTCTGATCTCCTAAGAATTAAGTCTAATTTCTCACTGAGGCACATGTGACTCCCATGTGGAGTCACACTAGCTTTGGCAGGGAAGGAATGAATTTCTGCACAGTAGCCTGTAAGATGCTATATTTTACATTTTTGTTCTGAATAGTGTTGATAAAACACCAACCATGTATCTGTTTCTGAGCAAAACTTACACATCATCATTTTTTTCCTGTTTCTCACCCTGGCCCCAGTGAGTAGGTTGGAAGAGGACAAACCTAGAAGGGAACAGAACTGAGATAGCTCATCAAAATTGATCAAAAGATCAATATTGTGCCATGTTTTTCAATAAAAGTGGAGGACAGAATCAGCCAAGGATTGTCATTACTCAAGGGCTAGCTGGGCAACAATTTGACTGGTGAACAATTACTTTTGCATCACTTGTTTTAATTTGCTTTGTTTTACTGGGGTGTTGTTGTTGTTGTATTTCTCTTTTGCTTTGGTTTTCTTATACTTAATAAACCATCTGTATCTCAGCCCATGCATTTTCTCACTTCTGCTTTTCCAGTTCTATCCCACATCCCACTGAGGGGAAGGAGTGAGTGGCTGTGTGGGTCTTAGAAGCCTAATGGTGTTAACCCACAACACAGATGAACACTGAAACTCTTTTATTTTGAAACCATGAAATAGGTTAAAACAGAGCCAGAGATTTGTCATCACTGGCATAGGCAAAACCTGGTATGTTGAGTTCCGTGATTGGAGTGCCGTGTTGGAGGCTCTTCAGGAGGCATAAGCAGGGCAGGCGACACAATGTCACAAGCAGGTGACATTGAATATAATGGAGGAGTTGGAATATATGGAGTATACAGCTGGCAATGGCACAGCTGAGAGCCTCTGGGTAAGGATTAAGGTAAAAACAAATAATGCAAATGTCATTGTGGGAATCAGTTAAAGACCACCTAGCCAGGACAATGACACTGATGGATTATTCTCTGAGGAACTAAGGGACACCTCCAAATCAAATGCCATTGTCCTTAGGGGGGCTTCAACTTGCTGGATCTTAAGTGGGGACACCACATAGCTGGCACAAACAGGTCCAGAAGATTACTGAAATATGTGGATCATAACTTTTAAAGTCTTATTTTATCTCTCATTAGCCTACTCTGATTTTGTTATTAATAAATTCAATTCATTTCTCTAGTTCAAATGTGTTTTGCCTGTGATGGTATTTGGTGACAGATCTCTCCCAGTCCTAATCTCAATTCACGAACCCTTCGTTATATTTTCACTTCCCAGTCCAGCTGCAGAGGGGAGTGATAGCAAGGCTTTGGCAGGTTCCTGGAATCCAGCCAAGGTCAATCCCCTACAGTCTTTTCAGTGCCAAAACTCTGTCATGCATGCAAACTTTTGCTTTTCCTTTAGTAAACTGCCTTATCTCAACCTATGAGTTGTTTTCCATCTTATTTTCTCTCTGCTGTCCAGCTGGGGAGTGGTTGAGTGTCTTGGTGGGCACCTGGAGTCCAGCCAACTTCAACTCACCACCCTCCCCAAGGAAGTGGTCACAGCACCAAGCCTATCAGATTTCAAGAAATGTTTGGACAACGCTCTCAGGCACATGGTGTGATTTTTTGGGCTGTCCTGTGCAGAGCCAGGAGCTGAACTTGATGTTCATCTTGGGTCCCTTCCAATTCAGGATATTGAATGATTCTATAAAAACATTCGGCTAAAAATGCAAATAATTTTCTGGCATGAGTGTGAAGTTGTATGAAACATTTCACTACTGAATCATATTGATGGAAAGCCATCTAGCTAAAATTACATAAATCATGTTATGATTTTTGAAATCTGAAGTTTAGAATAAAAAAAACTTCCATAGTATGTTTGCCTCATGGATTCTGTGATAATTCATCATAAGTCTTATGGAAAATGATTAAAAACAGTTTCAATTTTGGTTTTCTTGTGGTTAATTCATAATAACTTGTCAAAAGCTCAGTTTTATGTTAATTACATACTTATAGAATTAGCAAGAAGTATCTTCTGGGTTCTGGCTTGTGAAATACAATATATACTTCCTTCATTTTACAGGATAATGAAACAAATAAACAAACTACTATCTTTTTCCTAATTTGAAAAATCCTATTGTCAAAATAGCTGTCATAAAATATTACCAAAAGATCAAAGCAATTTGGACAAGGTATAGGAAGTGTAAAATGGAGGTTAATAGAGGTTAACATTCCCCAATTTGGTCCATTATCTCAATTGCTGAGCTTGAATCATTTATTCCTAGTTAATGAATAAACAACACCTTCAAATCCCAAGGGCTCAGGCAGGAAATCATCCATGCATGTTAAGTTTATCAAAGTGGACAAAAGTACACAGATAAATGACATGTAAGAATTAGCCCAATGGTATATACAATGCCATTTCTCTCTTACAAATACAAAAGAATGACAATAGTATTTTTTTCTATAGCTAAGTATTCGTCTTACCTTCTTTTGTAAAAGTTACGGCATTTTGACACATATGCTTGATCTGTAACTGAAAATTATTTCCCAATCCTTATAATTTCTAAATAAACCTGCTTCTCAGATGCACTGGAAAAAGAGGACAACAAGGTCTGCTTTTGAATAGCCAAACAGGAAAACTTTTGAGTATGGCAGATAAACCAGGAAAATTGTAGTTGTGACTGGGAAGTAAAAGGGTCCCAACAGCGTCCTTGACTTTATGCTGTACTTAAAAGAGTTTCAGTGGCAGCCACAGAGCGGCTTCCCAAACATTATCTTGTGCTGTTGACTGCCAAAACAAGTGTGCTTCTTCACCAGGAGAGTAAAATACTTGTAGTTTCTCCATACGTTTCCCCACTGTTAACACAGCAGAAGATTCCAGATTATACCAACAAGAGGTAAGGTATTGGAAAGCTAGAAGTTGGATACATATCTCTTTTGAGTTCATTTGCCATGTAGAAAACAGATAACCCTCCTTACGACACTATCTTAAAGATGGGAACACACTTTCAGGGTATGCAGGATGTGGGCACACTGGCTGTAAAGCCTTGTTAAATCATTATTGAGACTGAAAGTATGATCATTCAGAATAAAATTTTGCAGTTACTTTGCCATGTGCATAATGAAACCTCTTCTAGAGTAACAGGGGTTCATAGCTGAAAAAAACTGGCACATGACATCATCTTTCTTTCAGTTTAATATGTGGTGATTGCCCCACATTCATTAAGGGAAATGAAGGTCAGAGGTAGTGTCAGATTTCTGAAGTCTCTGTGAAGTTGTCTATCTTAAAAAAAGGATATATGTAAAGAAGCAATTTAACCGTAATTTCACACTCTCATGAAATTTTCCGTGAAAATACATAAAGTTTTGAGATGATGGATTTCATTTTACCTTATTTATTACTTAGAAAATGAGTTTTATTGCTTAGATCTGGAGGACTATACTTTTATTTAATTATGGGGAATGTTTTATTAGATAACACAGTCTCTTTCTTTATTTGATGCCTTTTAGTGCCATATACTGCTCCATAGGTGTCAACACCATAGCATAGTACACTTTTTTGCTCCAATTTTTTAGCTCTAACTTGCAATTATTGATTAAATACGTAGTATCCAAAATCTTTGACATTTGAAAACTAACACTATACATTAAATATTCTTCAACAAAGATGCTAACATCACTTTAGGACAGTTAGTCTGACATCTAGTATTGGCACATTAATGGAATACACATACACGACTCGACTGGTAAAGAATTAAAAGAATATGATTAGTCCCTGCCAGTTTGATAAAACAGAAAATAGACCTTGTCAAAAAAAAAGATTTAATTATTCATGCACATTGGAGTGGTGGATGATTTATTCTTTAATTGAGGAGTGCTAAACTGTATTCTCCTTCAACAACTAAAACTGTAGAATAAAGATAATGCCTCCATTAAAAGAATTAAGAAATGGATAAATGAGTTATCAGAAGTGTATATCCATGTAAATCACCATCATGTGGTAATGTTTCTAATAATATTTGTCTCTGAGACTGATAATGTGATTAACATTATATACTATTATATAATCTAATCTAATCTAATAGATTTTATATATGTCATATTATATACTTTTATTATACTAATGGAGTACATGCCATGTGTTACCTGTATTTATAATATATCTACTCTCACTAAAATTTTAATCACTACCCTGAATAAAAAATCTCCAGTGCTAACATTTTCAAATAAAAAAATTGTCAGTAAATACTGATCAGAATGGGACAGTTATTCTGAGGACCTGAATTCCACATTAACCTGAATACTCTTAAATAACATACTGTAGAAACAGAACTGTTAGTGCATAATTAGACACATCATAACTTGACAAACAAGAAAGTATTTCTGAGAAAGTATTGAGGATCAAGATGGTGAGACACATGTACATTGCATTCTACAACTACATTGTAGTAAAAACATTTTTTTATAAATTGCTTTAATCCTTGGCATTATACATGGAGTGAGTATGAAGCAGGAACTTGGGTATATGGAAAGGGATTTTACATTTTCTTTCATATGGCATTATTGTTAGTGCTGAAATATTGCTCAGTCTTCTGATAACCATATTTTTAGAGCTGTTAAAATATAAACAGTGATAGATCACTTTTAGTAAGCAGATCACTGCTTACTCTTCATACAGAAAACTACTCTGCAAGTGCTGTCAAGCACTGCTCTCCAAATTTGGGTCAATGTATGACTGTGCATATTGGGTGAAGCAAATCTGGGCAAGAAAACAAGTTTACCTTGCTCTTTACAACTGAGAAAGCTTTTTTTTTTTTTTTTTCAGAGAAGTATAGCTAAAAATTTAGCCAATGCAACATATGAAGACTAAGAAATTACCTGATTATTGTTTATGCATTCCTTAGGAGTCATTAATAAAGATCTCTTTAGCACAGAGAAGAAAGAAAAATTAAGTAAAAATCAATGGAAGCTGAAACCAGCCAAATTCATTAAGGCCACAAGGTACAAATATCAAACAGAGAGGCTAATTAATGGCAAAACATTATTCCAGTTAAATAGTACATATTTTTAGTCAGACACAATTATTGCCTTTGATGCAATCTTGACTTTGGGATGACTCCATGAAATGCAAAAATGTAATCTGTAATACACAGCAGGAGCAAGAAACTGATCAGATGGTCCTAGTTAACCTCTATATCATTGTTTCATCTTTCAGTAATCTCAATTGATAACTAATTTTATCTGACCATTATTCACTCTTAAAATTAAAAAAATGCTTAACTTTTCAGTTCATTTTACTTCTTTTTTTTCATTCTTTTGGGATCTCATAAATTTTCTGGTAGACTTTACAGAAATGTATTCAGAAGAGGTCCACAAAAATACTTCTGGAAGAAATCTTATGCAATTTTCTTTTAAAAACCCATTTCCCCATCGTGAAGGTTTCATCATTCAGCTGCTATAAACCTTATAATAATTCTGATTTTAAATAGCTTGAATTGTTTTTCCTGGTTTTAACATCAGGAGACAATATATTTTTCATCATATTCCAGCTTAAATATTTGATTGTTTCCATTTACAATTTCATAAATGAGGTCTTGTTTAAATGATTATAGGTTCTGTGTTGTTTATAGAAATACATCTGTGGAAAGTATTAATTCGCCGTTAATTCAGAAGCGAAGGAGAAAATATCTGCTGACCCTACAAGTTCCTCTGCACTACATTTGTCGATAGAATCATAGATAGAATCAATCATTCCTTGATTCTGGAAAGAAGCTTTGAAGAACATCTCATTCCAACCTCTATGCCATGAGCAGGGAAACCTTCCACTAGACCAGGCTGCTATAAGTCTCATCCAACCTGGCCTTGAACATTTCCTGGAATGGAGCATCCACAACTTCTCTCAGCAACCTGTTCTAGTGCCTCACTCCCCTCATGGTAAATTTCTTCCTTATTATATCTAATTTAAACCTACTCTCTTTCAATTTAAAGCCATTCCTCCTTATCCTGTTACTGCACACCCACGCAAATAGTTTCTCTCCATCTTTCTTGCAGGATCCCTGCAGGTACTTGATGGCTACAATTAGGTCACCCCAGAGCCTTCTCTTCTCCAAGATGAACAATCCCAATTCTCTCATCCTTTCCTTACAGAAGATCTGTTCCATGGTTCTAATCATCTTCATGGCCCTCCTCTGGACTTGCTCTAGCAGACTGATGTCCTTCCTGTGCTGAGTACATCAGAGCTGGACACAGCTCTCTGGGTGGGATCTCACCAGAGCAGAGTAGAGGGGCAGAATCCCCTCCCTTGACCTGCTGGCTGCAACACTTTTGGCACAGCTCAGGATACCATTGTCTTCCTGGGTTGCAATTGTACACTATTGTACTTGATGGTCTCTTTAAAGAGTAAGATTTACCCACTGCTAGCCATGTTCCCTCTCCTAAATCTGGGGGGGTTTTCTGGGTTTTTTTTTTTTTGGTTTTTTTTTTTTTTTTTGTTTTGTTTTTTTTTGTTTGTTTGTTTGTTTGGTTTTTTTTGTTGTTGTTGTTGTTGTTTGGTTTGGTTTTTGGTTTTGTTTTTTGTTGTTTGTTTGTTTGTTTGTTTAATTCCTGTTGTTTCTATTTTACTGATGCTACATCATACAGGACACTATCACAAGGATACACACACCCAGACCTGGTAAAGCTGATTTCTGGTGGCCACTAGAGAAATTCACTTGTGTCGTGTCTTCTGAAATGGTCATCTGAATTAAAGAAGACAATTATTTAGAAACTTACAGAAGCAAAGTTTGTTAGTAGTAATTAATCTTTTAAAACTCTTAAAGCAGTCACAATAACAAATAATCTGAAACATAATCTGACCAATATAGGATTTTGAAATAACTCTTTCTTGTGAGTGGAAGAATGGCAGCCCTATTTTATTACCTCTAACTTATAGATAATGTTTATATATATTTTAAAGGCCTGCCATATTCATGAGCATTGAAATCTTTATGAATTTAATAATTTGACTAATCTCTTGATTTTGCATTTCTTACCTTATGTATGTGTATATGTGTATCTTTAGATATACTGCTTTTCATATAACTCAGTGTTAAAAACTTTCTTATATGTATTCTATTTTTTCCAAGTGACATTGAAACTCTAATCTGCTCCAGAATAAAACTCAAAAACTTTCCTTTTACCCTCAGTCTTCTGCTGCAATATCTATATTCTGTGATGCCTTCAAGAAATCAAATTACTGCTTTAGGCAACAGTCAGAAAACCCTGATACACATGCCATTTTCATTTTTATAAATTTACTCCATATTTTAAATCCACTTTCTCTTCCCTGCATTCCTAAAAGTAAGTTGTCTTTTATTATCACCACATTATACTTAGGAATTCTTGCCTTGAAGAAAATAATCCCTACACTTTCTCTTATGAGTCAGTAACCAAGCCCAAATTAGAATTCTCCATTCTGAGCTCCACACTGTAAACAATGCCAACCTGTTGTTTCTTCGAACAGCATTATGAAAAGATGAAATGAGGCATAATATTTGAATCTTTCCATCATTTTCAGTCTGTTGTTGATCTGATCCACTGCCTGAATTTTATTCTGTGAAGTTCAAAACATTGTTTTCATGTGGATATTTTCATACCATTCCTTCCAGTTCTTCCTGTAACAGTCTGTTATATTTTCATTTGAAATGCTGACAGCATCAGATATTTCTTCACATTATCAGATCACCTCTCCTTTATATCTTAACCAAACTAGACATATTTAGTTTTTAAAGGTTTTTTTTCTGCAAGTGAATGTTGGGAAGCCTTTAATCAACTTCGCTATACTTCTTTGCATCCTAATCAATTTCCTGATCATTAAGTGAAAATGAGTATGCACCACTGCACACAGTAGTCTGTTGGCAGGATGGAATTAAAATTAAAGGACAGATCTTAAATAATGGTGTAGTTTTGTAATATATAGTTGGAATGGTTAATGTTATGCATCTCAGAGAAGACAGGAGACCAATGAAATGCTGAATTCATTGACTTCCATGTCAAAATATTCGCTTAGTTCAGGGGGGGCAAAGTTTATCTGATATATCACTTTGTAAGGATATCCAGAATGCATGGATCTGTTCTATCAGGTTACCATGTGTCATGGTTTAAGAATGGTATTCCCCAATTTAGTGTTCCCACTGAACCACTCCAAACTAGATGCTGCTCCCTCACTCCTCCCTCCCCTTCCCACTCCTACTGCAGTAGAAGGGAGAGGAGAATTGGAGGCTCAATAAGTAAAGATCATGGTTTGTGATAAGAACAATTTACTGGAAACAGCTAATAAAAATAATATTGTGAGGGTTCTACTTTCTCTTCATCCCTCACTAAGTGAACTGATTTGGTCTTGAATTTCTTCTTTTGTTTAAGGGCAATTGCTAACAGAATGAGTTGTTCCTCTGGTTCAGCTGCAGTTTCAGTGGTCACAGTGCCTGTTGGTCTGCTTTCCTCCAGTTCCTCCTGAAGGTGGTGTCTAGTGACGAGCAGTGACTGGTAAATAGTAGCCAAGGCCCACCTTATTATGTAACTTCATGCCTCTCTGGAATTGTCACAGCATTTTTCTTTCAAATATTCTGTGAAGTTTTCAAGGTCCTGAGTTGTTCAGGGGTGAAATTTCAAACCATTGGAGCAGAATAGTCCTTCAAAAACTGGCCCGCTTTCTCCCATCTTCCATGCCACTCAGGACTATCCACCCTTGGCAGATATCTCTGAAAGACCCTCCTAAAAAATCTCTTTTGTAACTCTAAACTTGGTGTGGACCACACTGAGGACAATCTGGCAGACCCAGCAACAAGTACATGCTTTCCTTAACATCCAAGGGAAATTCAAAACGCTCAAAAGCTGTTTTAAGAGGCCTGAAGGAGGAAAAGGCAGTGAAAAGCTGGGGAAAATCATCCTTCCTTGTTCCCCCAACAGACTGGGTATGATTGTTAATGGACTCTCAAACGTAAAACCTGACGTAAGGTTAGGAGAACAACACTGAATCCACACCCCAAATGACCCTCCTTGCCCTTGATCGTTATCATGTCGTAAGCTGGTATCACACAGTACACAGCAGCAAAGCAATTCCGATCCCTCTCCCTGCTCTGAAAACTATCATCATGAGGAGCACACATACAGGAATACATGTGGAGTTAGGTACCACACCCACATGAATAGATCAAGCAACATTGTGACCCATGACTCATTACCTAATACAGCGAATGCTTCGATCAAATGTCTTTCCAACCTGCTCTGGGCTCTGTTGTCACCTCAACACTTCATGCCTCTCAATGGGTGCCAAATAAAGCTGTTGTTGTTTAGGAATGGTAGTTTCCAATTTACTGTTCCCACTAAACCGCTCTAAATCACGTGCTACTCCCTCACTTCTCCTTCCCCCTCCTGTAAGACAGAATGCAGAGAACTGCAGACACAAAAAGATCTTATGTTGAGAGAAGAACAGTTTGTTGGAAACAGCTAATATGTAAGAATGTAAACCGTAACAACAAAATACTAATGACAGAGCATATTAGAAAAAAGTCAGACTATTCACATGTGTTTGCTCACCCCTTGTGGAAAACCCCTGAAAGTTCATGACTGCTTCCTCCCCACACTAGTCAGACCCAGCAGGGAGCCTCTCCCCTGTCCCTGGAAAATGAGGGGAGGTGGTGTAGAATGACCTCTGGGTCCTAGCCATGCCCACTCCTGGCTACTGCATAATTAACCTTGCCCCGGACCAAACCAGGACACCATGTTAAGGTTATTCAGCGTAAGAGACAAGTACAAGAGATGTGAAGAGTAATAAATTAAGTAATAAACGCACCGAGACGGAGAGAATCACATTATTTGCATCCCTCCTGAGGGGATTTCATGTCTGCTCCTAATTCTTCGTATCTCATTTTTGGTTTTCCAATCACTTTTCTTGCAATTCAGGAAAATGAACTGCCTATCTGTAATTCTCTCTCCTTTTTAATATTTGATTGTCTCCTACCTGTGCTATGGTCACAAAGTGAGTCCAACCATTAACCTGGCACTGCTAAGTCCACCTCTAACTCATATGTCCAAGTGTCACATCCATGTGTTTTCTGTACACTTCCAGGGATAGTGTTTCCACCACTTCCCTGGGGAGCCTATTCCAATGCCTGACTACCCTTTCAGTGATGAAATTTTTCCTAATATACAATCTAAACCTTGCCTGGTACAATTTGAGGATATTTTGCCAGATCCTGTCACTTGTTTTCTGGGAGAGGACTGACTTCCAACTGACTACAATCTCCTTTCAGATAGGGAGAGAGTGATAGGGTTTCCCCTGAGCCTCCTTTTCTCCAGGCTAAACTTACAAGTGATTCCCTTTCCATGACATTTTTATGTACTTATTGACCAAAAAGAGTAAGCATAGTTTAAGTCAAACTGTTGGAAACTAGTCATGGTTAGGGTATGGATAGTTTTATTAAATATATTTTCTATTCAAAATTAAGCAAAATCAATATAATATTTCATTAAAATAATAGATTAAAACCTCAGTTGAGGAGATATATGCTTCACTGCCTTAGAGAAAATTAAGCCTGTGTGCCACCATTTTAAATCACACAACGCTACTGCTAGAGCACCTGAGAACAGGATGTGTCACAATTGCTTCTGTTGCATCCCTCTTTTTTCATCCAATAAATAATTCATTTATCCATGTAATGTGAAACAGTTCCAACAACATAGAACAACAGATTTCTTTCCTCAAATTTACAGTAGCCTAAAGGTTATGGCTCTCATGAGAGTTTCTCAACCACTGTCAGAAGAAGACCTGCTCAGAGTGTTTGCATTCTTGCTATATCACTTATTTCTGTGAAGATCCTTAGGAATATAGCACTGTTAGTTCCACTCTCCAAAAAATCTTAAGGATAATCCTCATAGTGCTTTCTTAAGCTCTTGTAATTACCCTGAGAAATACAAACACACACACAAATGGTATTTACAAGAGTGTCATAATGCAATTCGAGGAGGAAACTTTTTTCAGAATATATAAAATTTTGTAGTCAGGCTTTCATGTGTGTGTGTGTACCATATTTGCAACATTTTTAATTTGGGAACTCTTAGGAGTTTGTCAAATGAAAGATACCATAGTAAGGAAAACAAACACTTTACCACGTGCTACACCTCAGTAGATAATGAGTAACAGTATTGCTTACACGCTGCTTCAAAGCACAGTGCTATCCTAGTAAATCTATCTGCACATAGGTTTTTCATCTGTATGTTTTTGCTAAGGAACATAGTCTAGATATTTCCAGGAGCTTCATATCAGTCTTTTAGCCAAATAAGATCCCATCCTTCTTGGTTATGTTTATGAGAATGCTTTTTCACACTAAATTGGAAACAAATTAGTCTATTGCCATTCCTCCCTGGAGTACACATACTCCTGATGCACGGATTTAACATAGGCTTAAGGGGAGAATGATTTGTGAGAGTCTCTTGTTAAAATATTGACAACACATCACTGAGGATTTCCTCCAGCAAAGGGAACAGATTATACCTCTGTGAGCTGAATGTAAAACTACGTGGGCTTTCTTTGTGTTTGTTTGCAAAATGACATACACAAACAGCAAGGAAAACATAGTTAGAAATAGTCAAACTGGTTAATGACAAAAATATGGAAAAATCCCAAATTCAAGGTATTTGTTTTGCAGCAAGAAAATGCCACTCAGATACAAACAAACTATTCAATTAAACTAGAAAGAGGATATAATTTCTGAATATATATTGCATTAAAAAGAAAGATTAAATCTTTTTGGGTGAAATAACATGCAGGTAATTACTAATGTTTATCAGTGGTCTATTAAGTCACTTACATTTAGGACCATTTCACAGATGATCTAGGATTGTCACCTGTCCTCTAACAGTCTCTCTACGAGCAGAAAAGTAAGCATGAATTTCTATAGGTATCACTTCATACCTGCTTACCCCAGGTAAATATCTCAAATACCCTATCAAACACTACCAAAATTATATTTACACAATTACATCCTTAATTTCTGATTTTTACCTAAAATGCTAAATTGCCCATTTCAATATCTTCTCAGATTATTAATAAAAATACCCTAGACCAATAGAAACTGCAGGAGAGCTTAGAGAACAACTTTGTACTTATAAGTGCCCATGAAATTTGTTTAATGTAAATGAAAACAGACATCTACATACCAATTTAAACTTGCTGTTAACTTTGTTTCATGATCACCCTTAAGACAGCTGAAATATTTGGATTTTTTCATCTCCAGTCTTAAAAATCTGTTTTTTATATAGTTTATTTTAAAGTTTTATGCCCTCAGGACACTTATTTAGTCAAACATGCATAGTAAAAAACCCACAAACCCCTGACAAGATACTAATATTATCAATTAAAAGATATATGTGTAGTTGTTTTTAATAAATATCCACCAGGCTATATAAGGAACTACTGGAAAGAAAGAGACAAAATAAAATGAATATCAAAAATCATACTATATTTTTAATATGAGTAGTAAAACTAGCATCAAACCTAGCCTAGTGTACACTGCTGCATATTGCTCAGCATAAGAATATCCAAGTTGATACTCAGTTCTCAGTGTCGCAATTTATACAATAGTTCTGAGTTAGTTTACACTTGCATCTGCTCTGTCACATGGCAACCTAGTCCTTTGTTGAAGAATTTCTGTTTTATATGGGGTTTGGATTAATTCTTCATTAATAAACCTATCTGGAATTTGAATTAACATATAAGGCCAGGGCACCTGTCCATAGTGTGGGTGCCCCTATTTGGTGTTGAGAAATGGGCTATTCTGTCAAGTATTCCACATCATAAGCTTTTATGGTATACAAAGTATTTATGTAAGTGTAGGCTAATTGTGTCTATTCCTCAAAATTCAAGCAGGTCAGGCTACATGGATGTCATTCTTTGTTTCTCTTAATATTTATCCATATATAGTCTAAAAAAATGCCCTCACAGCAGGCAACATGAGTACCCTTCACATCATCTCTTCATATAGTAAAATCCATTCAAAAACCTTGTAGCTTGAACTACAAGGTGACTGTGAACCACAAGGTAACAAACTGAGTTGGTTTTCAGTTGTTTACAGCTGTTTTGCCCATTTTTAGATTTAAAAAAATGTTAATAGTATAGAAGAATGACCTCTAGAGTAAATTGTTATGGAAGGAAAATATAATGAGATTTGCATTATACAAGTCTCAAACCTTGCGGCATTTCAACTGTTAGCATACCACTTTGTTACCAATTACTTCATGATTGTGGACATATGGAATTTTTAGCTTTGGTATTATGCCTTAAAATCTGTTATTGTCAGCAAAAGACCCTTAATATGAAGTTAAAAATAGAAATAATCCCCAGAAACCTGTTAGTTTTTCTGAATACAACTTTTGGATCCAAGTCCTATTTCCCAAAGTCCTGTCAGATGTGAATATGAAAGCTGGTGTCAACAAATCTACCTAAGAGAGAGGCAAAAAAAAAAAAAATCATCTGTAGTTTTTCGGCTCAGTAAAACTGTTGTTATTGCTAAGCATGAACCCTGTGGGAGCTGTTTCATTGAGGAGTTTGGAAATACAATATGGACACTTTTTACCTCTAGGTCACTGTTTCAAGTACAGTTCAGACTAATAATGACAAAACTGTATCGTGTCATCTGCTGGCTCTGCAATGATCTGCACAAAATGATTTGGCAATTCAAAAGAAATCCTGATGGACTTCAAACTCAGCAACTTTGTATCAAATAAAATCTTAATTTCAAACCTTAACAGACATGAAGTAGTTTTCTTGGTTTAGAAAAACCGGTACTGTTACTTCACAAGGTGTATCGTTTCAATGGATGAAAAAGAGCTAAAATTTTGCATTTTGCCAACTAGTTATTTCCTGGAGAATTTGAAATTATTCCAAATATTTGGAAAGTTTAAAAACTATAATGTTGGCTTAAATGAAGATATTAAACTTCCAGTTCCACACCCATCTTTAAGAGTTAAATAGCTAGGAAATTTATTGAGCATATCTAAAGACAAACTAGAAGTTCAGTTCTTATTTTATCTTGATAAAGTTTGGGCCTATAAGGCATTTTCTTTAAAGAAAAGCATCCAAAACACAATCTTACAATGCTTTTTTAATTTAACCTTTCCTGTATTACATATTCTGTTTTGTATTTAGCAAATACTAGATTGAAGTCTGCAAACTAGACATTTCACCTCTCAGGTGCACATCTGAACCCCAAAGACCATCATCCCTGCTAGAAAATTGTCACTACTTCTCTTGGTCTGAAATAACATTTTATAGTTTCATGCATAGTGAGACATTTGTGAGAAACAGGTTTGAAAAAGCATCATAATAGGATACCTTATAAATGGATGGTTGGCACCCGTCTCCAGAGAAATATAAGTCCATTTCAAAACCTTTCGCAGCCTGAATGAAAGAGATAGTTTAAACCAATTTTGCCTCAGGCCAAGATTCACAAAGGCATTCAGGATTTTGGATTATTTTTTTCTCTGTTGAATGAGACTTAGTTTCCTCAATGACTTTGGAAACTGCAGTCTGCTTCTCAGGACTTCTAGCTAATGACCAGCTTTGAGATAAGTGTCCCTCAGTGTTCATTTAATGACTGTGCTACACCCCTTTGGAACTCTTGTGGTTTAAGCATTCATTCCAACTTATTGTGTGAAGGACAACCTTGTTTTCTAGATAGAGTGGTGTTTGTCTTTATCAGAGGATTACCTGTAAGAAATTCCCACTGGAGTATAATTGCTAGGGAAAACTCAGCTAGTTTTCACATTCTGACAGCCCTCTAGAACTTCCCAATGATGGAGGACATTATTTCTTCCAGACATCCCTAATTGCACACCAAATTCACTACAGAATCCAGAAAAAATTTAATCTTTGACCCCAAACTCATTCCGTCTATCTTTTATGACAGATACAATGATATCACTTGGCCATTCTTAATTAAAATAATGTTCCATGCTTTTTTCCCTGAAAAGTCTTTAATAGACTAGTTGTCTTTTGTGTTTCACTGACTGGCACAGGGCTCTCGTTTCTTCATGAACTCACTGGAGTACCTACACTTGGATGTCAGTCTTTGGTCATGATTTTTCTTGATGAAAAGGCTGCTTTTAATTTAGACACAAAACTTTAGTCCTTTTACAGCTGCACTTCTTATAGCCTACCATTTGTTATAACTCACAGATATATCTTCTGCTCCTCAGAGTTAATCAGTGACAAGACAAATTCCCAAATAACACAGACATTGTTCGGGACAAGCCAAAAGCAAAAAGAAGTATACACTAAAGCAATGAAAAGGTTTTTCATCTATTTAAGAATATGATTTAATATGCAGAATATTGGCAGATCACTTCCATTAATAGGAATGCTTGAAAGTGTTTGGCTGTCTCTGTTGATTGTTTCCTCCCTGTCTTTCTCTGTTTTTGAATCAGATTAAAATAGTACTCTTTTCCAGTCATCAGGGAAAAGATGAATGCTATTTAACCAGTAGTAGACGTTGCACCAAGTCTCCTTTTCCACATGACTGAAATTCCAATTTTCTTTCCAGTGCTTAGTCAGGAATGCAGTAACTGCCATTCCCTAGAAAACATCTGTATCATACTGTATTATTCAGTATATTCCAATGTTGTACTTCTCAAATGTTCCATGTGTCCAGAGCATCCACCACCTGACTGGAACAGTCCATAAATATTCTAAGCATTCAGAGTATAACATCTGGCACACTTGTTATTAGCCTTTCATTCCACATTTGATTTATATTATAATTTTGGTAATGGCTTTTTAGTTCAGACATGATGCCTGTGTCAAAAGTACATCTTATTAGTATTCATAAACTACAGACTGATGAAATAATCATGTCAAAGATTTGCTCATCATAATTTCTATGATACTGAGGATTTCAACAGATATTACAATTGTCTCCATGTTCTGTATTATTAATGATAACAGCTGCAAGTCTTGCATGTTGCAGTAGTCTGAGCTGAGACTTACCATATTTTGACATATGACTAGTTAACCTAAGCTCAGAATTGATACATTTCTTCAGAAAAGTGTTAAACTACTGTTAGCAGTTAGAAGAGGGAAAAATAGCTTCCTTTTAACTCCATCTGGTACATACTGAGAATCCAAACTGTTGCTAATAAAACATTGAATCATATATAGAGTACATGGTGAAAAAAAATCTGGTGAAAAAAATCAGTAAACAATAAACTACATGCTCTGATAACTGCAAAAGCAGAACAGAGAAGGTAACAGGAAGACACAGAAATAGTATTAAATTATGGTATTACAGTAACATAATGTGCTTCATTGAAAGCATGCCTATGAAAGATGATTCTCGCAACTAGAATTCCAATATATTATAGAGACAACTGTATACATAAAGGAAAAGGTAGCTGGAATCAGAATTCTTCTTAGGATTTTAAATAGCCCAGCATTATTGGGGTGATCTAATTTACTCCATAATAAGCTCATCATTCCTTCAAGCCATTTGAAAACTGCAGGCGTCCATATAAGAGAACTCCACAAATCCTTGTTAACGAATGTAATGATTCAGCTTTTGGGTAAAGTTGCAAGGAATTGAAAACAAAGAAGAAATGACAGATGGTATATGACTAGAGACTTGCTGGAATGAAAATTTCCTGGACAAAATCTCAAGGTACTCAGAATCACAAAATACCATTTACAGAGAAATTATCTTCTAGTAACTGAAGACAGCCAACCATGTACCAACTAGAGGAGAAACCATCCTTGACCTACTTGCAAATAGAGAGGAATAGACTGAAAAAATGAGAAAGATAGTGAAATGTGGAACAGCCACAATGAACTAGCTGAATCTAGGGAAATAATTAATGAGTTTACTTAGCACAATGGTACAAGGGTACTGAATTTTAAGAAAGAAAATTAGACTCAAATCCAAAACAATTGAGGAGCCAGGAAAATTTCTGGGCAAGTCCCCAGGACAGTAAGCATGAGAGCAGCTTCCCAGGACTTTTCACACTAACTCGCTGGAACTACTCAGTGAGAAACTGCTGTAGCTGATCTGCATGAGTCGATGAAGTTTTCAGTGTCCATGGTCCCACTGTTCCTTTTCCTGCTTAGCTCCTCTTTGTATTCTGTGTCCTTCCCATATATGTGTGTAGCAGAACCCATAGGTACTAATGTCAAATGTTTCAACAGGATAGCATAACCAAAGTTCATCCATACAAATGCTTCTAACAATTTTCCTCTAACTGTCCAGAGGACAGCAAAGAGCAACAGTAAACCTACAATTACAGGATTTAAACACGTTTAAATGACTGAGTTTCCCAGGCCAAAATAATATTGATATTGATATTATTAATAATAATATTCATATCAATATGAATAATAGCAACAACAATAATACTAAAAACATCTCATTGCATATATTTTTTTCCAGAATAATTGTTTGCACTGATGAGGTAAAATCTGTAAGTTTAGCATTATAGTGCTTCTCAGCCTCTCTAATATCATGAATCTGGACTAAGGATTCTGAACCCTACAGAAGTGGACAACAGTCCTGCTTAGGACTATGAGTTTTAAAACCATTTTTAACATTAGAACAAGACCATAACATGCATGAAGGCATCCTAATATGTACTGCTTTTCAAATCTTAATGGGGTCATTATGTTCAAAGACAAAACTATAAGGTGTGTGTGAGGGGGAAATTGAATGTACCTGATTGCCTTTATTTTACTTCTGATCCAAGGACATTTTTTTATTTAGTTCAGCTGAAAAGTTGACTAGATGGAGTGTGTCTTATTTTGAAATTGTTCTTCATCTAGGATGCAGTCCCAAAAAAGTACTGTCCTCAGGCATGCCTTCTGTGAAGTAGATACTGGTCAGAGGACAGGTTTATTCTTATACCTTACTTTTCTCCTAAGGCTACAGTCATACACACAACTTCCTCTGAGGGATTTCCTGTAATCCATGAACTTGCTAGATAATCATAGTACTAGCTTCTCTCAGAGTACACGTACCATCAGAATCACTGATGTCTTTTGGGTGTTAGTAAATCTTTTTCTCCCTTGGAAAGTAGTAAACATACCATTTATGAAGGGTGGAAGTTATGGTCAGACAAATTGTTGAGCTATAATCCTGACTAAAAATAGTTTTCCCAGCAAATTAAATCCTTCAGTTTTGTAGAGAAGGTTTATGCATAGTTCTTTGTATCACATAAATTGAATACCAAATCTCACAGAATTAAATGAATGTAATAAAAGCACCAGGGCCCTTTTTCTGAGTCACATCAGGTAGCTTTAAACAGCTAGTATACATACTATTTAATTTTTATACACTCCAGAAAAAGTATGGACTCTCCGAATTTGTGTATGGGGAGTGGCCCGTGACCCACTGTAACTCTCAAGAACTTAATATAAATTGTTTGGGAAATGGTTGGAGACCAAAAAAACAAAACCATGCTAATAAATAATTAAAGCATTTTAAGGCATTTAGTGATATTTGTACATAAGTAATAGAGTTGCGGTGCTCAGGAGTGGTCTTCATACTCTTCAGTGGAGACCACACAATACTCCAGCAAACTACTGCTTTTATAGAAAAAGACAATGCAACTTTTTATAATTCTTGATATATCAGATGCCACATCAGGCAAATAAACTTGGGGATACAGGATGCTGGGAAGGAGAAAACTCCTAAATTTGACCTACTGGGACTAAGAGTCATAGTAACTGTGGTATAACAGAATGGTATGACTGCTGTTGTAGGGGGATGATTCTTTATTGAAGACCACACAGAGTACAGTTTTACAGTTTCCTGCTCAAAGTGTCCCACCTAGTCAAGTAGATGCAGAGAGACAAACAGCTGCATAGATTGTCTAAGGTAGAACTGTAGCCCAGGAACCTGTAGTAATTTTAATCTCATATTAAATAACCAAATGGAAAACTAGGATTGTGGCTATAGTCATAGTATTATACAGAGGGCCAGCGGTAGAGCAGATATGGCATTGCAAATTTAAATCACAGTATAAAGGACAGAAAAACAGATTCTTCAAATTTTAATAGATTGAAAACATCTATTATTAAAAATAAAAAAGTGACATAGGGGAAAAATTTAACAATGCAAGAATGAAATATCGCATGAGTGAAAATGCAATCCAAATAAAGGAAAATCAAAACATAGATTGCTTAGCTTATAGTTTGCACAAGGAGATCTATGAGCAAAAACTTGAGATGTTGTCATAGTCTATGCAGCAGAACTTTAACTCTTAAAGAATCTGCTGTCAATTTACTACATTCTAGGTTTCATAATATTACTGGAAATTTGGGGGAAAAGGGAACAAATTTATCAGCAAAGAAGAATTAATGCACATAAAGAATTTAAAATGTGTGGGAGAGTGGCAGTCTAACAATACAGAAGCATTTTTATAGTGTGTATTATAAGGTTTTATAGGTGCTGTACTTACCACCCTGAGTTTATTGATTGAAATTTTTGATTTCTACAATGAACCTTGATTGCATTTGCCATTTTGCTTGATTGAGTAATAGATAATTAGACTTCAGGAAGAAGATTTTACATAGCAATACAAAGTTGTATAAAAAAATGTCTTAGAAATATTTCCCTATTATTTTCTTCCATTTCTGTAGTAGAATGTTTTAGGGTTTGGGGATTTTTAAAGTAAAAAAACCCCAAAACATGTAAAAATGGGTGTGGATTTCTTCTTTTGTGAAAAGTCAAGCAAATACTTCTCTATATTTCTAATTTGACCTTTTTTTCCTGTTGTTGTTTTTCTCCCTAAAAATCCCCAGAGTCTTCTAAAGTACCTGTTCAATCTAAAAGTGAGAATGAACCAATCATCAAACAATTCATCTGCTAGATAATAATCTTTATAAATTGAATTAATTTGTTGATTACAATTTCTCTTTAGTCAAAGTGGGATTTTTCCTCACAAATGCAATCAAATGGAGACTTGTACGAAACCAAAAAAAAAAAAAAAAATGGAAAGCTACAGGTGTAAATAAAACAGTAACTGTGATTATGAATAGAAATCAAGGAGAAAAAAAAAAAAGAATTTCAAAATTTGGCTTAAAAATATTAAGTAATCCTTCAAACTATAATGGACAACTTTTATTAATAAATGTAGGAATTAGGAATATCTTATGCATATGCAAATTTTTTTTTTTACATGTATACATAGATAATATGTACCATTTTATCAGTTCTATGACAGTTATGATGGTTGGAAAATTTGTTCTCGGCTAACATGAAAAAGCCAAAGATGGAAAACAGAAAAATGTTTCTATAAGTAGGAAAAACATTACATCAAACAGCACCCTTTAGCAATAGCATTGGTGGCGTGATGGGACAAAGCTTTCTCCTACCTCATATTCCTCATTTTCTTTCTGTGAATAGAAAACATGCTTGGGAGCACAGATTTGGTTTGGGGTCTTTATTTCTTTGATGAAGTTTTTTCAGTTTATTAGTACTTCAATGATAATTTTATAATCCTGAAAATCTCCTTATTCCCTCTCTAAGGTGAACACGTAGCATAAATTTCATCTGGTTTTGTGAGTATAAATATATTACCATAATGTTTATTCTCAACTTCTGTCTCATCCTTTCTGCATTTTATTTTAAACTTTTGCCCTTTCTTTCAATATTATACAAGAATGGTAGACTATCGGAGGTTGGGGAATTTTTTTCCGCATTCTGTTGCTAGGCAACCCTAACGACTGGGTACTTAGGAGACAAAAGACATGGCTGGGTGGAGTGAGAGGAAAGCACCTGGCCACTGGTAACTTCACTTGCTCTCGGGGCATTGGAGGGGGATGGTGGAGCTGCTGTTTTCCTTTCTCTGAGGCCATGGGAGCCCAACTCCACTCTGCTTTTTCTTCCTTGCTGGGTGAGCCTTTGGGAAAGCACGGGATTCCAACCCTCTTCCCACCCTGGGAGTGCACGTCTCCTTGGCTGCGTACGGCAGCTGCTGTAGGGGAACCTGGCTGCCACTGACCCGCATTCCCCACCTGCCGGGATGCACTGCGGTTTCTGCCACTGCTGCAGAGTTTCTACCACCTGTTGATTGCTAGCCCAGATGAGCCAGCCCAGCCGTCCAGCTTGCTGCTCTGGGGTTTCCAGCTGCAGCCCATCCTGCCATCCAGCCTGTCCGCCATTATCCACATGGGGAGCTGACCTCAAGCCACAGCGCCCCCTGCAGTTGCTTGGGAGTCATCACCCCTGCCCTGCCCAGCTGGGAGCCCGACAGCGGCCCCTGCCGGCCGTGACCGGAACTGCACCAAAGAGGAGGGTGCCTGGCAGCCCAGAGGAAGCTGCCACCGGGTTTCTGGTTTGCTTGTTTGTTATTGCTGCTGTTATTGTTGCTTGTTTTCCTCATTATAGATACTGGTAAAGAACTATTAATGCTTTTCCCATGTCTTTGCCTGAGAGCACTTGATTTCAAAGTTATAGCAGTTGGAGGGAACTACATATAGTTGGAGGGAAGGGGGGTCACATCCTCTATTATAAGGGAGGTTCCCACCTGCTTTACCAGACACATGTCTTTTAAACTCTCTTGGGGTGGTGTTAGGATAATTCTGTATCCGCTGTCATCTGCTTTATGCTCAGACAATGTGTTCTGTAGCTTTAAGAGGCTGAGAGGAGCTCTGCTGGCACAGGTTGTTTTAAAAATCCTCGGCCCAGGTATCAGGCTTTGAAGCACAGAACGGGCCTCTGGTTTCCAGTTTTTCTTCCAGGCTTCCAGCAGAGGTGGCGGGGCAGAAGACTGTTCCTTCTTCGTTCTTCTTTATGGACTGTTTTTTTCCTGACTTGTTTTCTTGTCTGAGACATCAGACGATCCCCAAGAGGAAGCAGGCAAGAATCCTCCAAGAAGCCACCTAAGGGACGTCACCTGGCCCTGCAGGGCCCCCCAGTGTGGGGGAATGCTACACACAAGGTAAAACAGGATACTAAAATCCATCAGCTATTCATCAGGTTTAATAAGTCCTTTGCTCTCTCCTATGTTCTGTGGGAATTTTGCTTTGTTTTGTTAAATAAATAGGTTTGTTTTTCTTTCACTGTCATCCAAAAAGTTGGGGCACAGTTGTGGTGAGGGAAGTAGGTGCCAGAGACCCATTTCTGTGGGGGAGGCATTTAGTCAAAGCGTTTTCCTCCTAAACTTGTCTCAAACCCGAGACACAAACCAAGACATAGACCTTCCCCACAGATACATTCTTGGTCCTAAATAAAACCCCTTTAGTTCACTTTGGCCACAGATGTCCAACTGAGGATATTCTACGACTCTACGATTCTATATTATTAGAGATCCATCACACTTAGTCATTGCAGGAACCCTAAGACAAAGATTTTTCCTTATTATATAGATTTTTTTGGGGATGATTTTTTATTTATTGAGTATTTTTGTCGCATATTTTGTACAACAATTAGAACTGAATAATTACTGCAGTTCGTCATCTCTTCATTTAAACAAAAATTTAATTTAAGCAAAAATGCCTTAATGAAGATTCTTATACATACTGACAATGATATAAACTGACATTACTAGAAAAAAATAAAATTAAATCAGCTGAGAATGTGGACTTGATTCTCTGGGCGACATTTAGTAGCATTCTCCAGATGGTTTATACTACTCTAAGAGAACACAGCTGTAAATTCAGTTTAATGTTTACCATTTAACCGAACTCATGACTACTTTGTACAGAAAAGCGACCGAAGTACTTACAGTAAATCAGTGAATCTGATCCTCAAGTGTGCAAAAATGAGAGCCAATCACCCTCCTCCATAAGTCAATATATTTTGTTTCTTTCTTTTACGCTTTGTATCATTAATGGAGAGGCATTGGGATTCCAATGCCTGTTCTAATTATCAGCTTCCACTCTACATGGTCAATAGCTTCTTCAGTGTAGATATTTTCTGCATGTCCTACATATATCTGAGCCAGGTGGGTGGTAAGTGGGCTTTACCAGGGTTTATACAGTAAGATCCTACTATCCAAACAGAAGACTACTGCTCTTTTATGAAAGGGACAGAAATGGCTTTATTGATTATTTCACCTCAGAAGGAACATTTTAGATCTTCCAATCCTTTAGTGACTCAACTAATATATCTCTAAAGCTCTTTGTGGATTAGGGTGATACAAATTACGTGACTGTCCACTAGCTGGTTGGATCTGACTCATGAAACCAGGAGATCGAAGATGGCATTATGCCACCTGCTTGATGTAGTTCAAGAGTTTCTAGTGCCTGCTTTACTGTCACAACTAGCCATTACTCGGTAGCTCTTGATGCATCTTGATAAAAATATACACAAAAGATTTAATGTAACTTTAGTTTAAACAGAATCTGAAAGCTCATTCCTGCAAAATTAGTGATTCTAACACCTTTCAGCGTCAACTTTATGTGCTGGTTTTAACACCAGCTGGAAATTATACTCCGAATAAGTCACTCCCCTTTTCACTCTTCCATTTACTGAAAGTGCAAAGCAATGGAATAAGATATGCACAATAAAAACAATATTAATAGCACAGGTGTACAAAAAGAGAGGTTTTTTACCTACAAAAAGGTGTTCACCACCAAGGAGGAACTAAAACAAGATGGCAGATGCCTCCCATAGGTTGTGTCCATGTGACTTCCTCAGACAAAGGCTATATGGCGACCGTTCCTATGTACCACACCAAATGGCCACTGGGAACAAAGGCAAAATGGTAGGAGGGTTCCTGCAGTCAATATTTACCACTCCCCAACACTGCCCCCCCCCCCCCCCCCC
>VZRN01001643.1:703859-717473 GCA_013397935.1 Dasyornis broadbenti
CCCCAGATTTGAAAAAATGACAAACAGTGACAAAGAAACACCCCAAAGCTGGATAGCCTGAGTCAGGTTGCACTGCTGCTCCGCTGTGGCACAGTTCTGCAGGGATGCCTGTGCTGCTGCTTCTACTGCTCCACTGCTCTGGATGTTGTTCCCACAGATCACTGTCACTTTCCTACTGCTCTACTGCCTCGTTTGGACTTGTTTTGGCTTGGCTTGATGGGCCTGGCTGGGCTGGTATTGCTCTTGCTGGTTGTTTTGCCGTGGCAGCCTCTGCACCAGCACTGTTGGGTCAGCACTACTGTTGATTCACATTTTTGATGCTATCATTTCAGCACCACATCCCATAGCTGCATTCCAGAGAAAAAGGGAAGGGGATTGGCAGGACAGCAGAGGAACCAAGGTCCACAGCAGCTGACCCTGACTCTCCCTTTACTGGAGAGAGAGAGAGAATTAATTATGTTCACATGCTACATGGATGGAGACATTACACTCCAAAATTAGTGGTGATGCTAGCAGAATTCTTCCCCAGGCACCCAACAATGATCTTTGAAATTTTGCTTCAAAAGACTGTATGAATCAGACATCCATATGTTTTCAAGGCCATAAAATTTTGTTCATTATAGGCCAAAGATGGCTATAGAAATGGCACACACCTTTTAGATTTTACAGGAAGTTAATATCTTCACAGAAGATGAAAGCTAAACAAAATACAATTAAATGCATTTGTTTCCTCTCCAGGTGAAACTCAGTCTTCAAAAGAGTGAAAATCTAAGTTATGTGTCTTTGCTATTTTAATATAATGAGTATACCCAATACCAGTGAGCATGGGTGAGACTACAGAATGTATAATGTCATATAGCAAGTTTCAAAATATACGTTAAAAAATGGTGTAATCTTCATCTTACCTCACCATCTATCTGAGCAGGAAAGGTCATTGTTGTCTTTAACTTTCTAGAGGAAACAGACTTCCCTTTATGTTCTTATTACACTTTTTTTTTTTTTCCCTTCCATGCACCGGAGATGAAAACAAATAATTTAAATTAACAAACTGACAATAAAAAAGGCCTGTTCAGAATGCTGCCCGCAGGTCTTTAAAATGATGAAAGCACTTTACATTATAAGATTGCTCTAGTCTCTGAACATGGATCCCAGTTTGAGAGACTGAAAATCTCCCTGAAGTCTGAAGCACTTAAATAATTTAGATTAAATTTAAATTGTGCTGCACTTTATAAGCCCAGAACCATAGTCACATCTTTACTGAAAAGCTTATAAAAATTTGAAATGCTCCAATAATTTTAAATCTTGTAGAAGCCTAGTACCTTCCAAATTAAAGTGCTAATAAAAAAAATAGCACTGAAATTTAAATCTCTATATGCAGTGTAGAATGATTTAAAATTATTGAAGCCTTTCAATTTTTTATGAAGTCTCTATGTAGAAGTGAATCAAACAGCATTTTTAGTACAATGGAAATAAGTTACAAAATAAACATAGAAAAACTGTCATCAACATAGCAGTGTAGTACGAGAACTTTTCCAGGGCACTAAAGAAGCTTTAAAAGAACAACTCCATACTGAAAATTGAAGCAGATACAGCCTTCTGCTTAAAACATTTTTGTTGGGCTCAGGAGATATTTTAGGTTCTGATTTTGCGTAAGCTATTTAATGTCTTTAAATTTCCATTTCCCCCTTTCTTACTTAGATAGCAAATTCATCAGGGCAAGAACTTTTATTTTTTGTAACTGATATTCAACTGATTAAATGTGGATGTCTGCCATGTCAACATCCATATCTAACCTAGTTATCCCATTACTGCTTCATAGTCAGAGGAGAGAAACACATTATTTTCAAAGGCTGTTCATATAATTGTAAACCTTTCAATAAGAAATAGATCACATCCTGAAGAAGCCTATTAGTCTCCATCAACAGTAAGAGGAGCCTAAAGTCACTAGTTTAGCTATTGATTTCAGTATTTAAAGTTGAGGGAAATGCAGCCAACTTGTTATTATCTTGTCTGATTATTAAGACTTCCAGATATTCCTGCAATACCTATTATTAATAGCTATAAAAATTTCCAATAGATAACCTTAAGTCTTCTGAATCTGGTGTTAGGCAGTGAAATCTTTAGAAACAGTGAATATGCAAAGACCTCTCAGTAACACATTCACAGATATGTTCCTGAAATGAAAAGAAGAAAGAAAATACATGGGTCTTCTGTATCTAATTAGATGGTTTTTTCCTTTCCATAATATTCACAGTAGAAAGAATTGAAGAAAGAAACATATCAGGTATTTTGTGCACTTAACCTATAAGGATGAATAATTTTCTTACAGAACTAATTATAGGAAAACCTGAAGAAAATCCAACGACTTCCACTGACCTGATTTGATCTGAGTATCAGTAATAGACTGAGATTACTTTACTGGATAACAAAATCCTTCTGACAGCTGAAGAAGACTTCCATGTAGAGAACGACTGGTTTTCAAAGTCAGAGTTCACCTCACAGGGTAGGTATGAAACATATTCTCCAACTAAATGTAAAAATCCATGGCAGGAGGTAGCTGACAGTGAAGAATCCCAGGAAACTAATGTTTCATGTTGAATGTAACCTACTACATGCTGGAGAAATTCAGTAAGGGTGCTAAGCCTTTAAAATTTGTAGCAGGAGGTGGTTATGGTCTGGTGAGGTGCACTGCACTGCAAGGCCACATGTGCTGCTGGAACTGCTAGAAAAGGTGTCAGCAAAAGCAGGGTTAATATAAAAGTGAAAGCATGACACTCTACTACTGTGTAGATGGTAAAAGCACATAGAGAAAAAGCAAACAAAACCCCAGCATCAAGTTGCATAAAACCAAACTCAACCCAAAAATTACCTATGTGGAGACTAGGGCAAGGGGCAAGGATAGGAAAGGATGAGGATTCAAAGGATTTAGGGAGACCCTGCCATAGAGTGATAAGGTTCAAAGTGGTCTCCCTTACCAAACTTCACCTCAGACTTGACCACAGAGGCTGCAAATGTACCTACTTGTGAATGCAATGCAATCCAATCCTAGCCTATCCTGGCCCAGGACCCAGGAGGATTAGCCCAGGCCTACCTGTCCCAGCCCAGCTTTTCCAGAGACTAGGTTGGCCAGCCAAGGTGCAGCGGATTTGGGGGTGGGATGGGCAGGGGATTTCTGGGGTGGGATGGGCAGGGCCAGCACAGTTGCGCCCAGGCTAGAGGCCTCAATTCTCACCTCAGCCGCAGACTGCTGGATCTGTTTCTGCCCTGACTCCTGAGCATTGCTGGCAATGTAAGGGAAATGGCACTTGCAAAATAGAGCCATGTAGGCCCTGGCTGGAGGATGAGGATATTTCAATGGGAGCTGAGGTGCCCTGGCTTCAGAGGAACTGAGGCTGCAGGGCTGTGCAATGCAGAGGGCTCAGATGAGGCCTCTGGGGCTTCCACAGAGAGGTGGGGTGCAAGCCCGATGAACTACAGGGAAAGCTGCTATGCCTGGCCCCTGGAGTCCTGGCTGCTGCAGCCCTGCACAGACCAAAGGCACAGGGAGGTAGAGGGATGTGGGTTTGTGCCAGGTACAAGTCACAGAATTATCTCACTTGGAAGGGACCTGGAAGGATCATCAAGTTCAACTCTCTCAGGAACCAGTCCACAGAGGGATCAAACTTGCATGGTGCCAAGGGCCCTTCTGAGGGGGTGGGCATGGGCATAGCTGAACAGGCTGAGGGGACAGGTGGAGCCATGCAGGCACAGCCCCGGGGCCTGCAGGCAGTGGCTGGTGGAGCTGAGCGCGTCCAGTGTCACCCAGAGTGGCTGCTGAACCTGCAGGTGTCTGGAAGGTTCCAGAAGGCTCTCCACAGTTGTGGCAGTTGCCTCAGCAGTTCCTGCTGCGGTTGAAGGCTGCACTTCCAGCCTTGCACCTGTGCTCTGGTTCTTAAGGTAACTAAACCTCACCACCTTGTTCTGTTACCCCAGCCCACACCAGTCATACGGATGAGGCTGGGGTTTGACTCCCAAACCAGGGACCTGAGAAGGTGGTGTGGCTGTACGTGGCCCCATGGGCAGTGCTGTGGCATAGAAGCTGCTGGGGAAGCAGGGGATGTTACCCAGCCTGGCCCAGTGCCAGCAGGAAACCCACTGAGAAAGCCTCGCTGGCTCAGGAGGGCCCTGTGCCTCCCACTGTTGGAGGCTCGGAGGTATCCAGAAAGTTGCCACCACGTGCACAGCCTCTTCTTAAATTTTTGTTGGGCCTTGCTTACCCAGCCCACAGATCCCTGAGTCCCAGGAGGCTTGGGGTACATGGGAGGCTGGGAGAGGGCTGTCCCCAAGTGACTAAAGGAACAATCCATACCATACAGCGTCATGCTTAGCACATAAAGCCGGATGAAGAAGGAGGAAGGGGATGTACATGTTCCATTTTTAACTCCCAAGTCACCATTACACACGTTGGAGCCCTGCTTTCCTGCAGATGGTTGAACACCTACTTTCCCATGGGAAGTGGTGAATTAATTCCTTGTTGCTCTACTTGTGCACATGACTTTTGCTTTACCTGTTAAACTTTGTCTTGAGTCATGAGTTTTCTAATTTTCTCTTTTTCCAGTTCTCTCCCCTACTTCACTGGGGGAGGGTTAGTGAGTTCACAGCTGTGTGGAGCTTAGTTACCAACTGGGTTTTAACCACGGCAAGTTACCACAGAAATATGGAACATAAAACCACCCATTGTAGATAGATGTTTAATTGTTCTTCTTTCAGGGCATTACACCAATAATTTCAGGAAAAATATATCCATAATTGGAAAATTAAGATGACACTTTAAGATGACACTTAGAAGAAAAATAGTATTTTATGTAATTTGGCTTTGGGTATTACAAGGCTACAGATTGGGCAAGATTATACTTTTAATAAATTTAATAAATCAAATCAATAGAACATCAGGAATGAATTAGCACATCAATGGTATTATACAGTGTTACAAAGACAAAAACACAAGCAATCTCCTATATAGGCATTTGCACTGCAACAGGAAGGACCCTGCAAAAAAGGAACCTCTTATTTTCTGTCATGTCAGAATTTACCAGACATTTGCTGGTGATCACAATTTATTAGGTGAATGATAGGTTGCATAATTATGGTCAAATAGAGCTCATATGTGTAGTATGAAATTGAACTTAGTCAGCATAAATAAGGAAAGTAATTAAAATGGGGAGTTTCTGGCCTTTTTTTTCAACCACCTTTTATAAACTTGAATCTAAGACAAGATGCTATTATATACATCAAACATTTTTTGAGTAGGAATAAAAACTGTTGCTTTTCCCTCACAGTTGAAAGTCCTTAACATATTAAGCTAGAGACACATTTTTTGTGTGAGACTTATCTCTCACGCTTTGGCCTAAATAACCTTTTTAATGACGCCATAATAAAGGATGCTACTTCAGCAAGAGGGGCTGACATGCCATGTCACCAGAATAAATTTTACTTTCAGTCTTAGGAATTGTCCTTTGAAATATGAGATTTGGAATAAGAACCAGTATACCAAAACTGAGATTGATAAAATCAGACTTAGTAAAATGACTATCTGCATAATGTAGGTATTTATGTTCAAGAAGAAAACAAAGTCTTTTGAAGGCCATTACAAGGAGAATCTGCCAACTTAAATTTAACTAAAGGGCAGAAAATTACCATCTGGATACCTCAGTTTTCTCCTGCATTGCAGGGTAGTGAGTTAACTCTGAATTAAATTTTTTTTTATCAGTTTGCTTTGCATGTAAAATGATTAGTAGCATTATATTTTGCAAGTAACTTGGTCCACATATAATGTATTTATGCTCAATGGAAGTACTAGATGCAGTGTAAAGCAGCAAATTGGACAAGTTAAGGCAATCTTACAGAACACAGCACACACTCTAAACCAAAAAAAAGTCACGATGTAGGTAGTCACAGAAGTGGAAAACTAGGATGTATGGGAATTTTAATTAAAAAAAAAGGTGTCTGGATCATTCAGATTCTATATAATTAGTTACAAATAAGCAACTATTTTTAAGATCTACAGTATTGGTTTCAGATCTCTAAGTCCCACCTGAAATTTCTCACAAGGTTCTTCAGTCTTGTTGTTGATGTAGACATAAAGGTGAAAGTGAAAAACATTTCAAACAAATGAAAATCAGATGAATTCTACCTGCTGGTCTATTATCATGCAAGGTGAGATTAGGAATTTCGGAACGGTCAGCTCTCTCATCAGTTTCTTTATGAGAATTTCCTACTTGTCTGGTTATCATTCCCCCTGAGAAAAAGTGCTTGTTAAATGCAACTAGCTTTGCTTGTGTCTCTCAGTGATAAAAGACATTTGTCCTTTGAGTCAAACCACTCAGACTCAGGAATTCTGTCACTCTTTGTGCTGGTTCTGGCTGGAGTATATTTAATTCACATCACAGCTGCGCCTATGATGCTCTATTTTTTATTTGTGATGAGCATGGTGTTGATAGCCTACCAATATTTTAGCTTTTGCTGAGCAGCGCTTACATCAAGGCCAGGACAGTTGACCTCAGCTGATCAACAGGGTATTCCATACCATATGGTATCGTGCTCAGCATATAAAGCTGGAGGAAGAAGGACAAGGAAGAGGAGGGATGTTCAGAGGGATGGCATTTGTCTTCCCAAGTCACTATTACGCCTGATGGAGCCCTGCTTGCCAGGGGATGGCTGAACACCTGCCTGCCAATGGGACATGGTGAATGAATTTCTTGTTTTGTTTTGTTTGTGTGCAGGATTTTTACTTTACCTGTTAATCTGTCTTTATCTTGACCCATGAGTTTTCTCACTTTTACCTTACTGATTTTCTCCCCATCCCTCTGTGGAGGAGTGAGTAAGTGCCTCTGCGGGACTGTGCTTCCTGTGGTTAAACCACAAAACTGTGCTTTTGCAATTTTTATCTCGTAAGACTGGTTGGCCAGTTATCTTTCCCTTTCTGCTTTTATTAAAGTTCCTGTTCTAGGGAATTAAAGTAGATTAATCAGGTAGTCCTATGCCTATCAGTACCTACTATTAACCCCAAAAGCAAGCTGAAACAACATGGTGTGTTCCACATTTTTCAGTACCAGATGAATACTGGGGGAATTATATTTATTTAAAATGTTCAGATTAGACACTTTTTCTACTCAGAGTGTAATCTTGGCACAGAACATTAAAAACAAGATGTTCATTGCTTGTAACTTCTATAAACATTTTTCTCAAGCAAATGCACTTGGAGTCTTTAACAAAAATGCCTATGAGTGGTATTGGATGAGAAGAGATACACAAATATTTTTGTGAATTAAATATGTTCAGTTAGCTCCACTATTATTTATGGCAGTCCTACTTTTCATTCTCCACAAGCATTCAGACGTAATCAGAAATTTAATAAAAGAACTCTTTCAAGCCTCATGCTGCTAGAATGTGTCAGAGCAATGCAATGCTCATAATGCCCACATGCTGATCAGTTCTTCTTTTTCTGAAGTGTCCGTATTAAATAAAACTATTTGGCACATTTCAAAACACATTTTCAAATGTTCATAGGTATCCTGCGGCACCAAGGAAAATATCATACTGCACTTGCTGAGCTGCTAAGTTGCCATTGAATCTCATTTTATTGTTCTAACAGCCAGTGATTTAAAAAGCAACAAACTTTAAAATTACTAGAAGTACATCTGAAAGGCATAATTGTGTTTGATCTTTTGCATGTATGTAGACACTGTCAAGGAATATTTCTTAGGAATTAAATCTGACTTGTACAGATGCAAGAAAGGACAGATTTTTTTTGTTGTTGTTCAAATTACTTCAGCTTCATTTACAACTCATAAGATGCTAGTGGAAAAATTAAAGAAAAATTATGTTATTTCATTTTTAATTTGTGCTCTGCATACTGAATTTTTTCAGTTCTAAAGGTAAAAAATATGAAAATATCAAATAAAAAATATCATATCTACAGCACGAGATATTTTAGTCAATGTTTGCTAAAGCCATATGGAAATCTAAAATCTTGACTTCATTTCCTTCTCTCTTGAAGTGAAATATGTTTTTGCAAATACTGAATTTTTACCAAATAGGTAATGCAAGTGAGAGTAAAGAAATGTTTCATTCCAGTTTTCTAACATTTTGAAACAAGTTCAAGCTTCCAGAATCCATACTGTAATAATAGATCATAGAATATTTTCAGTTGGAAGGGACCCACAAGGACCATTGAGTCCAACTCCTGGAATCACACTTTGTGCCTGAGAACATTATCCAAACACTTCTTGAGCTCTGTCAGCCTTGCTGCTGTGACCACTTCCCTGGGGAGCCTGTTCCAGTGCCCAGCCATCCTGTGGGTGAAGAACCTTTTCCTAATATCTGACCTAAATATCCCCTGATGCAACTTCAGGCCATTCCCTCAGGTTCTGTCACTGGTCACCAGAGAGAAGAGATCGGTGTCTGCCCCGCTGCTTCACCTCACAAGGAAGTTGCAGAGTGCGATGAAGACTCCCCTCAGTCTCCTCCAGGCTGAGCAGACCAAATGACCTCAGCTGCTCCTCATACAGCTTCCCCTCCAGGTCCTTTATCATCCTTGTTCCTAGCCTTTGGATGCTCTCTTGCAGCTTAGTGTCTTTCTCATATTGTGGTGCCCAATATTGTACACAGGACTTGACATGAGGCCACACCACTGCAGAGCAGAGTAGGACAATCCCCTCCCTCAACCAGCCAGTGATGCTGTGCCTGATGCACCCAAGGACATACACAGAAACACATGCACACCCACCCCACATATGTATATGTATATGTATATGTATATGTATATGTATATGTATATGTATATGTATATGTATATGTACATGTACATGTATATGTATATGTACATGTACATGTATATGTATATGTATATGTACATGTACATGTACATGTACATGTACATATATGAAAAAAGTCAGAATCAGGCCCTTCTACCCTTTTAAGTGAGGTTGGTGGCTTTGCCCTGGTGTATTTCTAGCTTAATTTGCCATCAAATCTATGTAATCACTCTAGATGTATGGTAGTGAAGAATCACACCTCACTTTTTCATTCAAATCCTGACTTTATTTTATGTGAAACTGAGATTTGTTCTAATACTCAGATCCCTGTCTTTGTACAAAATAAAGACACTTCAAAAGTTCAGCATAACTGCAGTTTCTGCAGAAATCTGGATCTATGCCAGTTTTAAGTGGTGTTGAATCAGCAAAAATGTCTGAAGAATTGTGAACAAATTTATCAAGAGATAACAGTCATAATCCTATCTTAAATTTAGGGTCACAGCTGCTCTGTATTACCAGCAGAGCAAAAAAGTGAAAGGAAGCCAAGGCACATATGTCCACTTGTCAAGCAATAAGTACTTGAAACCCGAATGATGTCTCACTTGCATGTGTTTTCTATATATGCACTTTTATGAATGTAAAAAGGTGTTCTGTAATTTCACCTAATCCTTTCCTTGCCTTTTGTTAGATATCAGTCCTCATAACTCTTCTCTGGAAAGAAACAGTGTTGCAGGAGTGTCATTGCCTGCTGGCAATTGATTTGTGATGCTCCTACCTGGTGTTAATTATTTTTATGAATAAGGAAACGTGAGATGAGGTAGATGAACTCAGTAGAATGAGGAACAGAGTAGGATAGTCAATGAAAAGCTGTAGTGGCAAAGATCCCTGGTCATCTATCTGCATAATTCAAAATATCTCACCTATTTAATTGTAGTCAACCCAGTGTTCCATCATTATCTAGAGATGTCCTTCTGGACATACAGAGTCATGTGAGTCTTGGACACCACTGAACATGGGGGCCCCTACCTCATCATTAAGGCCTATTAAGAACAACAAATCAAGTATTCCTAAAAATTTCTTCTTTTCAGTGGATTCACCAATCATTCTTAGAACATATTGGATGTAGAGCATGGTCAGTATTTTCCACTGACTTGACTGCAGGAACCATGTTAAAGCCTACTTTCTTCTTGAACAAAATAAGTATTTTAACATTTTATATTCCATGTTATCATGGGAACTTGAAGTAATGAAATTCATCTCCACTGCTCTAAAATATTTATAATTAGTGAAAAGTTTTGTTTACTTTTGGGTGCTATTCATCTCATCATAAGATAAATGTCAAAAATTTTGCTCTGTAAATGTCTAATTTTTTTCTCCTTGTAAAAAGTTCAGGAAAGAACTTTTAGTGATGACAGTGGTGTGCATTCAAGAAGGATGTCTAATTGTTTGAGTATGGGAATTCAGGAATTTAAAAATACTTATCTTCTTGTACTGGAACACTGGATTCACAGACAAGGGAAGAAAAGAGAATTCTGACTGTGTAGCCAAGTGATCACATCAATCTGGAAGCTGAGAGTCCTGTTTGACTTATTTTTCTTTTTTATTAAGTGATTAAGATAAAAATAACCCTTGAAGTAAAGACCTGAAAGCATGTCACTCTTCCTCTTGACTATATTGTGTTAGAGATACTAAGCATTTTAAGATGCAATTTCTGTATCTTTGTTATGAGACAGTCTTAGATTTTGAAAGTGTTTGTACTCTTCCATAAAAGTCTATCGCTGACCATCATTGTATAAATAAGGATCTATTTTTAAAAGCTATTTCTTTAGTCCCTCAGTCAAGGATAAATCATCTGCATGCTCCTGAAATACTTTAGCAGTTCCTAAATTTTTCTGAAACCTGTTCTTCAGTTATTAAAAATAAGTACCCTAACTGATTGCCAAAGCTGTTTCTTCTAGTGAAGAAATTAATTGATTAAATATATAGAATTGCATTTCTTAAACAGTTTTACACAAACCTCTTCCAATTTCCATGATACTATATTTGATTTCTTTGCCATTAAAGATAAAGAATGTATTAAAGATACAAGTGCAGAGAAACACATCAAAGTTCACATTTGGTCATTATAGCTTTTTCTAATGGATCACTGTACACCTAACTAGAGTCTATAAACAGTCTGGTATTTTTGAGTAAATATTGTATATGAGCATGAAAAAGCTGAATTACCTCCTTTTTGTTTTTTTTTCTTTCTGCAATGTTGTGGTTTAAAGGGTCTTTTTACCATAATAATTACTTCCTTACCTAACAATAAAAAAGTAGTAGTTTGTAATAAAATATTGGCAAAGGTAATTAGCCAAACCAGAAATTGGATAGTGTTTTTTGTGTTACTTTTTTTCCTCTCTATTACTCTTTTGGATTATATCTGATTAATTAGAAACTGAAAAAAGAGTCTTAAGTACCAGTGATCATAGACATTTTGGCAAAAGAGAGTAACAATGAAAATCCCCGACTTGCTCAAGATACTGGCTGATTTATGTTTTGCTTTAGTCTGTTTGGAGAACCTTTGGATGTGAGTGAGAAACAATAAAGGTAAAAGGTTTATTTTTTTTTATTAAGTGTTTCAAGCGTCTCCACAGTTTGTAGCTGAACTGAATGGTCAGATAATACTGAGGGTCATTCCAATGAGGATACTCTAGCTGGAAATTTTTTTTGCTGGAAATTTCAGGGTTTGCACACATATGGCATTTCCTGGTAATCTTCCATGTCTCCATATTGCACTGTAAATTGCAATGGATATCTTGGGCAGAGTTCCAGTCCTAGACATTCATTTGGAACTTCTAGCATTTGCACTGACCCCATATGAACCATGGAAACTTCACAACTTGTCACTATTCCTTATATAATGGGAACCTGCTTGACTTATGCCATTAGCAGTCTCCTTGAGGTAAAAGGGATCTGTGTATGAGGAAGTGAAGTCATACAAAATAGCTTTTTCCTCTGGTAAAAGAATTTATGCATATGTTTATATTAAATCTCATCTACCTACATTGCTTCAGTTTTCAGTCTAAATTACTTTCTGTAAACTCCACCCATCTCAGATGCTGAGGCTTTCCGATATGTCTTCTTTGTTTCTTGCATCAACTACTGATCAGCTGCCCAGAGGCTGATGAGAGTGATCCTAAAGACTATTCTCACAAAGAGAAGTAAAGGAGAGAAAGGAGTCTGTATGTAATTGTGCTGCTGCACAGAGAGAAGACTGAGAAAACAATGGCTTTTCTGCCATTAGAAATAAAAAATACTTCTCATCAAATATTACACATTGGGTTTGTTTTGTTTTGTTTTTTTTCTTTTACTGAAAAGAACTTAGAACAAGTTTCCAGGACAAAATGTTATTATTATCCTCTTATCTAAGAAGCCAGACAGCCAAACACAGCACCCTGTCTAAGGTCTGTAGGATTTCCTATGATGTCTGTCTTCCTGAGCAATTAATTTTGGCATACAAAGTATTCAAGGGAAGTAAATAAAGTAGCTCTCTACTATCTTTCACATATATAATTTTTGAAAATAGACTGAGAATAGCAATAATGAGTTCTCTTTCTCAGATTTTCTGTTTTCAGCCTGATCTTCTGAATAAAGAAGACTTATGAATTATCTTTTTTTGTCTGTCTAAATCTACCTACCCCTATAACTTTTTATCTGAGTTTTGTTAAATGTGAGAGAAAAGTTAGGGTATCAAGAACAAGTTTTGTAAAAATCAGTGATAATAAGAAAAATCTAAATTTTATTGGGCTGGTGGAACTGGACTAGCATATGAGTACTGAAACAACATCAACATACATAAAGACAGTTCAGAACTCAAGGCTGGGCACATGGGTAAACCCACAAATTATGCAGGTGATATCATGGAGGAAAATGAATTGGGAAAAAAAATGACACAGATGTTTTGAAGAGATTTCATTAATTCTGCCTCTCATAGGAAATGACCGTTTTATTTAAATGCTTATTTAGGTTCTTCATTAGAACTTTTACTTGATTTCTTGCTTAAATCAGAGAAAATGAGGAAGCTCTCTATGGCTTCTCTTCCCATTCTTCCCAGACTCTGAATACAAACTGAAGAAGAGCAACTGTGATTTGTGCCAAAGGCAAAAGGTCTTCAGGCTCTGTCTAGACATTCTTTTTCATGCTTGTATAATCTATTACACTGTTCTGCTTGGCAGCTTGGCCTCTAGTATATATTAGGGCACCTACTATTGGAAGATGCCAGTGAGTTTTCTTTTTATGGAAACCAGGGAAAAAATAGCTGGCATCTGCTTCATTTAGAGTTACCTTGCTCTGCCATAGGATTAGTATGGAGCAAAAGCAGCTCTTGAACCTAAAAACTGCAGTCTTATGTATGTATCTAAATACAGAAATTAAATAAATGTACAAATAAAATATTTGCCTATTTTATAGAAAGGGGATACAAAAAGTTTGTATGACATTTACTGGGTAGGACGTTTTATAAAGACCTATATTTCATGACTTTCATTACCTAAGTTATCTCTCTAAAGGTTAATTGCATTGAATAAAACCATGAAAAGGATCAGAGAAGCAGTGACAGGTGAAGGAACACTGGCAACATAGTGAAAAAGTGTAATGGCTCAGCTACTTGTTCAACTATTAAAGGACAATTATTAGATCATCTTTCCTGGCGGGAAGCTCACCAAAGTGAGTCAGCAAAATAAATTCCCCAGAAAACCATGCAAACTAAATGGGTTATTGTCTAAAGGACAAAACACTTCCAATGGGATGCAGTGAGAAGGCAATTTTGGAACAAAAA
>VZRN01001643.1:717516-792607 GCA_013397935.1 Dasyornis broadbenti
AAAAAAAAAAGGGGTTTATATAAAACTTAGGATGAAGTGTTCTGAAAAAAATTGTGAAAATGTGTGAAATTTGTTATGTGATGCTTAGGGAAAAGATCAAAGGCATGGATGAAGGAGTCTTGGAAGGAACAAATGGGGCAGGGGAAGAGGGAAAAGGGGTTCAAAATCTCTAAGCAAACTGTTGGTCAGTGAACTTCATAGAAGTCCTCTGCTTGATAACTGAAATGTGTGCTTTCTTCTTATGACACTGTTCCTTCTTTCCAGGTGTGTCTCTCTGTTCTGTATCTTCATATGTTCGCAAGCCACTAAAGAACTTCAAGCTAGACAAGCCAATGAGTAGAGTAAAGGGTGCGAGTGACCTTATCCAGAGAGGCAGGCCATGGGTCTGATACCTGTGGGTTCATATTCAAGGAAATGGAGACCAGGCTCTGGGCCAAGCTACCGAAAAGAAGTACATTGTGTTTGTGCATATTCTACAAGTAGATTTAAACCCAATCAGCTGGAAAGGTGGAACAGAAGCGGGTGTGCTGTTCATGTTTATGTGACCGCTGTTTTTATCTGTGTGACCAGCTGTATTTGTTTGTGAATCAGGAATGTGTGCTCAGACTCATTACTGGCTGAACCTGGGGACATGAAGCCAAAGCAACCTCCTATCCATCTGGCAGGAACAAGAGGACATCTGAAAGTGAAAGAGGTGATACTGTATGTGCCAGGGAGCAGCAGAAGAGAGTTACTCTGCAAGGCAATGCAAGTCAGAAGCTAAGGGTGACAGCAGGACAGTCAGAATACTGACAAAACCAGCAACCGAGTAATAAGAACAGGTCTGGTGCTGGAAGCCAGGTTCAGCCAACAGTCTGGTGGCAACCATACAACACTGTACATGGCTGCTTATGGCTTGGGAAAGTTCACTCTTTGTCAGGTAACAAACTATCTGGATGTCTAGGCCCAAAATATGGGATGATGAAAGGTGCTACATCCAAATGGGGGTCAGTCACTACTGGCATTCCCCTGTGCTAAGTGTTGGGCCAGTTCTCTTTAATATCTTTATCGATGATCTGGACTAGGGGATGGAATACACCATCAGTCAGTTCACACCAAGCTGTGTGGGAATGTTGATCTGCTAGAGGGTAGGAAGGCTCTGAAGGGACGGATCTGGACAGGCTGAATCAACAGACTGAGGCCAATTGTATGAGGTTCAACAAGGCCAAGGGCTGAGCTCTGCCCTTGAGTTACAGCAACCCCATGCAATACTACAGGCTTGAGGGAGAGCAGCTGGAATGCTGCCTGGCAGAAAAGGACTTGATGGTGTCAGTTGACAGCCAGCTGAACATAAGCCAGCATGTTCCCAGGTGGCCAAGGATGCCAATGGCATCCTGGCCTGTATCAGCAATAGTTTGTCCAGCAGTACCAGGGCAGGGACCACCCCTCTATACTCAGCACTGGTAAGGCTGCACCTCAAGTCTTGTGTTCAGTTTTGGGCCCTTCACTTACAACAAGATGCCGGAGCTTGTCCAGAGAAAGTCGACAAAATTGCTGAAGGGTCTGGAGTCCAGGATTTATGAAAAGCAGCTGAGGGAACTGGGGCTGTTTAATCTGGAGAAAAGGAGGCTCGAGGGAACCTTATCGCTCTCTACAACTACCTGAAAGGAGATTGTAGTGAGGTTATAAAGATATCCATATCTCTTTCATGTATTTGATGAAGTAAGTTCCATTTTAATAACGAAGTACTAAATATAACTTTTCACCACCTTATTCCCCTACTGAACACTCTTAGTCATTTTCAACTAACATCTGTTAAATTATCCCCAAAGTGCTCTGTTTGTATCAACAGAAGCTGTTGTGCTGACAAAAACCATCTTTTCTCCCATCAAGGACAAGGAAACATAATATACAAGTAAAATATTTCAGAGCCAACCAATTTTTCTTACCTATAGCATATGAAAAAAGACACACAGAAGTAAAATAGACATACAAACAAGATGCATTCCATGCCCTTCTCTGTCCTAAGGCAGTATTAAATTCCAGATGACAATCAGTCAGTAACTCATTGCCCAGTTAGTTATTACGTAATTATCAAAATGAGATCTCATAAAATTTCTGAAAGAAAGAATAAGGTCTTGTAATGAATCACTACATCTAAAGCTCTACCAGTTTCTGCTGATCATATCCACTGCTATATTGCATTCCTGCTTTTTTCTCACAGAATTAGAGAATGGGGTCATTTTGGAAGAGACCACAGTGGATCATCTGGTCCTACAATCAGAAACTCCACAGCCTCTCTGAACAGTCTGTTCCAATGTTTCACTGCCAACCTGAACCATGATGAAGTTCTTCCTCATGTTCAGGTGGAACTTCTTGTGCATCAGTTTCTGCCCATTGCCTCTTGTCCTATTGCTTGGCACCACTGAGAAGAGCCTTGCTCTATCCTCTGGACACCCTCCTTTCAGATACTTAAAGACATTGATGAGATCCCCTCTCAGACATCTCAAGGCTGAACAGGCCCAGTTTCCTCAGCCTTTCCTCATAAGAGAGATGCTCCTGTTCCTGATCATCTGTGTCGAACTTCACTGGGCCTGCTCCAGGAGCTCCATGTTTCTCCTGTACTGAGGAGCTCAGAACTGGACACAGCACTCCAGATGTGGTCTCACCAGGACTGCATAAAAGGGCAGAATCATCACTCTTGCCCTGCTGGCAATACCATTCCTACTGCATTCCAGGATTCTGTTGGCCTTCTTGGCTATAAGGGCACACTGCTGATTCATGGACAGCCAGTTTTCCACCAGCACCCCAAGGTCCTTCTCTGCAGAGATGCTTTCCAGCAGCTCAGCCTGTACTCTCCAGGTACAGGATCCTGCATTTGCGTTTGTTGAATTTCAGACAGTTCTGCTCTGCCCATCTGTCCCACCTGTCAAGGTCGTTCTGAAGGGCTGCACAGCCCTCTAGGGTATCGTCCACTCCTCCCAGCTTTGTGTCATCTGCAAACTTGCTGACATACTCTGTCCCTTCATCCAAGTCATTGATGGATGTCAAACAATACTGGGCTCAGTATTGAACCTCGGGAGACACCATTAGTGATTGTCTTCAACAGGACCCTGTGTCGCTGATCACGACCCTCTAGGATCTGCTGTTCAGCCAGTTCTCAATCTATCTCACTGTACACTCATCTAACCCACACTTCTTAAGTTTGACTATGAGGATGCTGAGAGAGCAGAACTAGTTTCTGAAAAGCTGATTTCCATATTCAGTGAAACTCATGGTTGTTGACATGCTGGTTTAAGTTGTATTATACATTGTAGTCTAGTAAACATTTTCCTTTACTTCTCTAAACAACCCTAAAAGCCAGAGGAAGATGTTAAAATGATAGGGTTCAAATTGTCAAACAAATTGTTATTATCAAGGAACGTGGTTACCATGGGCCTCCTTTATAAACAATGGAGACCAATATTGTAAGAGGTGAATCAAAACTGTGCTTCTGCTCAAATATCCCACTGAAGATGTCAGTCATTCTTTCCTGTGTGTAAGAAAAATAGAGACATTGAGCAAACTAAAATAACAGAAACAAGATGCCTAAAGTAGATATTGTTAGTAAGCTAGCAGCCACTCTTACACTACATTTTCACTGGTCATCCCTTTCAGATAGGGTTTTCTATTTATATTTATTTATAGTGCCAAAACTAGGTACAAATATAGATGCATTATAATTACAAATGAGTACCAGTATTGACCTGCTATCACCAACTAAAATAAAAGGCCTACTTGCAGTTGAGGAAACTGCTGAATAGCCATTGGAACTCCTTCAGGCACAGGGAATCACACCAAGAAAAAATTAAGAACTGATTCGTCTCTTGTTGTTCAATATGGATGAGAAGATAATCTAGTTCTCTACATTCTGTTTCTTATTTCTTGCAAAACAGTTGCATTTTTAATTTTTTTTAGTGTCACCTGAAAATAATGCATTATGTATTTGTGATCAACCAAGTTGTACATCAGAGAAATTCTTTGGGGATTGTCATAGTTTTTAGTATGGAAACACTCAGCGGAAAACTGTATGTCATTCCTCATAAGCAATAGTGTGATTTTATGTTCAAAGTAGGAATTTCAAAATAATAACTGAAGGTGCCTCAAATAAATGTCATAGTGGAATTTTAATTATTTACCAACTTTAAATCATATGTATGAAAAAGAAGAGTAAACAACTATCAAATCAATAACAAAGCCAGTGATAAATTTGGTGTGGAGTACAGAACCCATCAAACTCAAATTTGTAAATGAGTATCTTGAGCTATAAGTATTAAACTCAAATAAGCAGAACTAACAATATCAGAAAAGTGATTATGACTGACTGTGATCAGAAACACTGCATATCTCCTTCGAAATAGTAATTTACATGTGCAATATGTGTTACAAGACTGTTGCACCTTTCAAATATGAATCTTCCATGTGAAATAGCATCTTTCAAGGCTATTTTTGCACTACTCAGATTTTGTCAATATCACATATAACTATATTAAAAATTGAATTTGCTGGCATTTATTTTACTCTTTACATCTATTCACATTTCATAAACAGAAAAGCATACAATTTTAACAACTCGTCCCAGAGGCAAGAGCATAAAGAAGGTCATAAGAAAAACAGAGCATGTTATCCTAAATGAAAATCAAGACAGGGAATTAGGAAGTTCTAACATCTTACAGCTTAAGCTACAACAGATGAAGGGAACAGGAGAACAAGATGTTCACTTATGGGTTTAAGAAAGGAAGAATCACTTTCTTTCATAAGGTATTATTTATTTCAGTCTCACGGCTTCTTGATGCATTGAATGCTTGACATTATTATAGAAAATCAATAGAATTCAATCTGAGAAAGTTGTGTTGCATGCATTCAAATCTGATGGTTGCATAAATCAGTATTTCTGTTAAAAAAAATAAAATCCTTGGGTCAAAAGAAGACCAGATTCATTTGTATAGCTTTTTACTTCTCTTTTAATAACAAGTATGATTGATATTTTATTTTTCTTCAGACAGACTTCAATTACCAGTTGGCATTCAACTTCCCCGTTAAGATGAGCAATGAATGATATCTCTTTATAATAGTCTAATTAGGAAACCTGCCTTCAAAGCATTTTTACTTATTGAGTTTTTTCACAAAAGGACACTGAGGTGAAAGATATTTGTAGCGATAGAAAAAGCAACATAACTTTTTCTTCATTCAGATTAACTAAAGCACTTGCATAGCACAGTTGAAGTATTCTATCATCTCTACAAAAATTACAATATGTTAAAATAATACAGTTTTTCAGCTATTACCAATATTCATTAGAATAATTCTTAAGCCAGTGTACTTGATTTGTTAGAAGTTTACAACACAACTAATGTTAAAAGAAAGGCTAAGAGATAAATAAAAGTAATCTGATTTCAACACCATATATATAAGAATTGAGCCAGATGTTCAGGAACTGAAAGTCATAAATAGCACTCCCAAAAGTAATATAATAATATTGTTTAAAATATATATAAACCACTCATTTAAGGGGACATATTCTGATTCACCAAAAGAAGGAATATACGATTTTTTTAGACCAGATCAGACCACCAATACTTTAGATTTTCAGTATTAAAACAATATCTGAAAATGTAGGGGAAATGTAGGAAAAATAAAATATACCTATTGTGACTCTTACCTTGGGAGCACTGCAATGGCATGGATGAGAATTGTTTCTCATAATGCAGTGATCATTTACCACCTGCCACAGAAGATTTGGTTAGTCTCTTGTCTCTGTTTGGATTAAAACTATGAAGATTGATTTTCTATTAATGGCCTATAAATTTAATTGACATACAGTGTCATTCTGGGTAGTTTTCTATTAATGAATAGCCTAAGGGTATTCTAAACCTTATAATGGTTTAAACAAATTTATACTATGTAAGTTTTTCTGTCACTTCATCATCATTGTTTCTGTTTGCCTTTCAAAAATATCTCAGAACTCCAGAATGCCGTCTCCAGTTCGAATTGTCATAACTTCTGTCCTAGAAGACTATACAAGGAGTGTGTCTTGGTTCATAAATTTACCTATCCTTCTGTAGGCTCATATAGCCCAAAGCAAGATTATAGATTTGTACTTCGCATTTATCTCTGCAGCTGAAAAAAAAATTTATGAAGTTTTTTTTAGCTCCTACAAGTGTCTATTCTAATTAACCATTCCCATAAGACAAGTACATTACACACAGATATTCTTTGGGTTTGGGATACTTGCATTGGGAAAATCTGAAACATTGGCCTCAACTCCAGCCTAGAGTTCCATGAGACGCTTTTAGCTCAAAAGAAATATTAAAATAGCATTATATAATATATAACATAATTGAAGTTATAGTAACACCAAGCCCATGACCCCACATTTGGGAAGAAAATCATCGCTAAGGAAACATGTATTAGATATATTATACAGCATTAAAATAAATATAAAAGTGGAAAGAGGCCTTTATTTTGTTGGTCGTGAAAAAAATAACCACCACACTCTGCTGTGACTAGAGTACTATGTTTCAAAAATAGATATTAATTTTTTGTGTACTAGCATATGTAAATATTATCAATACATCTTCTTAAAACCTATATCTTAAATATTTTTTGTTTTGTTTTGGTTGCTTGGTTGATTTTTTTCCTCTTTATTAATTCAAAGATAATTTTACTTAATTAGAAGCAGTTATGCTGCAATTTTTTCTCAGAAACTAATGGGTTTGATGTTGAATTTATAACATCAGTTTTAGCATTTATCTGAGAACTACAGAAAAGTTAATAAATTATCCTGCAGAATAAAGAGCATAGCTGACTCCACAACTAGCATATATGCATCAAATTTCTGGAGCATATATTCTCAGTGTACTGCATTAGAAATGTATAATACTGATTATTAAAATAAAAAATTATACTAATTTGTACTACCCATCAGGGGTTAAAGGACAGTATATGATTTCTTTACTGGGAAACTCTGTTTTAGTTTGCTGTATAAACTGTTATTTTATTTATGTATGCGGATTGCTGCATGTAAGTGAACTGTTTTTATAATAATTTCTGTGAACACTGGATTGACTTTAGAGAAATGAAGGAATGAATCTGAGTTGCATTAAAGCAGTTATAGGTGTTTGGCTTTGCCGATGAAATTAACAGCTCATACTGTAATGCTAAAGTCTTTGCGACACTAGAAGTGGTCTGCTGTGAAAAAGCAATAGTGAGTATACTCCAAAGGGTCATGAAACTTTAAATTGAACTTTAATCCCCCTTCAGCTTTCTGTTCACTTTTTAGCCTTTTTGTTGTAAGTTATGTAGATGCTTAAAAATCAATGTGATATTCAGTAATTTGGATATATTTTGATAAAAATACCTATTTTCAAGTTAATCTAGGTTTCTATGCTCACCTTCATACATGCAAACTTTATGTATTGCAGCTTTTGTGATAATACAATTTTTTTCCCTCCAGATATATATATCCCACTAGAAGCCTCATTTGGCTCTACTTTTTCTCAGTTATTACATTCTCTCAAAGTCTATGTTCTTAGATGTTCCAGCTTTATAATTAGATACCATGAAAATTGAAGCATTATATCTGGTGATTCTGTATATGACTGAGACTAAAATCATTCACATATTTTTTAAAAAGAGATTATTTGTAAAGTAATGTAAGGAATTTCCCCTATCAGAATAGGGTATGTACTTGTATAGCATTTCCAAACCTTACCCTCAAAAATACACATTCTTTGATGCAGAGATGGGAGATTCTGTGATAGAATAAACCATGAAAGAAGAAGGTAAATATGTGCTAATGTCCAAAACCTGGAAACTAAGAGATACTTACTTTTCAAGATCGTATATTTATAGGGAATTTAAATAAGGTTTCATGAGTACTCTGGTGACACCGCTTCCCTAAGTAAACTTCCAGTTGATGTGTCCAGCCTTCTTGGGTTTTTAAAACACCTTTTAAACCTTCAAATTACTTAGTTCTGAAAGGTAAATTTTACAACTTCAGAGAACTAAGAAGGAGAGGAGCTCTAAAAGTGCTTTGTCTATGGGAGTAAACGGTAACTTCGCAAGGGCTCAAAGCCCTTTTCATTTTGGACAAGGTCTCAGGATGTGGTTAAGACCAATCAGGGCCAACCTCAGCCATATTCTCCCTCTGGTGGGTATCTGCTGAAAAACTTCCTAGAGAGGGAGAAATTCTGCAGCATTCTGTGTCAATACTTCCCTTCTTCAAAGCTTGTGATGCAGCCCAGCTAAAGACACCCTATTTGAGCTGACCACAAGATGCGTGTGGAAGAGAATAGACTGAGAATTCCTGCTGCGGGTTGAGGTCGAAAAAAATGTATATTTTGAATAATTTTGAAGTAAAACGCATTTGGTAGGGCAAGTTTCAAGAAACAGAAATAAATTGTAAGTCTGACTAATGGCTGATACCCTTATTTCTACGAAAGCAGATTTTAAAATTTGTGGGTACTATTCAACCCTATGTTTAAAACTTTTGCCCCATCACTGCATTCCAGAAAGACTCCAAGGTCACTAATAGTCATTGAAAAGTGCTTCTACCTCCTGGAGCCCTGTTATGCCAGCTGTCTGCTCCCTCAGGGCCAGGCAGCTGAAAGAAGAACTCAGAAAGTATACTGCCGTAATTTGAGTTCAGTAAAGGACACACTAGACAGCCTGTGCACTTCCTAGTGTTTCTAAGAATAGTTTATAAATTCACATGTACTTGGATGAGGAATGTCTTACTATTATCCAATCATGTACAATCAGACTTAGATCAAAAAAAGTTAAAGAGCATGTGGAACTTGTCCCTGGAGCATTTCTTGTAAGCATATTGTAACAGGCTAATATAAATTCTGCAGAACTCTCGCAAAAATTAAAGCAAATCAGAGTACTATTTCTCATCCAGATTCAAAATTTATTTTTCAGATCTTACAAATGAAGTTGAATTTCTCTCCTTTCTCTAAAATATTTTATTACAGGCCAATACTGACCATTCAATTAGAATGATAGAATAATTTAAATTGGATAGGACCCCTAGAGGTCATCTAGTTTCTTCCCCTTCACAAAGCATGGCTAACTTCAAAGTTAGATCCCACTGTTAAGTGTCTTTTTCAGTTGACTCTCTGAATAACCTCTGCCAGTGCTTAAATACTTCCTGTGGAGAATTTTGCTCTGATACCTAGTAATAATTTTCCCCTTGCTTCAACTTCTGACCTTGACCTTTTGTCCTTTCACAGTGAACACCAATAGGTCTGTCTCCTTTGTGACCTCCCATTAAGTACTCGAAGACAGCAGTCTCGAAAGACATCCCTCTTTAGTTTCACCAGTTCTCTCAGTGTCTCCTGTGTGTCATATGCCTGAGCCCCCTGACCCTCTCCGTGAGTATTCTGGACTCCCCGTGTCTTTCTGGCAATATGACACAGACTTGGGTCACACAGGTGCCACACACAGGGTAATAATCTTTACTTTCAACCTGCAGGCTACACTCTTAGTTATATAACCCAGTATTTAGTTAGCCAATATGTCACAAAGTTTTACTGCTGATTCATACTCAAATACGTGTTCACTACCATACCCAAGACCTTTTCTAAAATATTCCCCAGTGGGTAGTGGCTAGTGTGTGGGACTGGAGAGCATCTGATTCATTAAGCTTATTATGTCAAGGACCTTTTGTAAGGTAAAGAAACAGGGAAAGAGATAAACAAAACACATAGACACACAAATCTGATAAGCAAGTGATAAACAAGACAATAACGAAGACCAAAACACTACAGTTGCTAATTGATGGACTGTTAAAAAACACAAGGCACAGCTTCAAGGAGAGCCAACCTAAGCTGTGCAACAGATAAGAGGGGGAAATTATAGGACCATGAATAGTATGGATTTTGAGGGGGGAGTGTGGGACTATGCCAGTCTTATTAAGGAGTATAGGTGAAGGACTGAGGTGGGGAAAAACAAGAATAAGGAGAAAAAAAAAAAAAAAAGAGAAGGAAAATTGAGAGGAGGATAAAAGGGGCCTTTTGTGCATTAAATGGTGTGTAGAGAGTTGACCATGGCTGGGCACTAATGCCCACAAAGCCACTCTATCACTCCCCTTCCAAGTGGGGTATGGGGGTGAGAATAAGATGGAACACAACAAGTAGGTTGAGACAAGGCAGTTTACTAAAGTAAAAAAAAGACAAGGCAAAGTTTGCACATGTATAAGCAAAGGGAAAAGTTAATCTCTACTTCCTGTCAGTGAGCAATGTTCAGACACTTCCCAGGAAGCAGGGCTTCGGCATCCATAACAGTTGCTGTAGAAAGCAAACACCACCAACCCACCATTCTATATCTCTCTCTTAGCTTTTACATCTGAGCTGACATCACATGGTATGTTATATCCCTTTGTTAATTTGGGTCAGCTGGCCTGGTTGTGTCCCCTCCCAGGATCTTGCCCACTCTAAACGCTTCGATGGTGGTAGGGGAAATGTTAGAGGGACAGTTCTGCTCAGCAGTTGCCAAAGAACTCGCGTATTTTCAACACCCTTCCAGTTACCAATGCAAAACACAGCAGTGTGAGGGCCTCTAAGGAAATATTAATTCTATCTTAGTTAGACCCAATACATGGTACTCGTCAGTTCTGCCACATTACCCCGATTATTAACATAGGACTGATTCATGAAGAATACAATGAACTGACAATTTTGAAATGCTAATGCTTAAAATCTGGTAGTCACACCAGTTTTGTTCATTCTTATCTACAGACTATCCAAATCATCTCTCATAAATTTGGCTATAAAGATACCATGTCAGACCTTGCTAAAGTCAAAGAAAATTATATACCCTGCTCTCACCTCATCCACAGAGCCAGAAGTTTCATCACAAAAGAAACTCAGGCTGGCCAAGCACAGTTTAGCCATGGTAAATCCATGCCAGTTGTTTCCAAACACTTTAAATTTGAACATGGCTTCTCGTTCTGCAGTTCCTGGGAATCTCCTTCTTGCTTTTTGATGCTCAGCATGACTTTTGCCTTTTTGCAGAAATTAGAGGTTGTCCTGGTTGTCGTCCCCCGCAAAATGATGAGAGCGGCTTGCAATAACAGCAAACAGCTTTGACTGAAGTGTTTGACATGAGAAGAATAAAATTCAAATGTATACCAGTAATTAGGTAGTTGTTAGTAATAAGCAGATAGAAAGATATTTTACCTAAGTTCTTATACCACTACCATGGTATGTATTACAGTACATGCATGAAGATTTGCCGTGAATCCTGATAAACCTGAAAATGCAAGAGCGTATGCCAGATTCAATTGAAAAGTCCTGAAATTATCAGAAAACCACATCCCTGAAAACCTCAGTGAGAGGTTATCTCCTCTAAAGATGTAAAATGCACAATCAGAGGATGACAGCTGAGGCTGAAAAAAAATATACAGGCAGAAGATAGAGACATTTGAGCTATAAAAAATGATGGCCATTTGCTGATGAGTTTGAATTCAACCTAGAGAGAAACCAGTTTTAGAGCACAACAAAAGCAATGTATATGAATTAGCCAGATAGATGAAGTGATGCTGCCAGCAAAGTATAGCAGGAATCCTCTGCTAGAAGAACTAAGTTTCTTGAAGTAAGGTGGGAAAAGACAGCACCTTCTGTTAAATCCTTTGCAAAGACTTTATATATAACTGTATACTAATATGGTGTGCTAGTTTTGACTAGAACAGAGTTAATTTTTTTCCATAGTACCTATTTTGGGCCTATGTTTTGAATTTGTGTTGAAAAATGTTGATAATAAACGGATATTTTAGCTATTGCTGAGCAGTGCTTACAGTGACAAGGCCTTTTCGTCTTCTTACACCACTCTACCAGAGAGGACACTGTGAGTGCATAAGAAACTGGGAAGCAAAACGGCCAGGACAGCTGACCCCAACAGGCAAATTTCATACCACATTGTGTCATGTTCAGCATATACAGCTGGGAGAAGAAGGACAAAGTGTGGGGGACACTTGGAGTGATGGTATTTTGTCTTCCCAAATCAGCATTACAGATTATAGAGTCCTGCTTTCCTGGGGATGGATGAATGCCTGCCTGCCCATGGGAAGCAGTGAATGAATTCCTTGTTTTGCATTGCTTGTGGATGTGGCTTTTGGTTTACTTATTAAAATGTCTTTATCTCAATGCACAAATTTTCTCATTTTTTTGCTCTTCCAATTCTCTCCCTCATCCCACCAGGTGGGATTAAATGAGCAGCAGTGTGGGTCTTAGTTAATAGCTGGTGTTGAACAAGAATATACAGAATCAGAGTTGACTTTGGGCTTTAGATTGGCTGTTAAATTTGGATGCAATAGCACTCTCAGCTGTATCCCACCTGATACTATTGAGCTGTGTATATCCTGTTAGTCAAAATGGTCCCTACCTTGAACCTCTTCTGTAGTTAGTAGGACTTATGTCTGAAATCTCTCATCAAGCATAGAAGTGTAAGAGACCTGTCGGCAGACTTAACCCATAAATACTTAGTTAAAGAAGACATTGATTACCTCAAGAGTTTTTCCATGTTCTTCATCAGTTAGTTGCCTGACAATTCCCTGATCTTGTTTTTTGCTGCCATGGTTTTATAAAGGCCTTTCGTGTTGCCTTTCACATCACTCACTACTTAGAAATTCAGCTGAGCTTTGTCATTCTGAATTCCATCCTTGCATTACACGGCATTTTCTATATATTCCTCTTGGGTATCTCGTCTCTACTGTTATCTTCCTTATGCTTTCTTTTGGCATTTAATTCAGACAGGGTGGCTTCCTGTTATGCCTACTTAATTTTATGCATATTGGACAGAGTGCTCTAGTGCTTTAATGAGGTTGTCCTGAAAGATAATCCAGGTCTTTTAGGCCCATGCAGGGTAAGATGCCACAAGGTCCAGCCTAGCAGTTCCCTGAGCAAGCCAGAGCCCGCATTCACTAGAACCACTTTTTATGCTTCTGTTTGCTTTCCTCATTTCCCTCACTAAACTCTGTTATATTGCAGTTATAGCAAAGTTTCTATCAGTCTTCCCATCCACTACCACTTTTTTCTTACTTGGCAGCAGTAGGTACGTCAGAGTGCCTCCCTTAGGTTTTCCAGCACCAGCAAAGAACTGTCTCCAAAACATTCCAAAAATCTGGGTTTCTTGCACCTTTCTGTATTGTATTCCTAACACAATCAGGAAATAGAAGCATGACATGAGCTGCTCCATGTCCTCATGAGATTTTGTGTACAGTAGGCAAATTCTCAAGTTGCCTTTTAGTGCCTGACCATAGGTCACTTAGTTTATGAACATCAGATCTGGAGCATATTGTCTTCCTCCTACGCTGTAGTCCAACCAACCTAAAAAAAATATTGATCTCACAGGCAAAATCTTGAGAAGTTTCTTTGGCACTGGAATCAAGCCATGCAACAAGAAATACCAGTATAACTGGTAGACACAATGTCTGTGGTCAAAATACATGAATTAAACAGAAAATAATAAGAGAGAAAAGAGCAATTGTTATTATCTTTTGATATAATGTTGTAGAAAGAGTAGAAATACTTTAGAGAAAGAAAAGGCTGCCATTATAACATTGCCACATGGCCCAACACTATCAGATTTCAGCGTGCCCACAGACCTTGTGATTCTTTGTCATATAAATATAAAATAATACTTATGTTTATAATTAAGGATTAACCTCCACTCTTCACCCCCATTCAGTATCATAGTCTAAACCTTGTTGTGGCAAAAAGGGACATCCTGTATTTATGAAGGGAAAAAGTTATTATTAGTCTAGTCAAAGTTTTAAAAGTTAATTTTTAACGGAACATTCAGCTCCTATTAGCAGGTCATTTGCGCTAAAAGCTCATACTCCTTGTCCAAATTCAAACAGAAATGGCTCATGCATAAGACTTTAAAAATTATTATGCATGAAAACTTTCTAAAATCTGTACATTTTTCTCTAGTATTAAGTTCATCCTTTCAATGTTCTTCTGTTGTCAGGAGTCAGCAGCTTTCCTTGAGAATCAGTGTCAGAGTTACAGCAAGTCATCAGCACCCTGAGATGTTTTTCAAGAGTATGATGTTCACAGTTAAGGGGGTCTTCCTTCTTCTCATCGGTCTTGGGATTGTCGAGGTTTGTTTGAATGTGGTTTCTTACAACATTCTGCTTCTTTCCTGCTGGTACTCAGCTGAAGTTTTCAGGTTGCACAATAGATACTCACCCTGCTTTCAGCCTCAGTGTACAGCCTCAGACAAAAAAAACAAAAAAAAACCCAAAAAAACCAAAAAAACCCCCAAAAAACCCCCAAACCAAACCAAAACAAAATAATAAAAAAAACCAACAACCCAGCTTTGAAACAAGGCAAATAGACTATTCTTCAAATGCTGCACTGTTACATACATACAAAGGTGACTCCTATTTACTATGGTACACAAGCTTACAAGTGTTTGATATTAAACAAGCAAAGAACCCAAGATCATTAATGAAAAAAACCAGCCAGTCCTTTTTGCTAAATTCTATAAACTATATGCATCTCAATTGCAACAAGAAGAATGCATGTGAGAGAGAAAAAGTGGGGGAAGGAGGGAGATGTAGCTATCATTTTTATGAGATCTGTGTCTCTCTCATTCAAATGAGTATTCTGACCAATTAACTGTCACGTAAAAGATTGATCCTATCATCACTTGATAAAAAGAATAAGCTCTACCTTGTTCCATGAGAGAAAAAAATTTAGAAGACAATCATCAGAAGACCATCCAAATTTCCAGGGCTTTTCCTAATTTTATTTTCACAAATGCACAGAAAATACAATTCAGACATTGATACTTTATTTTATTGTGAAATGGGAAATCCTGGAAATCTCTTTTTAGGACATGAGAATAATTTTCTGTTTTATTCTATTATTAATTCTTGGCATTTCTTTGTTCACCACAATGAGGAACAAAGAGTTTTAAAACATCTGTAGTTCTTCCTCAGGCTCTTCAAAACTGTGTTTGAACTTTTCTATTCTTCAGAATTGTTCTTATGAGATTTAACTACAATGGATATTACTTTTTTTTTTCTACTCAAGTTTTAATCAAAGTAACACACAATTTTACTGAGCCTGAAGTTTGGTATTAATTTACTACACGTGGCAGAAGATCTGTCTTGGTCATACCCAGGGTTTGAAATACTTGAAGCCAACAGAACCTGGTGAACAGAGAATCTTCAAAGGAGGTAAATTGTCAGGCCTACTCCAAAACCAGTGACAGTCCTCATAAAACAGTCTGTGGGAGGAAATAAAGTGAAACTAAAGACTATCTGAGGCCCTAGACTGGAGTGGGGGGTTGTCTCTGAAGAATTTCACAGAAGTGTCAGGACACTGTGAGAGTTGAAGGTTCCTTGTGAGCTGGTATAATGGGAGCATCATGGGGGCTCTCCACAGGGTCTATCATGGCAGGGTCTGGCAGCCAGGGATCAGCCCACCACCCTCCCCAGGAGCAGGGCAGCTGCAGGGCACAGGGGCAGCCCCAGCCCACGACATGGCGCGCCTCTCTGGGGACAGGGGCAGGTAGAGATCAAACTATTGCACAGACCCACAGGTGGGCCTGTTAAATCTCTTGGTGAAAATAGCAGTGTATTCCAAAATCTATACCCAACAGATGGCAAGACCTTGTTATGCCAGATAGGTACTTTGCACATGTTGCATATTTTGCTATGAAAGTGTAAGTATTGCTGGTGTATATGTACATGACTATTGCGTCCTCAGATCCATTACCAGTGTGCTAGCCACAAGTCGTGTAGGAGAACAAATGTTTTACCATAAAAGGAAAAGAACAGTCTAGTTGCCTTATGATTTTCCTTTAATTACGAGATTCAAACATGCACCATGGACAAACCTTTCTGAGATTTGTTGAATCTCTTTTTCACAACAGGATACTTCTTTATCAGGCTCTAAACAATGGTATTCTGTAATGAGAGGAAGTAAACTTCTTTTAGAAAAACTGTTAGATTTGTTATGAAAGCTGGTTCTGCAATTGATGGGCAGTGACCCACAAGGGATACTGTTGCAGATGAAAATAGATTAAAGTCAGTTAGATTCCATGGAAAAAAACCTGTCTTAGTATTTCTAGTACTAACAGATAATAAGTTATTCTGAGAATGGTGAGTGAGTCCAAAGTGCTGTTCTGTTGTTTGGCTATAAAAATGGAGTTCCAAAAGGAAACTTGGACATACAATACAAGTAAACACCTTGTCAGGCAAGTATTGACATAGCCAACATACTAAGCTCTGGGTCACCAAGCAGACAATATGAAGCAGCAGGAACAATGGTGTGTTTGAAGCATATTTTCCTGTGTGGTGCTTCTTCCAAGGTTTCAGTCAAACACCTTTCCAAAAGAGAAGTATTGTGTCAAGAATTGTATATTTTCAGATGTTCACTCTCTTGGTTTTTGCTGGCTGGCAGTGTTTATAGCATTCATTCCAGCTTGAGTGGTAGGCACAGTCTGAGCACACAGTCCTTCGTCAATGCAGTCATCAAAATGTTATGCAGCCTTAGGACAGAGACAGTCAGCCTACCAGTGGCAGCAGAGCCACATCAAGTAGATCCAGTGCCTCAATACCAAAGTGATTACAGCAAAAGAGGGTTTTTTGATTTGTTCCCAAGATTAATCTCAGTTTTCCTATTTACCCATTCTGAAATTGTTTTAGGCCAATCTTTACAACAATGTCTCTAAGAAGCACCTGTTTTTCAAATCTTTTGGTATTTTTGGGGGGTTAGTTTTGCTTATTTGTTTGTTTTTTAAAAAAGTATTTTAAGAGAAAAGCTCATAAATATTTTTTCCTCATTTTAAATACTTCCTAAATATTCCTAGTGGTTGCTTTACTACTAGTTTTGTGAAGAACCAAGATCAAAGAAACAGTGTAGGCTTGATTCCTGGCCAATAATATAATTTATAGTGTGTACTCACTACTCCAAAATATATAGTAATCCCTTCTAGGAATCAAAAACAGAGAAGAATACGGCGGGAGTTGACCAGATATTGGGGTTCTTTTTGAATAAAATTACTACCTATTTGCTAGTTTCATTTTTTTTTTTAAAACATAAATTCAGCTTTTGATGTTGTTTGTTATTCAGTGTTAACTATACATGTGTGATATGCATACTTACCCACAAAATAATATTTAAAAATACAAACCACATTTATTGAATGAACTTGGTGTCCTTTTTTTCCACTGTGATATATGAGCAGCACAAGCAAATCATAAAATGTGATATACAAATTCATACTTTGTTAGTATTAAAAGACAATCTATGGCAATGCATGTGAAAAATAACTTACTGCATATTGTAGGAAAAGGTACCAGAATCACATAGCAGATTCTTATTCTCCCAGTATATTTACTTCATATCTGAGCTTAAATTCAGTAAAATATGTGCATGTTTTTCTCCATCTTTTTTTTCCCTGACTCAAAATGCTAACCACCTAATTAAAGACTCTGCTCTTTTCATGATCTGTCATTTCAGGCTCTAATCAGCCATAGTCATTAAAAATCTCACAGCACTTCCCGCGAACGTAATCAACATGATTTGTTAAGTGCTGACACTGGACTCATCTTTATACCAGACACAAACAAAAATAAAAGCAATTTCCAGATTAAATATATATGTTCCTATAATTTCCTATGTTTTATAAATACTCACCAACTTAAATGCAGTTCTAAATTTAAGTAAGATATTTCAGAAGAAATGGAAGAAGATGGATTTTAGTGTTAAATAAAGGTAATTCTTTCATATGTCAATTATTCAACATATCGTGATTTGCTTGTGTGAAAAGATCATAAGATTTTTGCTTTTATTTTCACCAGGATATAATATTTCATTAATTTCAATTTCTTATTTTTAAGAATTTTCAATTTTATTTTACTAATTTCTTTCCTTGTCATTCAAAAGGTAAAGATACTATAGCTGGGCACTCACTACAAATTCCTTGACTGGTTATCCATAGAATGTAAAGTTTAGAGTCCTTTAAGTTTATGTTCTGCATCACAAGTTCTATTTACTATGTGTCATTCCATTTTTTTTTTCTCCTTTTCTTAATATACCCCCTACTTTTCATTATCTCTTTGCTTTTGTATTAATTAACACATAGCTTTATTAATTTTTTTAATGATCATGCAAATTACACTCTGGTTCTGTTGCTCTAGAAACTGTGCAGCAGTTTTAATTTATTTTATGGTCTGTCTTACACTTAAAACCTTGAGGTTTTTACTAGGGATAGCTTCTAAAAGAGGTAAGAACTCTTTTATATTTATTAATTATAAGAAATGCAGTCTACATATTTGGCCTGTATGATTCAGTTAATGGAAACCTTGCTACCACATCTTGATTAACAGACTCTAATCACCATCTTACTGGTGGAGAAATAACACAAAGGTAGCAGCTGGGAAATATGTGCTAAGAAATGTGCAGTAACAAATGAGTAACATAAATAACCTAATATTCAGCAACATTTAATTAGGTTTTGATGGGTTTTTTTAGTGGTTTATTCTTTCTCATACAAAATCAATTTAAGGTTTGAACCTAGTAGAAATCAGTGCTCTGAACACTCTGTTAAAACAGAGATTATTAAATAAGATTTAGATTGAAGTCCCAAGGCTCAACCTTTTCTTGATTTTAGGCTGTATTTCTGTCAGCTATTCCTAGCATTATCTGTATATTGCCTTAAGTAGTCAATGGATTAAAAAAAACCCAAACCAACAGAAAACACCTATGAATCCTGAATTATGAAACATCTCTACATCAGTGTGAGTTCTCCGATCATTAATGATTCAGTAATTATCCTTTTTAAGTTTAGCACATTCATGGTGCACAGAGGCACATCTGCACAGAGGAGTAGACAGCATCTCTTACTTAGCCAGTTCTTTAATCAAATATTTAGATTGTTATATTAAATAAATCACTATGACTGACATTTGAGTGATGTCTGATGTCCTGATAAAAAAAAAAGAAAAAAACCCTGAAGAATTTTTGAATCCTAAATACAGGGATTTTGCATCCTCAATATAGTTGATTGCTAAGCACCCTAGATGGTATCATTCCTTCTAAAACCAATAACATTCAGGGATTTCATCTAGAAGTCCAGGCATTAGATTCAGAGGAGCTTGTAATCTCTCCCTAAAAAGATACCAACCTTTGCTCAGACAAATAGGTCTCTGGGTTCCTCGGGGACCCATTTAGTTGCCCATATGTAGGTACTAAGTACTGCTGGATGAGATGTAGCCCATGGTTTCTGAGGTATCTTTGTAGAGTCTGCATATTTAAAAAGGGACCTCAGAAGGTGATCATGAAGTAGCAAGTGAATGGCATCTCAAACAGTATTAGATACTTAAGTGTGGGATGTTGTACTGCTCTCGAGAAGTGCCAGTTTCTTATGAATGCTGGGTCCTGCCATTCTGGCTCTATGCAACTGTTTCTAAGGCATCAAATGGTATGAAACATCTGTGGCTAAGAACAACATCCATGAACTCAGTTTTCTCTATGGCTAGTAATGAAGAGGGATTTTTCCACTGCGTTTTTCTGAGAAACCTAAGTCCTAAATAGTAATTTACATACTTGGCTGGATATAGTCTTTAATCAGTATTTGACAAAGGACATTACTGTCATTTTGACAGATTAACCAAATGAACTACTTTCTAGTTATCATTATTAGGTATGTTTAGGCTATTTTCAAGTTTTTTACCTTTTAAGTTTTTTCTATTAATAGATAAAAATCATTGCATGGGTTATCATGTATAACTTCTGCTTACGATTATTTGCTCATCTTTCATGTTATCAGTTACTCCTTGAACTTGGTAGAAATATGTTTATTTCTCAACATAAGTGTAGCCTAATTTTTCAAATCTCTTTTATCTTTTGTTTAGATTAAATTCAAATTTTAACTTTTTATCAATATTTTCAATGTTTGTTCAACTCAATGTCACAGTAAAGCCCTGTTGCAATACTTAAGGAAGAAAATAATAAAATAAAAAAAAAATCCATATACTTTTCTTGCTGAGGAAAACAAGGCTCAGCTTGTTTTTGATGACACAGTTCTAAAGGATAGCTGACTCCCCATCATGGTACTGCTTTACAGTTTTGTTTTTTGTGATTCCTTAAGTGTTCTTCCCTTGCCTTTCAGGGTTTTGTTTCATATGTCACAGTTATAATACTTTACCTGATAGTAAAGTAGCACTGTACAAAAAGGTTGGGTGATCTATAAATAACTAATGAAATATATTACAGATAAGTATGCTGCATATAAATATCAGTTCTCTTTGTATATCAGTTTAAGAAGCATGGGTCTGAGCTGTTCTATAACTGTTAGTAAGTTCTGAAAATGCTCAACAAACTGCATTTGATATGTTTGTTGAACCTTTATCATATGAACTGTAGTTTACAAATCTAATTTATTCTGCTGACACTTTTTGGGACCTTTCTTTAATGTACTGTGATCAGTACTAGAGTGGAGTCTACAGAATGAAGTGTGGTACTTTACTTAAAATAGCATCATAGAAGCGTTAACCGAACTTCAAAGAGGTTTGATGATAGTTAAAAGACAGGTGAAAATCATCCTAGTCCCTAGTAATTAGTAATCATACTACCATATAAGTTTTCATCACTGCCTTGACCAGTATATAGCACAAAATAGTACTTTAACTCAAAGCTTGAAATTGTCTTATATGCATTGTTTGTTCACTTCCTTTTCTTTTATCTCCCACTCGTACATGTAACTTAAACTATTCAGAATTTGTACCTTAAGTTCAGAAATGTGGACTATTTGAAACGTAATCCTTATCTTTCCTTTGCTTTTAATAAAAAATTAGCTATATATGTTGTTCAAGTAATACTGGACATAATTTTCTCTTGAAATTAGACGTCAAGTTTTGGGATGTTGTTTTTTTTTTTTTTTAATAATAATAGACTTATTGTTGATTAAAACACACTTTTAAAGATCTACTGCTTATTAGCATTTTTCTAGATTCAATGGATTTGTTTCCATAATTGTAAAATTATTTCCTGTGTCTAAGAAAAAAGTAATGCATTTTTCTTAATGTCTGCTCTAAATCTCTACTTCAGTGGCCTCGATGAGTCTTTGCAACACTTACATTGACTGTATTCAGATATGCACATTTTTTACGACTTTCTTTAGCCTAATCCAGATTGCCACCGAATGGTTTCTTCCTCTCTCAAGAAACATTATTTCTTGGCCAGTATCCTGGGATATATACTGCTTCTATCCTCAGAGATCTTCAACACAGATAGATGAAGGCCCAGCAACAAGTGTGACTCTACAACTGAGCTTGCTTCAAGCAGAAGTTGGACTAGAGATTTCCAGAGATCACGGTTAACCTGAGGTACCCAATGTGCAAGTGAATAAGTCCACAGTCTTGGAAGTTGTCTATTTCTTTTATCAATAACTTGTCCTTATAGCATATTAAAGAGACTGTAACCTTCTTTGCTGAATTCGAGTCATGAAATGTTTCTTATACTTTTTGCACTTCACTTTAAATGACCACCAGAAGCAAACTTGTCTCCTACATGTTGTTTTCCTCATCACATCAGCTCTTATATAATGTACATCACCTATTTTCTTAAATAGTATTATTCAGTTTCATAAAATGAGTTCATACTTTTTTCATATTTATTAATCAGAACTACGATATTTTCAGAGACTAAACATGACTGAGCAATTTGCATGGGTCTTATATATTTTGTCCTTCCTGTGTTAATAATGACCATAACTTTTTCAGAATTATATAGACTGAAATTTTTCATCCCCAAGTGTTCCCGATTATAAATGTAATAACAGTAGTTATAGTTCTTATATAATATATAACATAGTTATTATACACTCGAGTCCATGTTCAAACAGCCCATTCAGCTCAACATTTCTTACATATATATCTATTAGAGATTAACTCAAAATCTGCTCCTAATTTCTCCTGAATATGTTACGGAAGCTGAATATCAATTTCACTTTTGCAATTTTGTTACTACCCTTGAATCTTTTCACTTCAACCAAGATAATAATTTCTATTGTGAAACTGCAGATATAAAGAAAAAGAAAATCATCAGATTTCCTATTAACACACTCTGAGGAAAGACTTTGTCATTGTCTTTGAAGCCACCAACTCCTATTCAGTTGCAAACTGTGGTGATTGTATAGAAAGCTGTGAGGGACCACTGAGCCCATGTACAAACAGAAGCCGGGAAGTGGGCTGCAATGATGAAAGTTGCCTTCTTCTTGCCATGTTGCTGTGGGAAGGAACAAGATGACTCCACAGTTTTCTTTACATTGACATATCACAAAGTGATGTGATAATATTTGATAAAGCTGAAAAATGCATATTTAGATGAAAGTATAGTTCTCACTGGTATAAGAAGAAATTATGTTTTGTACTTAATAAGTTGAGATCAGTCAGTGCTAGTAGTAAAAACTGATGTTAGATTGCTTTTTTTTGCTTTTGTTTGGCTACTAAGGCAAACATCTCTTTTTACATTACTGCATGGATTTTACTTTAGTCTTTGTCCTTTTTCTATTCCTTTCTTTTTTTTCTATTTTCAGCTTGTTCTTACTGATTAAACTTCATGCACATGCTATTAAAGTAAGAAAGAATAAACTCCAAGCATAGTCATAGGTTTCCCATAGGAAAAAAAAAAAAAGAAAAAAAGTAACTTTATCTGTCACATCAGAAGCTTTAAAGAAGCCTAGACATTTTATAATTCCCATGCACTCTTAATCTACTTTGTGCATATTACACACTTTGACTTTTCTAAATTTATTGTAATTAGACCTATGTATTACAAAGGGACTGCTCACATTGCTTCTACCTAATCTCTGATTTATATGCAGAAGAGCAAAGCTAAAGAGTTTAGGATTTTCACATTTAATGTTCTTTTTACCTAATCAAGTTATACAGCTTAGTAGCTTCCTTCCCTGTGGTTTGCACTTTAGGGTTTTTTTTTTGTTTTGTTTTTTGTTTTTTTTTTAAAGATAAATCAACATAGTTCTAGGCAGGCATTAATGCTTCTGCTGTAACCTTTCTCTATTCAGTGAGTGCTCTCCAGTGACACAATAAATCATCACTCAGAAATAAATGTTGAATGAGTAACCCGTTATAAATAATGAGTTTATAGATGAAGAACTAGTGAATCCAAATTATGTTTAAATGAAATTGCACTCATTTTGTGTTTTCCTCCATTCTTTTGTCAAAAGAGTATTAGAATTTTTACTCCAAAGGCAGAGGGAAATGTTTCTAATTAAAATTGGATTAACTTAGCGAACTACTTCACAGAATGAAGGCTTTGTCACCAGAATTGGTTCTGATGGTCCAAGAGGCTGATTTAAACTTTGATTTTCTCAACACAACATATCCTTTTGAATCATTTAAACAAAGTATCACCCTTCAACAACTCATATGACCATTTAGTAAAAGTCATAATTTCCTGCTGTTTGGTTGTAATAATTACTACATGAATTCTCAAAATAAAACTGCTGCTTATCTCCTTTCTTTATCTTAGAATATTACATGCAGCAATATATAGTACAATGTCTGTAAAGATACCTTTAATTCTGAAAACAAATAAATAAGCCCAAGGTATCATTAGTTAATTAAATTTTAGCTATTTAAAAAATTGTGTTATTTGTCATTTGTCTTCAGATGTTTGGCTCTCCCTGATCAGACTGAACTATTTCTTTCCTTTTCTTTTTTCTCTTCTGAAAATACTAACAAAATTCATTCTGTGTTTAGATATGTTTTTCTTCTCAAATGAATGGTTAATATTTTATGTGCAAGATGACTGAATTCTTGATTTTTTTTTTTTTTTTGAGAGAAAGAATTTTACAAAGACCATTATCAAGTCATCATCTGTCATCTTTCCTATATATATAACTTGACATTTTCTCTTCAGCTTTAGATTTTGGGCTTCTTTCTTTGTTTGTTCACTGCTTATGTTTATGGTCTTGAGAAAGATAACTAAGATATTTAAGGAATATTGCCTTTATGGAAAATGGTTCAAGACAGTAGAATTTGAAGGGTTAAGTAAGAACACAGTAAAGAATGAAAGCTTGCCTGTCACAAAGTATTTGAAGAAACAGGGGAAAAAAGCATGAATTTATTTGATAGTGTCTTATGCAACACATTTTTAATTATCATTCGAACTACATAACAGCTTAATAAAAGAAGGAACAACAAAGACAAATCATTATGAACTGCCTGCAATGAAGTCAGGAGTGATGTTGAGTCTGGGAAAAACAAAGGGATAGGAAGAAAGTGGTTTTAGATTTGTTCTAATTTCTTATTATATTTCTCTGTTTGATTGGCAGTAAATCAAATTAGTTACCCCAGGTCAAGTCAATTTTTCCATGACAGTAATCAGAGAATGATCTCCCTCTCTCTATCTCGACTCATGAGCATTTTGTCATATTTCTCTCTACAATCCTGCTGAGGAAGGGGAATGATAGAGCACTCTAGCGTGCACCTGGCAGTCAGCCAGGGTCACATCACCGCACTAACAGATGAAACAAAGCTTAGAGGAATAGTTGATACACCAAATAAGTGTGATGCCATTCAGAGGGACCTCAACAAGATGGAGAACTGTGTATTCTGTATAAACCCGCACTATTTAACTGTGAGACAAGAATCTCAGAAAACTGATAAAGCACAAGTAGAAGATTTGCATTTTGGCAGAAATAATCTCCTGCATGCATGATAGGTAACATATCAGTTAAAAAAAAGATTTACATTGAAGGATATGGAACTCCTTGTAAACTGCAAGTTGACCAGGATCTAGGAACATGCCCTTGCTGCCACAAAGCTTCCTGGGCTGCATTTAAAGGAACGTTGCCAGAAGGGAGATGATCCTTGCTCTTTTCTCTGTCCTGGAGAGGCCACATCTGGAGTACTGGGTCCAAATTTAGGTTTCACTGTACAAGAGGAACATGGACACATTGAATGATGACCATGTTCAGCAAAGGGCATGGTTTGCTCACATGAAGATGGTTAAGGGTCTGGAGCATCCATCATATGAGGAGATGCTGAGTGAGGTAGAACTCAGCTTGGAGAAGAGAATGTTCAGTGGAAACTTTTTCATGTGCATTAATACTTGATAGGAAAGCATAAAGAAAATGGAGCCACACACTTTTGAGCTATGTCCAGTGACAGAACAAGAGGCAATGGGCCCAAATTAAAACACATGAATTTTCACATGAACACGAGGAAGCACTTTTTTGAGTGTGCAAGCAGTTGCATGCTGGAACAGGTTACCCAGAGAAATTGTGGAATTTCCACCTGGAAAGATACTGAAAACATGACTGCACAGCGCCACAAATAGCCAACTCGAGTTAACAGTGTTTGAACAGGGGTTTTGGACTAATGCTGTGGATTTACCCCAGCCAGCAACAAAATCCCACTCACCCACTCACCCACTCCCTTACCAGCAGATCAGGGAGAGAATTGGTAGGGTAAAAAGTAGAAAACTCATGAGATGAATACAGTTAATAGGGAGAGCAAAAACTGTGTGCACAAGCAAAGAAAAACAAAGAATTAATTCACTGCTTCCCATGGGCAGGCAGCTGTTCAGCTGTCTCCAGGAGAACAGGGCCCCATCACATGTAATGGTGACTTTGGAAGACAAATGCCATCACTCCCCACTTCCTTATTCTTTTTCGCAGCTTTATACATTGAGCATGACGCCGCATGGTCTGGAATATCCCTTTAGTTAGTTTGGATCACCTGTCCCAGCTGTGTCTCCTCAGGCACCCCCCAACTTCCTTGCCAGTGTGGCAGTACAAACAGCAGAAAAGGCCTTGGTTCTGTGTTAGCCCTCCTCAGCAATAGCAAAACCATCTCTGTATTATCATCACTGTGTTCAGCACAAATCCAAATCACATCCCCATACCAGACACTGGCAAGACAATTAATTCTACCTCAGCCAAAACCAGCACAACTAGGCAATCTCAAGAAGTGCCTTCCATCCTCAATTTTTCTGTGATTCTGTGATTTTTCATTCTTGGCATGTAAAGTGATGATGTTTTCAGATATGCTCTGAGTTTTCCTGTAAAGTGAAGGAGAAATCTGCAATCCTTCATTGACATTCAGAATGGAATCTTGACTACTCTCTGTCTCTCCTTATTGACTGTTTGGGCATCATCAGAGAACAAGTAATGATGAAAGTAAGTGATGAAAGGCTAGGAATTGAACACCCTATAGAGGGAGAAAATCTCTTTCCTAGACTATAGTGCAAAGGCATTCTAGAGCATTTCGAGTAGAGGACAAAGTCCCATGGCACCTTCTCCCTTTAACATCTTTATAGTTGGATCATCAGTAAACCAGATTCAAAAAGAAAGGGTTAGGAGGTACTCTTGGCTGGGCTACACCATCATCTATAATTTACTATAGTTATGGGGTTATAGATGTTTTTGTTTATAGGGGTTTTGGATTATAGGGAAAAATCTCTTGAGACTGCAGAGTAATAGATCAGATGGGTTACACTTCTGACAATTTTGATATCTTATCTGATACCACTGCTGTTGAGATCTCTATGCTTTACTATCATTCTACACAAAAACACAGGCTTAAATGAAATGTTACTGCCCTCCAAAAGTGTGCATCCTATAAATTTCAAGGATCAAATTCAAACTTGGTGATGCAGGGACTGCAGAATAAAGAAGGTTCATTAGTAATTTAGAAAGTCAACATTTAATCTAAAATTAAGATATTGTTTTATCTTACTATTTAAACAAAACAGTATCTGTGTGACTGGTAGTATTTTAGGAATATCAAAAAAGTAATTTAATTTTTTTTTTTTTAATGTGAAGTAGTGTATAATATTAAAATCCGCACCTAGATACAAGAACTTCTGTGAAGCATCTTTGTAAATATTTTTGAAAGATTACTGTTTAATCTCATGGGATGTTTCTGCTATGGATTGAAGATGCAATCAGTGATGTAACTCACAAGATGCATATGCCTAACGTGAATAGATTCTTTCATTGCACCCAACATACCAGTCAAATTTTACATCCCTCAGTTTAGTATGTATTTAAAATAGGTGGAAACACATCCTTAAAAGACATCTCTGTGCCATGCCTCTGCAGCTAAAATGCAGAAACCAGGGGCACTTTTGTAAATGTAGAGCATCTATATCCTTCTCTACTGTACCTAGGTTCTTGGTCTACAGCCATGAATTTTGATAAGGGGTAAAGGTACCTTTTATTAACAGTTAAACCCTACATCTTTTGCCTTATCCTTGTGAGTGTATTTTTCACACTTTATTTCATTCTGCCTCAAAGATACACCCTATTTTTGGCACTGACCTTCTGGTTACAGTGTAAAGAAATGCATCTGTGATGTAAAATCTGCTAGCTGCAAATCATAGACCATTTTAAAGATTGTGCAAGATGACCAATAATAATACTTTAAAATGAAAATTAAAATATGTATCTCAATAAGATTGTCAGACTTAGAAAATGACACTTCTAAAAAAATATATATATTCCAAAGTTACTTCCTATAATATGAGAAATAGTTGCAAGACAAATTTTTATATTCATATCTTTATTCTATTGGAATTATTTAAAGGATTTGCACAGTAGCAGTTTCTAATATCCCTAAATTAAATATTCTGTTATTGATATCCATATAAATAGGTAAGAGTTACAGACAGAAAACATCATCTGTTTTTGTATACATATAATGCTTTAGTTGGTATGGGATTGTGTACAACAAGCATAAACCTTACTATTATTACTTAATATGATAAAAAGTGTAATTCCAAGATGAAATAGAGGCTTTAGAATTGGGATTTTAGTACCTAACTTTAATATAGCTATTCTCTAAAAGAATTCAGAGCCCAGACTCTAATGGCTGAATTAATTTATTCTGATCCCCACCACCCTTCTAGTGTTACTTGAAATGCCATAGGGTATCTGAGACATCTCTGAGACTAACATATAATATTTGATTTACGAGATAACTCTGCCTTTCTGGAGGAATAGTTGAAAATATGTGGACTGTCTGAATGTACTTCAAATGCCACCAGAATTCAGTGTTTAGGCAACTGAATCAAAGCCCAGGCTACACAATTACCATGGAACAAAGGCTATACAAATAGGATTTAATAAGCCTGTATAAAATTAAATCTTCAGTGTCCGTGGGAGATACCCCAAATTTCTGTTTTACTGCTCCATATGGTCTTCTACAGGCCTTGAGAATAATTTCCAGCTTCTTGTGAATTTTTCAGATACCCTGTAGCATTTCAGATGCAGGAGTGGTGGTGTTTAAGCCCAGCTGACAACTAAGCCCTACATAGGCACTTGCTCCCTCCTCTCAGTGAGGTGGGGGAATAGAATCGGAAAGGTAAAACTGAAGAAATTTGTGAGCTGAGATGAAAACATTTTAATAAGTTAAGCAAAAACTGTGTGGACAAGCAAAGAGAAATAAGGAATTGATTCAGTACTTCCTATCAGTATGCAGGCGTTCAGCCATTTCCAGAAAACCAAAAGTTGAATGTCGCCTTGCCAAAACCAGCACACCTGGTTATGTTTAGGCAATTGTATCAAATTTAGAAAGAAGGTGACTCACATGAGATGAAGCAGCCAGGAAAATAGTATAGCAGGTGTTTGCTCTTGAAAAAGACTCACTGGCCTTGATTTAGTAAACTAATTAAAATTTTCTACTGGATTGTAAGAGGTCCTCAGGTGTCTAAGATCAAAACTGGAAGACATGACACAACTGGGGGACCTATATCCTGAACTGATAAGTGGAGAGTCAGATGAAATATCCTAAGAGCTCTGAAACAATACCTAGATCCACCTGTTTGAGCCATAGAATTTAGCCTTCTAGCCATGAGACTTTCAAGGACCAGATACTCATCCATTGCATGAACTTATGGTAACTGGCAAGTGTCTGGGCTAACATTCTAAGCAACAGCAGGAATGAGAACTTAGTAAGTTTTCTTAGACCAGGTGAGAATTATGTTCTGTAATATTTGCATAATAAAAAGTACATTCTGCTAGAAATTTTTAATTTTTCATCTTGTATAATTAAAGCACCTCTGGAGTTGATGAGTTTTAAGGTTCTGTACTTTAGATATAGGACAGATTTACCATGTTGGCTATACAAATCTATCGATGTATGTGATCTGCATCTATTTAAATCTTATACTTATTTGTTATGATGATTTGTCTCCTTTTTAAAGCCAAATTTAAAAAAAAAAAAAAAGGCACGTATCACACATAGACCTGTGTTTGTGTTTTACAGAAAGACTCAGTGCAGTCAGCAATGCCTATAATTAATTTGATTTGTTGCCTGTGGCTAACGTCTTTCAATTAGAAATTTTTCTTTGGTTATCATGAATGATACAAAGTTTTGGTGTTTGTGGGTGTTTTTTGTTTCCCTTTTCTAAGTTTCTTCCACAAACAATTATGAAAAATATGTTAGTTTCTGTAAATAGAATTATTTAATTAAGCCAATCTAGAATCTCAATTATTGGGACATGGAACTTGGCATTTGCTAAGAAGTGCCCTAGCATCAGCATTTTGCTGATACATAATTGACTGATATGCAATCACTTAACTGAAGACTGTAACAACAAGTACTTTCTAATTTTAGTAGTTAATTTAGGAATCTTAATATAATTTTCATATAATAATGAAATTATCTTGTAATGCACAGGTAACAGAAGTGAGCACCATTCATGCACAGATAAAGCTAACTACATATTCAACTATGACACTGTTGGAAGGAATATTCTGATAAGTGGAAAAATCTGGATTACTAATTGAATCGATGGGCCAGTAAAGCAATTTATCTTTTTAAAAATTATTTTAAGGATAATTTTTAGTATAAATTAATTTTTTCGTGATCTGAATTCAGCTCATATGTGAAGATACATACTGAAGGATTTTATCTGTCCCTTCTATGCCTAATCCATCACTAAAACTTGCTGTGAACATATCCTTGTTATCCTTGTTACTAGGTTAAAAGAGACTATTGTAATAGGAAAAGAAATGAGATTGATCATTGGCAATAAAAATTATAATGAGAACAAGTCCCTTTCAAGTCCTCTTTTAGAACACTTTAAATATTCAAAAATAAAAAATACACAGAATTTCTAACGATCAAGAAGAGCTGTACTACTTTAAAGCAATCTATTTTAAATGAACGTACAAAAGGAGATATTGTATCTTACTGTTTATTTTTTCCAATGCAATTTAAAATTCATAGATAATATTTGTTTCTTATCCAAGCAAATAAATTTTCAAAGAAAGAAAGAGCCGTTCTGTACTATTCCAAGTGTAACCTTTCCGTTTAGAGTCTCATTCATCAGTCTTTAACCAACTATTTCCCAAATTACATATTAAGTTCTGAATTACAACAGGGTCTTATTTCTATGTTAATGGAGATAGTGGGACTGAGACTTATAATTTTTCATATTAACTTTGCTATTTTGATCATCTATACCAGATGGACAAACAATTATATATAAAAAAAAGGTTTATTGACTTTTAGCCAATATATGTGTTCAAATGAATATGTTTAAAATATAAAACTCCTTCAGTTCTGGATTGATGAACATGAAGTACAAATCAACATCTGCACATTTTATTAGTACAGATTCAGATTTTAAATCTGGACTAAAAATGTTTTAAATTTGCAGAAATTTTCATATTATTGTGATCGACATCAGTGTTTTAACAGCATACAGGAAAAAATGAAATACGTTTTAATATACATGACTCAAAAAGTTTAATATATGTTAAAAGATAAAATATAAAACTGAATTAAAAAGGAAAAATATATACTGCATTCATAAAAATGTCCAACAAATGCATGGCAAAGAACCTTTGGAACAATAAGCTGATTGAAATAGCTGAATCTGCAGGAAACAATCTTAATAGCAATTGAAAACCACAAAAGGAGAAAGTGAACATAAATTGTAAGCAATACATGGTTTTTATTTGAAAGAGTTGTCCAAGCTTGGCAGGATGACATCTAACATGAGTACAAAGGTCATGAAAAAGAAGGCAGGAAAATGATTATTCCTTCACAGTAATCAAAGTAAAGTGCATCTTGTAGTGGTATGTGTTTATTTTAATAATAGCTGTTGTCACTCTGTTCTGCTTTATACCTTTCTATCCCCACTAACATAAAAGAGAAGAAAATCTTAGGACTGTTATTTGTAAAAAAAATATTTTGTTTATATGATTTTTTGTTACTTTCACTGCATCCACATTTTTTTATGTATAGTATTTTATCTTCTAAAGGCAATTCTTGATTTTGTGAGTTAAAATGGAGAGATGAAGATGAAAAGAGACAACACTGATAAAGCCAAAAGGATTTGGGTTGTAGATAGTGAACCAAATACATAACACATTTGTTTTTATGAACATCATTTAGCATGAAGAACAAGACCTGAGAAGAGAAACATTAAAGCTGTGCCATGAAATTCTTTCACTTCCACACATGCTGGAGCCTGGTTAATTCACCACCTTGATGATGTGCAATTGGACAATGAAAAGTTATGGACATGCAGTGTGAATGTCTAATCACTAAACCTAAATAAAATACTGATGGGTCATCCAAAACATGTATTAAATCCAAACTTTAAGAAAGTATTTGGCATTCTCCAAAGCTTGTATATGTCCACGTCTGCCAAGAGATGTTGTCTGTTTCTAGAAAGCTTGTTTTACTAAGTTCTTTGATCATCACAGCCGCAAGAGCACTACCACAGATAAATTTAAAATATTTTGTATTAGAACTGTAGAACACTTTTTTTTTTTGGCAGGGATATCCAGAGAATATATACTCCAAATTCTGCTCAAAATAGATCACATTGGATGAGGTTGCCCAAGGTTGTGTCCAGTCAAGTTTTGATTACTTCCAAGGGCAGACATAGAACAACCTCTCTGGGTAACTTGTTCCAGTTTTTGTTGATATCCATGGGCATTTCCCCCCTATTTTTAATCAGAATTTATTTTATGCCTCTTGACCTGCTGTCATATTTGACTCCATCTTCTTTAGGCCACCCTATCATCATTGCACATACAGTATTTAATATTTAAAATTTATATTATTTATATTGTAAAGGAGCTGTAAGTACATGGCAATATGAAATTGATATCAAATTGTTATCACTGACAACTGTGGTTCGAGGTGCCATGGACCTCTGCTTTGGCTACATTTGCTGTGACCAAACTGTGCATCACTATTACTGTCTCAACTATTAGGTCACTGATGGTCTCTGATAGTGTGTACTTGTCTGCTGCACTTTGTTATGTTGCTGTTAACATGTCACAAAATATTTAGGAATTTTGACTTTGCATAGTTATTGTCACTGACGGTTCAGGTCTTTCTACCTCACCACTGGTTCCTGTCACATTATCGTCAAACTGGCGATTGCAAGAATACAGTCCATTTCTGCCCTTCTTCACTGACCGAACACAACCTGTATCTCATGTTCCTTTAAAGTCTACGGTGCACATAGGGTATGTTGCTCTTTTTATTATTCTCCACATGCTCAGATAATAAAAGGACCTTAGGCATTAACTGGATTACTTTCTAGTGTTTTTATGGCAGTGCTGTCTCACGCCTCCCTTGATAGCTCTACATCACTTCCATATGTTCAACTGTAGATTTTCTTACTGTTTTCATATTAGTAGGAAACAATTTTTCCTTTTTAAATTTTTGTTTATTTTTCCCCAGATTAGGATATTCTTCAAGACAATTTTATGCAGTGTATTAAATAAAGAGAGTACAGATTTAAAGACTGGTCACCCAAACACTAAATTCATATTCCACCCAGGGAACCATTCTTCTATTAAACTGTTTCCTTTTCTTCTGCGTTGTACAAAACTATTCTGTTTCACTGGTGTCCACTTCATTTTCAGTATATAAAAGTACATAATTTGTCATTTTAATATTCCTAATTTGTTCACCAGAAGCAGCAAAATGAGTTACTTTGTATAATTTCAGATGCATCTTATCTAATATTTGTTACTGTTGATCAACAGTTGATCAACAGTACATAGAGTTTGAATTGGTAAATCTGGAATTAAACAGCAAAGCCAAAAATACTTCTGAATTGTTCAAGCCTTACACATAATTTCTCTCTCTCTCTCTTATTAGAAATAAAATTTTGGTAGGTTTCTGCTTTATTTTTATTAACAGTAAAATAATTTGAAGTTTTATTAGTTATATATTAAATTCCTAATTTGCCAGAATTATCAGTTAATCAGCTGTTTCTGAACTCTTCATTCCATCATCGAAAAACTGTATTAGACAAAAAAACAAACAAAAAATTCCCATAATTTTTCAAAGCTGTAGTATAGTGAAGAGCCTCATAGAGAAAGTTACAGAAGGAATGGGAAGTATCTGTGGACAACAACTGAATATTTGTGTAGAATCTACAAGCACACAGGAGGACTTCATGAACAGGAACTTTTTTCCGTACTAAAAAAATAATCCTTTAACATTTCCTGTTAAGAAAAGAAACATTACATGGAGAGGTGAAACAGAAGAATTAGATCTGTCAAGCCATATTTTTTTGTCAAGAGGCATGTTAGACAATGACACCTGGATGTAAGTACTGTCAGTTCACATCAACCTGATGGTGAATGGCTTGAAAAACTCTTCAACTGCTGAAGGCAGAGTTGCATTTGCAGACTCTATCCATGCATGTATCAGAGAAAAAAAAAAAAAAAACAACTTCTTTAAAAATCTTCTTTAAATAAACCAATAAAACTGCTCTTGGTAGAAGTGAATCAAGCAAATGATCGATCTCACAAAATTGGCAAAACTTCAGGGTTTTCTGTTTTTTTGTTTTTTTTTTTTTTCCTTTTTTTTTTTAACTGTAGAACCTGGATGTTATGATACTACAGTAGTCTCAAAGATTTTCAGTCATTTTTCCACTGGCCATTTAACTTCTGATCTCAGCTGACACATATTTTCTTTATTGGATTTGTGTGCATGGAACATATGTGGAGTAAAAACCTCAAAAATTCTAAGCTGTCTGTGTAATCAGTGGACACCTGGTCAAAATAGTTAGAAGGGTCTGGAGAGTTATTGATGGGTCCCTTCTAACTCAGCTTATTCTGTCATTCTGTGGAACTCTCGACTTTACGATTTGGAGCTGTGTTTCAACCATGCTATCATCACACCACAGCTTCTCTTTCCCTATCATTGACCAATAAAGTCATAGGGAGTAATGGTATTATTTAAAGTGAAATTAAGTCATTACATCAATCCCATCATAGTATTCATCTAGAAATACACACCTAAACAACTTGCTCATATCCCTGCTGCTCAGAGTAACTGATGTCTCTCTCTTCAAATTTATTTCTATTCTACTTTTTACAGGCTTGGAATCCCAAATACGCATTAAGCATCTTCAAATTTCTCTCAGCTTTGTGTTCAGTTTAGGGGCTTTTTCTGGCTGAGAGAAGAAAAAATATGCACAAAATCACATTCTGGGTATTCAGTTAATAATTTCCCTCTGCATTTATAGGATAACTAGTGACAAATCCACTGTGCAGGTATAATTTACAGAGCACACTAGCACTTTTCTTAGAACTCTGGAAAAAAAGGGTTACCAAAAGAGAGATGTGACTATAATAGGAAAAGAATCAGTGTCATATTTTGCTAACTTAGTAATGCCCAATAAGTTTCTGGGCCTTATTTTTCTTTTACTTATCTACCTATAATTCTCTGATATTTACCTTTTATCAATTACATAACTCTTATATTTTATCAGTGTAATTTGGGACTATGATTTTCTACCTTTTTAAACTGTTTTTCCATAAAATGTCTTCCTGTAATCCAGAAAAACTTTTTCTTACTCCAAAGTTTTTTTTTATTCTCTTATATTTCCTTTTTAGTCCTCAGATATTTACTTCCTAATAATATCAGATTCTTTCATAAAATGTCTTCACAGATAACTTCCTCTAGTACCCAAACAGTTTATTATACTTATTAGGAATCTTATTATAATTACCAAATACGTTAATAAGTGAGTTGGGTTAGGTTAGATAAATAAGTTGGATTATGTAAGTAGATATTGATATGAATTGAAAAGTAACTCAAAGGTTGGACACAAATACCAGATGGAGCCCAGTTACCAGTGGTACACCTTAGGGGTCAAAAATAGGTCAAGAGACCACCCTCAGCAAGTTTAGAGATGATAAATATGTGGGAGGAGTAGTTGTTACAACAGATGGGTATGCCCCCATTCAGAGAGACCTCAATCAAATAGAGAATTGGGTGGATAGGAACCTCATGAAAGAATACGTCAAGTCCTGTGCTAAGTTCACTCTGGAGCCTGACTGGCTGGAAATTAGCTGTGCAGAGGGGGCCTGAGCGTTCTGTTGGATAGCAAGCTGATAAGGATCCAACAACATGCCCACACTGCCAATATCTACAGTCTCCTTGGCTGCATCAATAGGAATGTTGACAGCAGGGAGATGATAGTTTTAGGTTCCACAGTACAACAGAGACATGGACATAGTGGAGAGCAAGTCCAGCATGAGAAGATGGTTAAGGTTCTGTAGCATCTTTCGTATGATGGGATGTTGAGTGAGGTGGAACAGCTCAGCCTGGATAAGAGAAGGCTCAGTGGGATCTTATTCATGTGCATTAATACTACTCCAAAAAAGTGGATTTTTTTTAATTAATAAAACAATATGGAAACCATTTATTTATGGTTCCATCTGTATAAATCCATGCATACTGTTATCAAAAACAACAGCTGAGCTCTGGGAGAGCTATTTTTTCTAAACCTCTACTGCCTTAAGTTTCAGTGTGTCATACTGCTGCTCTAACTTATTTCTGATACTTCATCTTTGGTCAGTGAACCGGTGCAAAAGTTCAAGCCAGTTCACTAAGACAAGAAACCACTTAGAAAACAGACATAGATACAGTCACAGAGGTTAATATAGGATCAAAACTTTTTATTGTAGCTTCTCACAGTAACACATATTCCTGCAGGGTTTCCTTACTATCTGCTTAGACTAAACTATGGTAAGCATCCCTGTTCTTCTTTAGTGAGAGTTAATAACCTACTGGGTATGTGAATAGGTACATAGAGCTTGCTTTCCAAGAAGTTTGTTAGCAAGGAATCACAGCAAGGCATTTTGTTTCTCTAAGAAAAGAAATGAGCAAAGCAAAGATAGGAAAATAGACAATTCCGGTAACACCCCATACAGGCAGCTTCAGGCTGTTACTATTGATTTTGATTTTTGCATGCAGAGCAACCCTGTAACAATATCACTATATGGCATCTGAACATCAATTTTTGGTCATAAGTATCCCAGAAAACTATTACAATGAGAGCAAAGAGAATCATCCTTACTCAGATGGGGTGGAGAATGGTAAATCACCAAGTCTACCTTTTGCTCTCTAGTGACAGAAGTGCAGAAGCACCTTTAAGAAAGGCCACTGTAGAAAGAGCCAAAACCTAATAAATTGTACCAAAGTGTAAAAGCAGATATTTGGGGAAACTGGGTTACTTTTCTTGTAAATGTCAACATTAGCATGCTACTGTTAAAATAGTGGAAATGTAGAAAGAAATATTTTTAGCATTCACATCTGTCATTCCCATTTAGCAGGAGATAGAAAGTAACTTTGTAACAGCACAGAATAAAATCTACTAAGTTTTCCATTGAAATTCTTTATTGATACTTTTTTCTAATTTACATATGATGTAAATACTTTTCTACAATGAAATCAACTCTCAACATTCTTTCTTGATTATAGAATGAAAGACATTTTATGTTATAGCATTGTGTTTTGAAAAACATCAGATAAAAAAAATAACATGAGGAATTTGGCGTAGCCTTTGAATACCTATCCAAGTTAAGACAGAGTTAAAAACTGAGTTCGGCATACAAATTGAAAAAAAATCTAGATTTTATCTCTAAACCTATTCTGTTGCCTTGTGACTTCAATTTTCTGAAGATGTTGTCCAGGACACAGGAAGTTCTGTTACTGAACATGCAGCTTTTCCTCTACTGACTCCCCGAACGCCTTCCTGATAGTCTGTGCTGACTGCTCTCACTACTAGCCTCTTGGTTTGTAGAGAGCAGGTATTCCAGTACCTAATAACTGAACTACTGTCACTGATAAACAGAACTATTCTCAGTAAGATCACATATAATTATATTAAAATCATTGTTGCTGTCTGATTTTAAACATTAAACCTACTTAGTTCCAGAATATTTACTCTAGGAGTCAAATATCTAGGCTTTAGGCAAGTTTCAGACTAAGTAATTTGAACAAGCAGTTTCCTCAGGCCAAAAAATTGTTAACGACCAGAATGTGGATTATCAGGGATGAATATGTTTTTTAGCTCTCCAGTTGAAATGGACCCTAAGCAGAAAGGAAGACAAAACTTCAAGGTAAATGTGAAAATATGCTAGGGAACAGAAGTGGGATGTTCCTGACATATCTGAATACTTCTGTCCATTAAATAAAAGTTAATGATAGAACAGATCAGTAACATGAACTCCACATTCTACTCAACTTCAGATGCTGTAATGTTTGGTATTAACAGTCTATCAGTCAGAAGATTATTCTGCTTACCTTACCCTGCAGTGCTGAAATCCACATCTCAGCACAGTGTGACTGAGGCTGACACCCATGCCATAAATTTAATCCACCTTCATGTGAGGCATTTGTGGGCATAAATCCCAGAGATGATTCATACAACCATGGTTATATGTACATATATATTTAAATAACTAATTAAAACACCCCAACCTCAAAGTATCATTTCAAGCTAACAATTTAGAATTTTTATTGTGATGACCAAAACTGTGATTTCATAGTTATTTCCTTGAAATGTAAGTACATTTTTGCTAGTATTTTTTGTATTAGAGAATAGTTAATTGAATGTGAAAATTATATCTGTTCTCCTATCATGGAGAAGACTGTGTAACTATTTTCTATTTTAATCAATTATCTTAAGCATTTAATAGAATCAGTCTTTACTTGTTCTCTATCTGAACCCATCAAAAGTGTTGACTAACCCTGAACTACAAGCAAAACTTAAAGACAAGTAGGTATCAGTTGCCTCATAACAGACACCTCTCCAGTGTACAGACAAATAAAACTAAGCACCAAGGATAATTTTAGGCAGACTTGAGTGTCACCTCTTATTCCAGGTGGTGTTTATAATTCAGAAAACTGAATTGCTGCTTAGGGTGTGAACTACTGTCTTAGTTTTGAATGTCAGAAGATATTTTTAACATTCCTGGTTAAATTGATTTCTAGATTTTACTGCTTCAGTTCATCATCATCTTAACTCTGGAAATAAAATATTAGCAAATTATCTAGATTAAATAAATAATTTTATTTAATTTTAAGTGGGAATCCTAGCAAAATTATGGTGGTGAGCAGTGGTATGGAGGAGGGAGGAAAGATGTAAGCCCCTAAAACCAGACTGTCGGCAGACACTGTAATATCATACATACGATATACCAAGTAGGATAAGATCTAGCCAAATGAATCCAGTCTGTAAACATTGTTGTCTTCAGTGACTACATTATTGTTTAGATGTGTAGTTCTCTTTTGAGAAACTGAGTTTAACACAGTAAACACACACAGATTGCAGACTATTTCTGTGTTGTTCTTTATAAACCAGACAGTGTTTCAGTGTAAACTGACTATTGATATTACATCTAAACAACTGGATTCATATATCGTACTCTCATGCTGAGTTAGTATATAATATCTTTTCAAATCAAAAAAACTCACAAATATTGGTTCTTTTCCAGACCTTCAAATGGAATATATATTGTAACTAAAGACAGTAATATTTTTTTTAATTTAACCTATTATATTATACTATATGCACATGCAGAGAGGGAAGTTATTAAGAGGATGTTTGAAATAAAATACATTGTACTGGAATAGCTTAGTAGTGATACTGCTATAACAGACTGGGAAATAGTCTGGTTTTAAGATTTTGAAGATATTCTGCAGGAAAATAATGTTTTTCTGCACACACATAAAACATGGTAAAATATTTGGTCATTCAGCTCTGACTTCCCTAACTTCAATCATCAGCAAAACCACTGAGTAAACAGTAATATCAAATGCCTATGGCAAACAATATAATCTCTAATCACTGTTCCTGAAACCATTTGATAATGGCTCTGGGTTAAGCTTCTATTCTGACAGGAATAATTTTGCACAGTCTAAAAGATGTTTTACAGAAAGAACCTGTTGTAATTAAAGTTGTCTATCTAAGAAAAAGAAGTTACTAAGAAGTTTCGTTTTAGACTGTGGGTATTCCAGATGTCCACTTCCTACCTACCAGGGAAGATGCCATATAATAGGCTGGATGGCATCTACTGCCACCTCAGGTCATATAGTCTTTCTCTTTGAAGACTGAAAAATTGTGTTAAATACTTAATATTTACACTGTATTTTAGGGTTTGAAAGTGTTATTTGGTGCAATATTTTATGATAATGTTTTATGAAAGTAAAACCAAAACCCAGGAATCTTAACACGTCTTGTGGATATTCTGAGAGACCAATGGAAGTTTTCTTACTAGGGTTTTACAAGAGTTCTTAAAAAAAAAAAAAAAAAAAAAAGCAGGATGAGGAGAATATCTCTGGACACCAGGTAAATTTGCATACAACATAGTATATATACATTATCTTGTGTTACCCTAGGATCCTAAGCCATAACTTGTGTGTGGGTGCGTGCATGTGCGTGTAAGTTTCTTTTTTTTTGGTTTGATTTCATATGGCACTATCCAAAGCAACATGGATTCTGTATAGCTTAGGGGTTTGTGGCAGGGGAAAAGCCTGCTTCACCATGGTCTTTACCACAGGCTGCAGGGGAATATCTGCTCCAGCATCTGGAGAACTTCCTTATGTGTCTTTTCCACTGGCCTGGGTGTCTGGCCAGGGTTATTTCTCTCATATATTCTCCCTCTTCTTTCCAGCTGCAACTGCTCTTGCACAGTAACTTTCCCCCCTTCTTAAATCTGTTATTGCTGCCATTGCTGCTGACGGACTCAGTCTTAGCCAGAAGCAGGTCTAACTTGGAGCCAGCTGGCTCTGGCTCTGTCTGCCATGGTGGAAGTTTTGAGCAGCTTCTCACAGAAGTCACTCTTGCAGTACTCAACCCCGCCAAAAAAATCCCAACAAAACCAAACAATCCCTTGTCACACAAACCCAATATTACCTATCACGAAATATGTTTTTATGACAAGTTCTATGATCTATAGAATTATAGGTTTTATTACAAAAAGAGTCCAGGAAAGTTGTTCCATGAATCAGCCAGCAGATCTCACAGAGAAGCACAGGGCTTTGTTTCCCTTGTCCAAACATGAACATGTAAGCCTTTGACATGAACATGTTTAATGCTGTAGATTGAGTTGGAAAAAAAAATATCTGAGAGAACACTCCATGAATCTATCAGTTCTGTAGAGAGAAAAGATTGGCTACAGATATTCAGGCTTGCTACAGATATTAAAAAATCTACTGACAACAATGAAGGTAGCTAAATAAAGAGGTTCTGGGAACCACAAATGCAACTGCAAGCTGGTAGAGTGAATCTGTTTCTTAGCAAAAGGTGTTAGGAAATTATTACTTAGCCTTGATTTTAAGAAGCACAAGGTCAATGTATCTTGCAGTTTGAAGTTAAACAAAATACATTTACAGAAAAGAAAAATAATGGAGGGAAAATTGTTAGCACTATTTCTATGGCTCTTGTGTTAAACTGGAACACAAATTTTATGTGCCAGTGCTTTAAAATAAATATGAAAAAAAAAATAATGCTAATTCTTTGTTAAAATACTCACTTTTAATCAAGGCTGGCTTAAGGTTTTTAGCTGTTTCAAACAGCATGGTTTCTACTTACCTTTGACACAGAATATTTTCTTTTGAATTACAAGAGCTAGAAATTAATTTCTCTTACAGATAAAGAAACTTCCTGGAATAATACAGTTGAAGAAAAACTCTGATGGTTCAATTTTCTGATACAGAGATTTAAACGTATTCTGCAAATACGTTATTGAGTTTTGTACCTATGAAGTCATGTAAACATTTTCTTAATTTAACAGCTCTGTTGGAAGACATTCACAAATACTTTTCTCTAAAGATTTGATCTATTTAAAATAAGTTCAAATTGTTTTGAAATAGAAGACTTGTATAAGTTTGAAGGGTCATAGAAAGGACTCCAGCTTACCTCTAAATATTTTGTAATATAACAGTAATAATTAAATTATATATGTAAACACACATGGTATATGTTCATATAATAAATACTAAAAACTGGAATTGGCAAAGAAAACTCCATTTTGAATTTTAACAATCTAGTTTTCACAGAACTGTTTGCCACTTGTTTTGCTCAGGAACTACAATTCAGTGCAAGATTACTTGATCACACTCCATTCCTTGAACTCTGTATATAGCAGATATCAGATATTATGTGGAATAATACTTCTGCGTTTAAAAAAGAGTTTTCAATTTAGGACTGGAGTACAGGGTTGTTCTTTTTGCAAGTGAGGCCATAGTACACCTATTTCTTAATAAGACAATAACTTTCTACTGTAAGACAAAACCTTAGCATTCAATTAAAAATACAGTATCCTAGGAAGAAAAAAATACCTACCTCTTTAGTTTACACTAATGCAAAATTTTCAGCCACTAAAGTAAAGTACTTTCTAGTTTTCACACTCAAACAATCTTTACATTTTGTTCAGCCCTTTCTTGTGCTCACAGAAGTACAGATAAATTTGATCAAACACAATAGTAAAAAGGGTGTGATTTATGAAAAAATAGCATTCTTTAAGGAAAAAAACCACCAAACATTAAGTGTAGTATTTACATTTACATCTGCTCACAAGAGCCTTCCCAAGGTCATTTTCATTTGTAGAGCATGTAAAATATCCTATCTTGCTAGAATATAGTCACCTGTTTTAGTGACTTCTTGTACATTCTGTTGAATAGTGGTAAAAGCTAGCATGGGTACTCATCCCAGTATAAAATACATGTCCCTCTCCTAAGGTCACAAATCTGTTTCTGAACACTGATCTGGTTTACTATGATTCTGCTTGCTGAAGACACACAAGTCTTGCTGAAGAAATAAAGTTGTTGAACTTAGAAAGGTTCAGTTAGATTAGCGGTTTTCTGATTTAGAAAGGAAAAATCACTTGAAATATCTAGCTTTCAATGAGCCATGCATCTTGTCATCCTGGCCACATATGCCTTTGTCCTCAAGATGTTTTCCTCTTAACTCATGCTGAAGAAGTCCCATATGAAATAAAATACAGGCCTTTTCTTGGGTTTCAGCTCTCAAACTGTACATTCTGATGACAGAATTCTAAGCTCATGTCTCATAGTCACTGCTTTTAGGCATAAAAATAAATTAACAGCATGAAAAAACAAAATTGAACTCAATTTTAGATGTATAGAAGTTATAAGTCTAACTTAGCTTTATAGTCCCTGAGAGCTTTATAGCCAATGGACTCATATTTCTTAAATGAGAGGCGGTTCTGTGGAAGTTCCTTCTTCTCTTGTCTACAAAATGTCTATAGTGACTGGATCAAATCTGCACATTTGACTTTTAGGTTTCTGAAGATAATTTGTGGACTTTTTCTCAGCAAAATTACGGTTTCTATGAGCAAGCAGACAGTCTGACTTCTTCAGAATTTCCTCTCAAACACAATGATTATTTTAATGGAATTATCTGTGATTTAATTTCCTGTAGAGTACTTTATTGACTTTTACAGGTCATGTGAACAGATTCAAAACACAGGAAGCTTTATAAATATTTTGCAAAATACCAAGCTACAAGGGGGAAAAATTGCCAAACAAAAAAACCAAACAAACATATGACAAATTTCATTTCTACCTGCAAATACTGTAACGGAAGGACCTTAATGGCAGATAATAGTCAACGGGAAATTACAACCTCCTCTTCTGGTCCCCAGAGCAAATAGAAGCCATAAGAGGAGTACAACTGTCTAAATATTGGATTTATCTTCCTGCAAGGAATAAAAATGAAAGAAGACATTTGTTGAATACAAGTAACAGTCATTCTTATTAATGTCTGTGCATTATCATAAAGATAAACAGTGAATCAAAAGCATTATATGTTCCTAGATCTTGCCATTTAGAAAATAACATCAACAATTTTAACTAATTAAAAAGAAGTAATTTAAGAACAGTTCAAGATAGCCCAAGGCAACAAAACAGCACACTTATAGATTAATTATTTTTTTTTTTAAGTAGTATAGCTCCATCATAGTATTTTCAGTTTTGATTACAGAGGTTTTAGAGCACATTTCATTTTGAGAACTCCTAGGGAGACAACTTACTTTGTATTATATGTCCTTATTTTGTATTATATGTTATAAGGAAATGTTGCAGAACTGCATTTCCTTATGGTTCAATCTGTGTGTCACATGTGCTTGATTTACCCTTCTCAGCGAGATCATGAGGCTCAGGTCAGGAGAAGCAGTGTTATTTTATGGTATTTTTCATCCTTTTATCTTAAGAACATATTTTGATTTTGTAAAGTTTAAGTTACTATATATTTTGAGCTTATTCATAGTTAACATATAGCTGATATATTCAACAGGTGCAAGTATTTAATATAAAAGTATGTAGTAAGTTTTTGACAAGAACAGACTACTACATAACTTGATAAACTAGAGTTTCATTCTTAAAGTAACTTAATGACACTATGTTCATCAAAGTATAGGAATAAACTCATAAACATTTAACCAAAGAATACTTACTGTTTCATGTTCTAACCATCTGTCTGTGTTGTGTCATCTGCTAATCTGACACAATTGGACTTCATAGTAGCCTTAAAGGGAGCAAAACTGTTTTTAAATACACTCCTTGCCAACTTTGCTTTAAAATGGACACACTAATGTATCTGCATCACAAAAGCTGGGATTGAGTATGATGTCAGTGGAGAAAAAGAGAAAGACTTGAGACAGTTCTGTCCACCTGAGATCTGCATCAATTCATACAGCTGGTAATTCTTCTCCATTGGCTATGTAGAAGAAGAAAACAGGTTAATTTTATTGGTTTAAACAGGTTAATTCTAACTATTACATAAAATTTAGTCATTAGATATACATGTAAAAATATGTGGATTTACTCCAGCTTCTTTAAACTTCTAATTTATTAATACTCTCATAAATTTATATATGACCTATTTTAAAAATTAACAGGTTTTTTACAATTGTTTCAGATTTGAATAGGAAAAAATAGAAATAATATTTTGAATATTTTATTCATTACTCCTATTCTTCACAACACTATTTTATCAATGATATGAAAATAGAAAATCTGCAACATCATCACCTGTAGAGTAATAAAACCAGTTGGGTCTCATGACGTTCTGAGGAAGAAAATCCACATAGCTAAACAATCAGCATCTAAAGGATGCTGTGGATTATGTAAAGAACAAGTGATTTTTTTTTTTTTTTTTTAGTTCTTGAGCTTTGAGAAAGGTTTCTTAACTTAAAAAGTGAGCACAATTTTAAAAAGACAGTGGAATGATAATGTCAAATATTCTGCTCTATTTGAAATTGTACTTTACCTGCTAAAGAGAAATAAAAGTGCCTTCAAGTGTACCATGAACAGACACAGGTGCATTAAATATTTAAAGAGTAAACAACTAGATCTGATTATGGGTACGTAGTATCACAGTCAGGCTTTTCCTTCTGTGAGAGCAGCTTATATAACTTACCACATATTCAGCTTTGTATGTTAGTGCAAATCTTGGCTATTTTTGCACTTGAAGAAGAATAAAGAATGTGACCTCTCAGGCAAATTAAGTTCATAAGGCTGACAAAATTAATGTTCCCCAGTGTATCCCAAGTTCTTCTAATATACTGCTTCCTCTTTATCAAGAAAATATGAACAAAATAATTTCTGCTCCTGGTTTACAATAAATTTAAATTTGGATTATTAATGTGTCTTGTTTTCAATTTCAGCTAACTTTTAGCACATCAAATATTGTTTAAATCTATAATTACGTGTTCAATACAGTAACCTAATACAAAAAAATGAAGCTCTGAGAGAAGGATAAAGTTGTGGGCAAGAAAGACTTTTGGGGGAAGCATTCTCTTCATCTTCCTTAACATGATGTAAAATGTGCCAGCAAACATTCTAAAAGACCCCAAATAGACCCTGAAGTGAGGAAGATAAAACCACTAATACAATCATCATGTTTCCCTTGGCAAAAGTTCCAAGTGCTGATGACTTCACAACACCCACTAACGCCCAGCTAACTGCTAATTTTATGACCCTGCAAGGCAGCGGAACGGAGAAAATAATGTGTGTATCTAACAATTTTAATTGCAATGCTCTACTTTCCTTTTTTTTTTTTTCATGACCAGATCTGAACTAATTGTTATCAGATTCTTGAGATTTCACTAATATTAACAAAAGTTTTTTGGCTTTAATTACACATAAGATATGCTTCTTCTTTGCCCATAAGTAAGATTTTGTGCATAGGAGTTTAGAATATGATGATGATTTTCCAGAAATAAATGGAACACTTGACACGACTATATTCTGCCTAGTAGATCAATATGGTTTCTGAGACAGACATTTCAAATATAAATAGGAAAAATGATTTCATCACTTTGTAAAAGTTCGTGAAACCAATTACCAATAAGTAGCCTGAGGCTTGCTGTGAGGAATCCTTTTCCTCACTGAGGCATCTGACAGTGCATCAAGTGTCATATCTCAAGGTTAAAATTGTGAAATTTGTTAGGAATGATGTACAGTACATTGCTACTAGTCACCTTCTTTATAACATTAATCATTTTTTTTTTTTTTGTGTCTGGGTGAAATGAGAATGCTGCTCAACTTATCTGACACTGATGTTTGAAGGACTCTGCAATATCAAAAGAATAACCTCTATATAAATCATTACTCACAGAAAATTCCATCACAGTGTTTTGCATTGTAGCCACACAAAATGTATGTGGAGATCTGACATTGTTGCTGTCCAAGTCAGTGGATATTTTGGCTTTATGAAATATAGATGTAGCATTAGGAATATAGGAGCATGTAAGCAGGAAATGATAAATATCATGGTGATATTATGATTTTATGATATGATAGCTGATTGGTAGATATGTATTGCTGCTGGGGTATTGGTTTATTTCAATTAAAACAGACAGCTACATGTCATGTAATTAACTCCTACTTTATTGTAATGTAGCTTTGCTGGTATGTTTACTTAGGAAAAAAAAGCAAAAACAAAACAGCCAAAAACCCCCTAACTCTACCAAAAAATTGACACTCAAATGAATTTTCTCTCCTTTTATTTGCGAATGTTTTAAGAAACTATGTTACTGTCATAGCCTAATGTTCCAGGGTAGGGTACTTTGTAGCCCTGAATGTAAATGTCTCCGGAAAGGAGCACAATTTCTATTGTCTTTAGTCCGTGTTAGAAGAGAAGTGAAAAAATATTCTCTTCTGTTAAGGCAGGACTACAGCCCTGGAAAAAGATTGATACTTTTAAAAAGTAAAAGAATGTTGACATTGTGAGTGAGAGGAGTGGAGCGTGTTATAAGAGATCCCATGTGACATCACTTGTACTGATTTTCGCTAAGAGATCTTCTATAATCTGCTGTATCCTTCTCTAACTATCTAGGATCACTCATACAAGAAAAAACACAATCATATCTTACTAGGGGCTTAAGATTCATGGCAGAGAAGTCAGATTAACATTTTTTTTGGTGTCTTTGAATAAAATTGATCTGTGTATATGTTTGATTATCCTGAAGGAATAACCCCTTGAATTTTGCAATTTTAACTAGATTGTCTGTAGTATTATATTTTCTGACACATTTTTACTGTAGCTGACATGGTAATAAGTAGGAACTGATATGAACATATTGAGATGCCATTCTCAGAAATTAAGGATATAAATTAAGCATAAATACTTACATTTAACTGTGTTCAACAGGAGTTTAGTCTGAGAATATTGTGGTTTATACAATTACAAGGCTTAAAAGTATATAGTGTGGTATGTGTGTGTATATATATATACAGGTATATGTTATATTGACACCTTATTAAGACATAATCTATTATTCATTATATTCATTATATTCATTATATACCCATGGTAAAAGCTACACATTCATCAGAGAATTAGTGCTACTGTTGCAATGATATGGGTTATGTACCTCACAATAATTACAGTAATGTCTCCTCTGCAACAGGTTATCTGTACTCTGAAGACAAAAGCTCCAAATTTCAGAGATATTTCTGTACTAAAACTAAAAAAAGGATATTCAATGCCAGAGTAAGGTATAGTGCTTCTCTTCATAAAGAAAAGACCATGTAAAGATATTAATCTGCTTTTCCTGTGGACATTATAATAACCTTGCACAATTTTCTTTACTTAGGGTATCATCTTAAATGACTTTTGGATGATATATTTAAAACAAGTGAGGAAGACTCAGTGGTCACCGTCTTCAGAAACAGTGTTTCAAACACTGGAAGAGAACGAAAACCCCTGAAGATGAAGGAACATCTGGAATGGATGAAGGAAACAAAGGGCAACAAAGAAGCAGGGAAAAAATTGAGAGAGAGAAATAAAAACAGGTGGCAAGTAACTGCAGCCAAAACTGTCAATCACTATGGAGTATAAGCCTAGACTGAATGTAATTGTTAATTGGTGATATAAGATGTACATATAAACTGAAACTGTTCCTAAACTATGCATGTGCCAAGCCTTCTTTCATCTTTTCTGATCTCATATTGTTTACATCACAAAATCACAGAATGGGTCAGGTTGGAAGGAACCACAGAGGATCATCTCGTCCAACCGTACTGCTCAAGCAGGGTCATCCTAGAGCACATGGCACAGAATTGTGTCCAAATGGTTCTCGACTAGCTCCAGTGAGGATGACTCTACAACTTCTCTGGACAACTAGCTCCAGTGAGAATGACTCTACAACTTCTCTTCAGTACGTGGTCACTTGCACAGTGAAGAAGTTCTTCCTCATGTTCAGATGAAACTTCCTGTGCATCAGTTTCCGTCTGCTGCTCCTTGTGCTATTGCTTGGCACCACTGAGAAGAGCCTGGCTCCATCCTTTGGACACCCTCTGTCCAGATACTGATAGACATTCATATGGACCCCTCTCAGTTGCCTCTTCTTGAGGCTGAACAGGCCCACCTGCCTCAGCCTTTCCTCACAAGAGAGATGCTCCAGACTATTAATCATCTTTGTGGCCCTCGGCTGGACCCGCTCCAGGATCTTCATGTGTCTCTTGTACTGACGAGGCCGGAATTGGACACAGCATTCCAGATGTGCCTCAGCAGGGCTGAGTAGAGGGGCAGGATCACCTCCCTTGCCCCGCTGGCAATGCTTTTCCTAATGCAGCCCAGGATACCATTGGCCTCTTGGCCACAAGGACACACTGCTGGCTCATGGACAGCTTGTGCTCCACCATCACCCCCAGGTCCTTCTCCACAGAGCTACTTTCCAGCAGCTTTCTATAATGCTCCATAGCGGTGTTCAAGGTCGTCTCTGATATGGTGCAACTAAACCATACTGCTGGGAGAAGAGCCTTGAGAAATCACACTTAAGGCTTTTACCCATTGACTCCTTAAGATCAGGACCCCAAACTGACTCCCTGCCTGGGGTATCCTGTCCTGTAGAAATGCTTTGCCAGACCTAGAACCTTGTTGGGCTGACCTGCCTTGTCCACCATCACATTGCCCAGTGAGGACAGGATTCTCAGCTGACCTTGGTTATCATCACCAGCCCTACACTGCTTAGGTGCTAGAGGTGAGTCCATGAGGTCACTGCCCTGCCTGCCTTACTTTCAGTCTCACCTCACTTTTCTCTGCCTGACACATCAGTGAGGTATTGTAATAGTTTCATGGCTAAAATGGCTGAAAACAGTATGCATATGTGCAGGATAAGAGTTTTCAGCATTCTTAAACTTCATATTACTTAGCAATAAGGTAAAGTTTTAAGCATATTATGTAAATAAAAGGGGACTTATTAGAATGCATGTAATTCACATTGTAGTGCCTCTAATAAACCATTACAATCTTTGCTGATATGCCTTTATTATGATGTTTATCACTGAGCTACAGGCAATTAACTAGGTCATTGTGTTCTCATGGAAAACGTGGTAAAAAAGCATATTGTAATGAAATCTATTGCCAATAAAACAGATTTTTGTCAATCCCTGCTTAGTCAATAACATTTTATGGGTTTTCTCATTGTGCTCTTTGTAACAAGAAATGTTGAGCCCTCTCTGTCCTAATCTGTAAAATATTCTAATTTTAAACTCAAGTTAATGTTAACATATGACCAAAATTTCAATGTAAGTCTTTGAAGTAAGGAAATTAAGAACTTCTGAACCAGTTTTCATGGGAATGAGGAGAAGTAAAGAAAAGTTCTGAGATTTTTCAGTTTGGTCATTTGTGAATGAAATAGTAGAGCAGGAGGAAATTGAGAAGGAAAAAATAATACCGTAGTACATTTAATTAACAGAAGTACCAGGCAAAAAGAAAGCTAATTGTATTCTAATCTTTAAAAACTGATCTGAAAACTAAAGCAGAACAGGTTTTCATATCCATCCTTTATAATAAGATAAAAGTATTCGAAATACTGGAATTTTCACTAGATGAAGTGGAAATGTAATGAAGAAAAATACTTTAAAAAGGGTTATACTAAATCATTCTAAAAATTCAACCATCTTGCTTGATTCATAGAAACAGTTGAAGTATTTCTCTAATCAGCCCCTATTTGTGAACTTGATGTTTCTAATTTGGGTTGTTTTCAGGATATTTTTCCTACTTTTCAATTTCTTTCCTTTTTCCTATATCACCAGTTCTACTCTGGTTTTCTTGCAAGTCTCTTCTCAGTCTCCATTCAACTACATTTTCATGGTGCCGTCTATTTTATATTCTCACCTTCATTTTATTAATTATATTCCCCTAAACTTACTTTCTTTATATATATAATTAAGGCATCCTGTTTATGAAAATGTTATCAGTGATGATTCAGCACTGTGAGGACCTTCCTGTATCTTCTGCTTTGGTGAAGAATGGATTCGCACACCAAGAAGGAGGAGAAGAAGATACTCAGAACTTGCAAGAGTGGGGATAAAGGAGGAACTAATGAGGTTTTAGCTTCTTTATCTTAACTGACATCTCCCAAATTTCCCTTCCTACCTTACTGCCTCCTTCCCCTTCTTCTAGTAGCTACCACCACTACAGGAATAAGTGTGTATCATGTTTGGTTTTTTTTATTCCACACAGTTCCCACATGCACAATAGGCTTGAAAACACTATAATGGTATGTGCAACCCTCTCACACAGAAATAACAAGGAAAAAAATACTAAAAGTCAGCTTGTTGCACTGATCCATGGGAAAATCAAAAAGCATTAGGAACGGTCTTGGAAGGAAGCTATCTGCACCATTAAGGGGTTATATCAGAGCCAGAGGTGTGTGGATTCTTTGCACAGTACACACACTGACTCAGAGCAGTAGACCTAAGGCCAACAAACCACAGATAGGGAATGTCTCTCCTCATGTGTGTCTTTCCTCATCTTTTACTTTGGGATGCTGGCTTGCTGTTGATGTCTTGCAGCAATTTTTGTACAATATACTTCTTTCATCCAGGGAAGAGGTCAAAAACAAGGACAAAAGTGTGATCTGTATGGCACTGCATAAAGGCCTAGTACCTGCTAGGATTCTTATTGGTACCCAGTGCATCTGTCTTGGACCAAAAGGGGAACTGTACACTTTTGGAGAGATACCTAGAAGTAATGGGTGCTCTTGATATCACTGTAAGATTAAAAAAATGAACTCTTCAAAACAGAGGAATTTACCTGAAACTTTTATTTCCTGATTTTGGGAAGTAGATGCATAACCACGTTATGACTATTTTTTTCCCATAGCTTGAACAAGTAAAACTCAAGCTTTAACTCAGAAAGTCAAGTGTTCTTGAGTCTTCACTGCAGTCTCTCAAGTAACTGAAATAAGAACTTCAACTGTTTGCCCAGGATTACACAAGAGTTACTATGAAAGTTAAAGAAAGTACATAGAAAATCTTAACTATAATTATTGTATGTTTATTATAAGATATTCACTATAATAAAAACTAATGTTATAGCTAGAAAATAGTCAGAATTAAAAAGCTAGCCAATGGGCTCAGCTAGACTACTCTGAAATTAGGAAAACATCTGTTTAATTTATATGTCTAGCCTATTTTTTTAATAGAGTTTTCAATAAGTCATGCTAAAATAGGTAACTGCATGTGAGAAAAGAAAAAAACAATAACAGTAGTGGAAAACCAGAAACATGGTAACATGGCTGTTATGTTGTAATGTACCTAACAGACTTAAACCTTGCAAGTTTCTGTGGTCTGGGTGTTTTTGGGTTTTTTTAGTTCTTTGATTGGTTGGTTTTAGTTATGAAACTAAAAAAGGAAAAAGGGAAAGTCTATTAAATCATTATTTTCTCTGAACTACGTTTATTTTTAAAGCCACTGTAAATCATTGCAGCCATAAAAAGTATGTATATAGCTATACTAAGAATGAGTATCAGTAAATTAGAAGAGCAAATGAAAAATGAGAAAATCAATACCAATCCCCCCACACTCAAACAAACAAAAAATAAAAAACTAAACCAGTGTTACAAAACGTTGTCCTGACTCCCATTCCACACAGGAGGGAATCACCTCTGATCATAACTTACCACTGTTTGTTGGCCTTATTGTAGGTTTTGTTGTAAGGGTTGATCTCTCTGTCCTCTGAGATTGTTTGCTCAGGTTCCTCATTATGCATTTCAACAATTGTACCCAGGGCCTTGTACATATTTGTAAAGGTATCTGAGAGGGTTAGTTAGAGGGTGAGGAGGGGTTTCTTACTGCTCCATTCTACAATCTTTTACCACTCCTCCTTATCCTGTGTGACGTTGCCTTGCTCCTGGCACAAACCAGGTTCAGAACCTGCCTCTGTAGTGGCCATGCTGAGTTGACTTCTTGCATCAGAGATGTCAGGGTATGGCTCCAATGTCCTCCTCAGAATTTCACCTCATCCTGCACCTCAGCCACCAAGGAGAGCAGTTCATAAACTTGCCCACACCTCCCAAAGACTTGCTTGCAGTCACTTTCCGTGTCTCTTTACACTCTCACAGCTGGAAATCTGGGTAGTTGTATAACTGAACAGGAGCTTGCTCTCTGTGACAGCATTGGTTCTACCAAGAGTTAGCAGCTCAGTAGAAGCAGAGAACAGAGTGTTCTGCCCTATGCTCACCATGCTGCCATGTGCCTGCCCACCAGAAAGGGATATTCTCATTCTTTGCATTTTCTGAAGACATTTACCCCAGATTTGTGCAGAGTAAGATTGTATTTCATTAACACTTTAACACCTTAATAAAAAGATAGTGCAGCAGCGTCACTGATCAACAAACACTTGAGAGTTCTTGACACTTCTGATACATGGAATGATCAAAAATCTCCACCTGAAGAGACTGCAGCACTTTTGTGTGCCATATGGTAAAAAGTAACATATTGCCCATTACTCACCCAATGAATCTCCATTACTTCTGTGTATACATCATTCTCACCCAGTGCCAGACAAACAAAAAAAGTAAAAAAAAGTGTATTTCTACAAGAAGTATAAAGTTCTTACTTCATGAAGTTTTCTTCTATTGGATTTAGTACTGTGAAGTAAGAGACTTTACAGACACAGGGGAAGTTTTGACCTTCTAAAATTCATGCTAAGGGTAGCCTTCCCTTCACATCAGTACAAACAGACACTTGTTTTCAAGATCTGTACGGAAGGAATGAAAGGGAGGTAGAAGTAATACTTGTCACTTTCCTGTGTGCTGAATGTGCCACTACTGTGAACTACAAATGCAATGAGTTTTAGAAATGTGGCTACCAAACCTACATAAAAAGTTGATGGGATGGGGACTGTTGCTGTTGTTTTGGTTTTCTTTTGGGGCTTTGTTAACTTGTTTTGGTTTGGGCTTTTGCGGTTGGGGGGGTGGTGGGGTGTTGTTGGGGTTTTTTTTGTTGTTTTTTTTTCCCCTGCATGCTCAAATCATACATTGAAATTACATCTCCAAAGCTCTTTAGCTGGTGAGAACATCCCCTGCACTGAGGACTACTGTAGAAGCACAGTTAATTTTGCTCCTAAAGTGTATTTACCATTCATGTGTGCTGTGGTGCCAGGCTTCTTGCTGGCATTTGCGAAACTGCTGCCAATAAACCACTTTATTTAATAATACGAATAAATCACTGTTGTTAATGTTTGATTGGCTGCACAATAGGGAATTAATATCATTGTACTAAGAGGCATGAATCACCATAAGATATCTTTTTGTTAGTAAATATGAAAAGATTGTTAAATGTTATAGAATCAAAATTATAGCATTAGAAGAGGTGGAAGTCTCTCTGCAAATTGCAGGACAAAGAAAAGCAGCACAGGCAATAAGGTGGTGTCGCAAGAGACCCATGCTAGCTGTTTTTTTAACAGGAGAATGTGTCATTTTTGTCAACATTGCTTAAAAACTCTGATTCTATTATCGTATGATTCAGTATGACGGGTTTTGTAAGAATAAGTTGTAAGTCCTTTTGATACTTCTTGTGTTTTCTGAAATATGCATTAGAAGTAAGTAATGGTGCAGAAATATCCCTGGAGAAACTGCCCTTAAAATATTTAACTTTTCCTGCCAAGAATACCTCTGCTCTATCTTAGGATTGCTAGTCGTTCCTGTTCAATCATGCCCAAAATTATCATTTATTCTTCATTTGTAGTCATTCTTTTTTTTAAGAAACAAATTATTCCAACTTCCTTATTGTTAATATAAAGTGATAAGTATCTAAAAATACAGTTCTTTTCCTAGTAAGTTAGTTATTGTATATGTTTCCAGCACCAGTTCATTTCTTTGTAACGTCATATATTTCATGACTCAGTATTTTTTCCAGCAGTTCTTCAGATTAGATGAGAAGGTAAGTGGTCAAAGATCAACACTGGCTATAACAATTATTCCAGGAATTTTTTTCACTCTGATGAGCTGGTTTTGTAAAAAAAAAAAAAAAAAAACCAAAAAAAAAAAAAAAACCCCAAAAAAACAAAAAATAATCTAAGGAAAGCAAAAGGTAAACAAATTATTTTTTTTTTCTTTTTTCATTTTAATTAGGTGAGTCTGTTTTACTTATTTAGAGACCCATGTTTCTTTTAGCTGTATTATCAAAACACAATCTTTTTTATTTTCTCTTCTCTTTCCTAAGTTGCGGAAGAAAAAGTCTTTTCCAAAAGATCCAAAAGACTCTTCCAATAGGTACAAAGTTGTTCCAAACCACATGATTGTTTTGAGAAGAAAATGTTCTAACAGAAAAAAATAATAATATTAAAAGAAAAAAAGGACAAATTTCACAATTACTTTTCTATCTCCTGATCTATTTTTAATGCTGTCCATAATGAGGCCTTCTGCACCTATTTTAGTGTGTTCCCAGCAACTTTCAATCCCATGGTATTTATTATGGTGTAGATATTTTATATATGAACAATACTGTTATTCTGATCATTTATTTATGTTAAGCGGTGGCCATTATAGCAAAGTGTAGCATCTGTGGTTTCATTTCTGGTGCAGAGGTAAAGTGATTACGGAATCATGAGCCTACCACACTCGGGGGTATTACAAAACATGAAATACAACAAAGTTCAGTAAGTTCTTCTAATTTTACAGGGATGTGATTATCTCACAGGAGCTACATCTTGTAGTTACCAGATGTTTCACAATAACAGTAACTCTGGAGTTGCTTCATTGTTATAACAAGAAGATTTTACTGCAGAGAGAAAGGTTGGCATTTTCTCTGCTGGATGAAGATGAAATTGGCAATTTGGAACAGCAGTTTCAACTGAGCTATGTGGTTTACATTGATTAATCTATCAGGCTAGAATATTAACCTACCAATTGGAGCTCTCTCCTAGTAGTTTTCTAATCTGTGCCATATGTCTGGAGCTTAATAAACAATTTCTTTAATTCCAGCTACAACAAAGGCTACTTTACAAAGGGAAGAATCTTGACCTTTCTCCAAAATATAAGATATTTGGGATCGTAATTTTCCAAGCAAAGCTAGAATTTTTTTCATGCAATGCCAAGAATCATCATCCAACTAAAATTGCAGTGACTCAGATGACATGGATTTTGACACTGCAGCAGTTCACTAGAGAAGAACTGCTGTTCACATTTCTAAAGGATTTGGATATTCAAGGACAACTTCAGAGAGTATTACTCACTTTGGATGGTATCCTCTTCTGTTATATAAATCCATTTAGATTATGTTATCTAGAATGAGTCAAATCTAGGCAAAGGAAAGGATGCCTAGGAATGTTTACAGAAGTTCACCCGGAAAGATGTCTTAAACACAAACAGTTAAACATACACAGTTAAACCAGCTAACAGACAGACAGATACTGCTAGATGCATGCTATTCTTCAGAGGCAAGCCTATCAGTTCCTCTCCACAGGAATTTTGCAGCTTTGCTCTACATGAACTCTAAAATCAAAGAAAAACTGTTTGTTTACGTAGCCAGCCTCTGAATGGCAACGAGGAGAATATTTCTGTGGCAGGATTGTTTTTAGATGAAACCTGGAATCAGTGCTTCAGAGAAAAGGTTGATAGTAGATAGCCATTTTTTATATTTATGGTATGCCTCTGACGTACTGTCAAATACCAAAACAAAAATGGGAAAAAACTAGTGCTGCCTTGCTCCAATGAAATGACATATATGTAAAACTTTCAATCCTGCTATAAGAAAATGAAAGAAACACACCAGCTGAAATGGAGAAGCATTTGCTCAGTAAACTAAGAGAAATTACATACTGGCTATCCTAATAGTATCAGGAAAACCAGGAATTTTTTAAAAATATTATAAATAATAAGAGACAGCAAGATGCAAATGATGAATATTAATAGAATAATCCTAGACCTTCAGCTAGCTTCCTAAACTACCATAAAGACAATAAAATCTATGCTAGCTGAAGAGCAAGTCTGATGTTGTGTTTTAATTATTATGAAAATTACTACTGTTTATCATTAAAAGATTGAAATGCAAGCTGGATATAATTACTGTAAAGTTTAGTATGTGATTCCTTTTCTGCATATCTTAATTAGCAATAGTTACTTCTGATTTAATTGCTACCTAAAATTAAACGTATTGAATTGGCTGTTAACCAGTGAGTTTTAAAGATGGTTTGTAATTTCTTTTCACCCCTTAGTTAGTGGCAGCAAAGTGGAACCTCACTTATGGACTATGGATTTTTATATCCTGAGGAAAATTTTTTAAATCAAGGTTGGGAACATTCTGTCTTTTTAAAAAATAGTCCTGCCTCAGTACATATTTCTAGGTGTTATTTCCTATTGTAATTAGTGGAGAAAAATCAGGCATTTTTGGAGTAGTGTTCAGCCTGAGTAGTGTTCTAAATTAGAATGTATGAACTGCCCTGTATGGCTACCTATTTCTTTCCATTAATCTTCAAGATATCCTTAAAGCGTCTAGTTTAGCTCTAGATACCTATGACGCAGACATCTGAGTTTGGCAAGATTATTTTCATCTAAAGTATTCCACTACTTCTATATGTCAGAATGGTGAATGACAGCCTCTATATAGCTGTTTTCCTTTCTCCATCAAGGAAACCGGCTTGGAAATATCAACAGATTCTTTATTTCCTTATTATGTAATAGCATCAGTCTCTATATGTTAAGTACACTCTTGAACTTGATACATCATTTTTGTATCAAGAAAAAATATGGCTGATTTTCAATTTACAGCAAACTCTCATCTGATCCTTCACATTTCACAATTCTGTCTACACAGAAGGAAGAGCAGTTTTGACAGTTCAATATGGAGTCTGGCCAAGAGCTTTAAGATCCTGTCATAGATGTGCCATTAACAATTTGTTTCATGTTTTCATACAGAGGCTTGAAGAGGAAAACTCCTGGGAAAACTAATAGTACTTTGACTAAACTTCTACAGAGGCATTCATAGTAAGAATAATATTCTGACCAGCTGTCTTGTGTACCACAGTTTGCTAGAATTTTCACCGTTTCCTGGAAAAAGGTACATTCTACTCCTTTCCTGGGTGAAATAGTTACCATGTGACAAATCTCATCTTTAGTAAATCTGTGTATTTTCTTTGGAGTCAGTTGAAACATGCTCGGGTCAGTCATATCTTTTGGAAGACAGCTGTTTCTAGCATGAGTTTCCTGTGATGCTACAACACAGATTTTTTGGTGACTGGAGAGTAGAAAGGTTGGAGTTTTTTTTCTACTTCAAGTGTCTTCGTCAGTAAAGAGACATTCATCATTCTTTTTTTCTGCGTCTTACTCAATTTGCTTCAGAGCTGTAGTGTTTGATGAAAGATCTGGTGTTGCTTCAAATTTACTGAAGCAATTTACAAGAGGACATTCCTCCTGAATTGCATTGCTGCTGTGTCTTGCTCTCTGAGGCATCCCATAGAAATCTCTCCAGCTTTTTTATAGGCCCCCTTTAGGTACAGGAAAGCTGCTATAAGGTCTCCCTGGAGCCTCCTCCTTTCCAGTCCTTTCCACACTGCTGTGCCATGTTGAGCCTCACATCTACCAATACCCCATAGCCTTTCTCCTCAGACTTTTTCTCAATCCATTCTCAATGCCTTCTGAAATTTTATTCTAGAAATCCTTAATGTTTCCCTATTTTCATATACTCAACAGAGTATTTTTTGAACAAGAATAAAAAAATCAGTCACTTACCAAAAATATTTATTAAAATAGTTTAGAATATTTTACCTTTTTTTTTTTTTTTTTTTTTTTTTGTGTTATCCTTAGAATTTAACTCTCTGCTCTGTAAAAATTGAAAATACTATGGAGATGGGCTAAGACAAGAGGGAAATTGACAATTAAATAGCTACTGTACATGAATGACGTAAAGCCCTAAGGACACAAGGGAACTATACACTATGATTGATATAGTTCACAATTTTACTAAATACTGAAACAAGTAATTCACCTGTAAGCACAAATCCAGAAGGATATGGAAAGACAAATGTAAAGAGACACAAATCTTCCAGCAGGCCAAGTATCCAAGGAATTGGACAAAAGACAACTATTCATGTTACTTGAAGAGGTAAAAGTTAGTGAAAGAAATGAGATCTGGAGTAAAATGAAGTCTGTACACACCAAGTTTTTGAAAACAGTAGCAGAAAACGATCTGGACATCAGGTACACTGATGTGAAATTTATGTACTCTATAAATACTTTTGAAGGACGTCTTCTGAGGATGTCTGTTCTTTGATGTACAAGACTTGCTAAATCATGATAAGTAAAGTTTACTTCAAATATGTCTTCTTGGTCATGTTATGCTGATGGAAATTCTTTCTCCATTCTTTAGAAAATAAGGAAACTGATAGCTTGGACCAAAATGTTGCCAAAATTAAACAGGTATAAGAAAGGCATCCATACACAAATTACTTATGCCAGACCTTCTTTATAGTTGAATGCAGGAAGGAATTAATTTCATTCTAAGGTAGATCAGGTAAAATATTCCCTAACAATATCTGTTGCTTTTCAGCACGCTGGAAGAAATTCTTGCTCAGTAGCAGGCATGCATACTGCAACTGTTTTTAAACACATTCAGTGACTCTCAGCCAAGCATGTATATTCCCATTATGTGTTCTACTATAGCATCTCCTTGTTTTTTCAGACATCATTGGCTTCTGTTCCTTGAAATGCTTATTACTCAGCCCACCTTTGTCAGAACCAGTCTTCCCAGAGTTTTCACAACATAAACTCTGTTGATTTGCTTCTTATGGCAGAGCTGCCCAGAGTTTGTCTTGTAGACCCATCATAGATCAAAAAACTTCAGCAGTTTGGCAAAAGTTTGTAATGCCTGAGAAAATGTCATGAACATTTTTTAGCTGATGGATCTTTTGATTATTTCTAAGCAATTGTTATATGTAGGTAGTTAAGCCACTTCAAGATTTTATTGTTAATTCATACATTTGAAATAGGCATCATCAATTATTCTGCAAGGTAGAAAACTCATTAAAAACATGTAACGGAATTTTGCAGGCAGAAGAGAATTCAGGAAATAATTTTGTCCATCATATTACTTAAAATTTATTCTAATCTCACTCCCCAGTACAATGTCTACTTTAAAATTTGCACTGAGACATAAAGGACTACATTAGAAAATCTCTTCCTGGCTTTGCCAGAGACTTTCTTTCTGATGCTGATAAAAAATCACATGGGGCAGGATTTACCAAAGTTCAATTTCATGGGCTCAGTTACCATAAATGGAAAGAAAGAACTATTTTAGAATTCGATTTGGGTCACCTAATTAGGACATCTTGAAATGCTTTTGAATAAGATGAAACTAGATGTACCTAACTTTAACATTACTGTTGCACTGAAAACAGATTTATAAAGAGAGCCTGTCGTCTGTATCAAAACCCCAAGGTAACTAACTCAAATACAACAATCTAAAGCTGGTTGGGATGAACGCCTCTGCCTGTGTCTCTATCCCTTCCTCTCCTAATTTTTAAGGCTTGACATACGTGCAATTACAGAAGCAAAGCACTTTAGAGATCTGCACTAGAAAACAAATGCAATACAAGTTGCTAAATGTTGTGGTTAGTTATAAAATATAGCTTCCTCCTAGAACATACTACTTCCTTTTTCATTTTCTATCATCCCTAAAAACTCAGATTCCATTACGCTGTATTTTTTCAAAGATATTTTAATTTTTTTTTCTGTATTACACAGAGAAATTTCATCACTTATGGCTACAGTCCTTAAATTAGAATTTTTATTATTATTATTTTATGGAAAAATAATCACTAAGAGTAGCAAATCTTTCATATCTGTAAAAATTAAAATATTTCTGTATTTGGGCTTTGTACAGGTAAATATTTCACCTCCATTTGGATAACTTTAGAAGGAAAGGTTTATGTAGATCAGGAAATCTGTGGAACATATTACAGTTCCAAGTGATTTTTCTATTCATGTATTGTAACTGACAAAAAACAAATTTTTGTATGGAAGATGATTGAATTAATGTATAAAGTGTTAAAAAACAAGATAGGTTTCAAAAGTCTGTTGAAGAATAAGACATTAACCTTTATATGTCTTAAAATACTCACTGAATTTTGCTGATGAATCTTATCTGTATCTAAGTCAATAATGAATTTTTTAAAATGAACATGACTTTAACAGAAATCAGCATATCATGTAACAATAAAAGGAAATAAATATCCCACTGATTGCCTCTTGCCTTTTGGTGTTTAGTTATTGCATCCTACTCTGCATTCAGCAGGGTATAATGGAAGGGTTTATTTCTTATGTGATTAAAGTCACAGCTGTTCCCACTTATTGGATTGCTTTAACCCACAAAGTATATGAAAGGGTTGAGTCTCTGTTTTATAATGTAGCTTTCAAGTTCCTCACACAAAAACTGAAAGAAAAGATATCACTTCTAACGAGATCCCTCAACAGTGCCTTCATTACATTCACATGATGACGATAATGTAAGGAAAGATTTGAACTCATCCCTGGAGTAGCCCCACTGTGTGCATGCTTTTTTTTCCCACAACACTTTAGGACTATATTTTGTAAATCTACAGCAAACATAGCTTTACTGTTTCAATCTAAGTACAGATTTTTCTTTGTAATTTGGCATATTTATTTAAGCTGGGGTAATGTACAACAACCTGCTTTAATAATGTGGGAAGGTAACAGATGCCAAACAATGTGTTATGGAGTGTAGCAAATTACTAAAGAGACTCTTACTTCTTAGTTAAAACTAAACCTTGCAACCAAACTGGAGCAGCCAGAACATGTATCAGGAAAGCAGCACAGGCAAGACCATTTTTTACCAAAATTTACAAGGTATCTGCAGGTCTGATCACCAAAGATTTCTTTAGCTAAATACTAATATTCACACCATAAACAGCATGTGTTACATCACCCAGAATTCTGAATCATGACTGAAGACAATCCATAAACAAATTCAGACACTATAGAGTCATTATATTATTGTCTCAGCGTGAATGGGGCGGTTAATTTAATTTGGAACACAGTAACATTTTATGAGGGAATAAACCATGTATCTGTACAATGTACTGTTTTTTTTTCATATTTCCTCCATTACAAACATTCAGCCATTTACATTTTTCTTTGAATTTTAAGACAAAGAATCAGAAATCTACAGTTTTGATCAACTTTTTATGCAACTGAAGAGCCTAGAAGTCTTCTTTTTAAAAATGAGCACAGACACTCAGGACACCTTTCAGTGTTTCTGCTGTCGCCACACAGCCTACCTTATTTAAAGAACAATCGCAGTGAAAAAGACTTGAAGCAATCTTCTCAGTTCCCAGAAGATGGGAAAGATCTCTTGGAAACCATGGCATAGTTTAACATGGATGATGGGAAAAGGCTCAGCGTTATTGTTGACTCATGCTCATTACAAGAAAGAAATGGCTTCCATCCAATATTCTCTCCTGGTGCTGGGCAAATACAAGTTTGAATTGAAAAACCAAAATCCTTGATTCCTATATAAAAACTTTTTTTTTTTTTTTCAGATTCCAAAATTAGAAAGACAAAGAAAGGAAATAAACTCCATTACTGACAGTAAAAAGAGTACCATATAAGTTTTCCAGAAGAATGGTTTTTATGCAGTATGACAGCTGGAAGTGTGTGCTGTATGTCTGCTGATATCTGAGTATTAGAGTTGATTTCCATTGACAAAATAAATATATTCTGCAAGTTTGTGTGCATTTTCAAAATGGTCAGTGAAGGTCTGTCAGAGTGGCCCTTGGAAGACCACATTTGGAAAAGGTCTCACACATAAAATGTTCACTGTGCAAAATCCAAGAGACTCTTGTGTCAAATGAGGCTCGAAGAGGCTGTTGAACAGCTTCTAAACTTCAGCTAGAAATGACTGAGAAGGAATGAGAGTGATATAAAATTAAATGTGAAAATAAATCCAAGATTACCACTTAAGACGACAGAACAAACTCTTCCCCAACCTTGAAAACATGGTATTATTCTCAGGGGAGATCTCAAAGTGCAGTAAATTTGTCACTAACCATGTCCTGCTTGAGGTATGCTAGAGAGCCAGTTTTAGGACCCACAGAAAGGATAAGCATAACACAGAAAAAAGGATAATCACTATGAAAAATTATTTTGCATAATAATTTATGAGTAAGGCACCTTCTGTATTAATGAGACAATTTGGAATACTGTGCTTCTAAAACACTGAGCAGGTTAACAAAAATCCATGGTTCTATTTAAGCTGCATTTTCCCTTTGGCCTGTAGCAAGATTTTGAGCATAGCTGTGTCTCCAGACTAACTTTTAGAAAGAGGTTGACTGGGCTTATTGAGAAATTGGCTGTGGAAAGAATATTATATAGGTTTTCTCCACCATCAGTAAGACTAGAATTCAGTCTGTTTATTTTTCCCTTCAAAACACCTAGGAAATGTATGATGCTAGGAAACATCACAGAGCAAAATAAAAGTGCTGGGGATGTAAAGTAACCAAAAAATTAGACCACGTATCTCTGGAACAATTCAGAAATTTCCGTATGATGATAATCAAAATAAAGCATTAAAGTCAACAGTAATTTCAAAATGTCTATGGAGACATGTCAGGATATTAAAGGTAATTAGGTACTACACTGAGGATAAATTAGTAGTACATCTAAGAACAGTACTCTGTAAGAATATAATTTAAATTTTTGAATTAATTTTCAACAGAAACTATTTCTCACACATAAGTTTCTGAATGAAATCAAATAGCTACACCAATTTCTTTTTTTCTAGAAAATATTAATTTTGTTGACCAGACAGAATTTTTCTTTCAAAAAAAACAACAAAAGATGAAAGAAAGTATTTCTAATATATATCATATATTAGAAATATATAATATATTAGAAATTAGCATTTCTAATAGAACAAATAAAAAACTTTTAAGAGTTATTTCCAAAACAGCCTATAAAAGAGTTACTGAAATCAGAAGTTCTCTATCTAAAAAAAGGTTATTTATTCCCAAAACAACTCTGTCATTATTTCCCCTTATTCTGATCTGTCATTACACTGAGGGACTGCCTTAGCAAGGCAAACACCTGGAGGGAATTTACCCAGAATACAACAGTTAATGAGCCATCCTCATGCATGGCACCTGTATTACTGCCCTGGGTTTAGCTGGGATAGTTTCCTTCTAGTAGATGGTATTGCACTGTTTTGTATTTAGGATGAGGATAATGTTGATAACACCTTGATGTTTTAGCTGTTGTTGAGCAGTGCTTGCCTAAGTTAAGGACATTACTACAGCTTCTCACTCTGCCCTGCCAGCATGAGGGCTGGAAGTGCACAAGAAACTGGAAGGGGATACAGCCAGGACAGCTGAACCAAACACATGTAAGGGATATTCCATAACAACATGGCATGCTCAACATACAAACCAGGGAAAAACTTGCTGTGGGGTTGCTGTTCCAGAGCAATCAATTCCATCAATTTGTTGGTGGTGAGCAATTATTTTCTATTTGTATCACTTTTTTATGTTGACTTTTATTTCTCTCTATTTTTTGTTATTTTAAACTTTATGACAATTTTAATTATCATCATAATTATTGTTAGTGTTATTATGTTTTATTTCAATTATTAAACTGTTACTATCTTAATCCAGAAGTTTCTCATTTTTCTGATTGTCTTCCCCCTCCCACCATGGGTGGATTGAGTGAGTGAGTGAGCAGCTGTGTGGTTGCTGTCTGGGGTTGAACCCCAGCAGTTACAAGTAAAGATTTGGCTATTTGGGCAATCAGTCTTTTCTGGTTTTCTCTTGGAGAGGGAGGCTTGTTAAGAAGAGAGAAGTGGGTAGAAGACTAGGTAGTGTTACAGGTAGCAGCTGGGCAGCTTTCTCATAATTTTTTCCCTTGGAACTTCCAGGGGAACAATTAACTTGTTTGCTAATTGAAAATCGCAGGTGCCTGAAAAGAAACTGTTCTGTTTTTTTAAAAAAGGAGTGTTTTATGGAAGGAAAAGTAACAAACAATCTGTTGTTCCAAAATATCATTAGATGTACTCCCTGCATGTATTTGTTGCTGGTGTCCAGGCACAGCTGGGATGAGGCTGGAGGTGATGGATTGAGAAATGGGGTCAGAAACAGTAGGAAGGGTTGAAGAGGGTTCTGCAAGGTGACAATGCAATCCCAACACTGCACAAATATCTTGAATGCTCTGAACTATTTTTTTCTAATGTGTCATCAAAGAACAGTTTGGTCAGTGCACAGACTGGAAGCAATGGATTTCTGAATGACTCATGTGAATCTGACAATGATTCACCTTCCCCATAGGGCACGCTAGCACAGCAGTTCAGGGACTAAAAAATTAATCCCACAGCTACATGGAATTTGCAACCACAGAAATGTTTCCCAGGTTTGTAAAACCCATTAGTATTAGACTTCGGCACAGATGCATCAACCAGAATGTCAGCTCTAGTAGCACCACTGCTTATTCACAAATTTTACTGTTGGCTATGCTGGCTTTTGATATTGGTGGTAAAGTGATCTGGGTGAGTAATGACTGAGAAATGCCGGAAAGAGTAATTGTGATAAACTCAATTACAATACAGGGTTGTGTGTATATCTGTTAGGACAGCTCCTAACGAAAGTATTCTTGAATCCAGTCCTTGGGGTGTAGTAGACGACTCTGTAAGGACTGACCCATTTTGGGTGTCCTGTGTGGTCTATAAACCAGTTTTCTCCTACAACACTCCCAGGAATACAACAGAGTCAACATAGTGTAGTAAGGAAATCTGTTCTCAAGTGTGCTGCAAGAAACACTCATTTTGGACAATTTTCAAGTCTAGTGTTGACTAGATAAGGACTACAGCTTCCTTTATATTTAGAAAGAATGCTTTCAAGGACAAAAAGCCCTGTGGTAAAGCACAAAAAAAAAATGAAGCATCAAGTGTACCAGAACACAGGGAAAGTCTATGGGAACTAATCCCTGCTACTTTTTAATATCCTATGACATTATTATTGCTATTGCTTTGACTTTTATGAAGCAATACTATGGTGGATCTACCACATTTCCTTAACCACCAGTTTACTGGGTCACTTGTAGTTTCCGTAAATGGTTATGTAACTTATGATTTCATTGTTTCTTCTTTATGAAAAATATGAAAAGGAGTAAAGGAATAACATCTTTTCCATCACTGTTCACAGCTTAATTCATTTTAATTTTGGCAAAGAGGATGTAACATTCATTCAGAATTCTGCTTTTCTGATTTAATAGGTTTTTGCTCCTACTTAACACTGTGGTATAGAAGTGTTCAGAATAAAAGGCAGAAAAGAATACAGGTTCTAGCTCTTTGGGAGTTTTAGGTCAGTTTTGTGGAGTTAGAGCCTATGCAATCACTTTAAATTGTTTTATTTATCTTTAGACTTGAGATTTTTTTGTTTTAAATCTCTCCTATATGCAATTTATATACATTCCCATAAAAATGATGCCCAAAAAGCCATAGAATTTTATTATGTATTTTATAGCTTTTGCATTCTTGGGAAGCAAACAGCTACAGAAGCATCAAGGAAACGGAGAAAATGCTCTCTGTTTCTCAGGAATAGCTGGATATCCAGCTCCTAAGATGCTTTCTTAGACTGTGTTTGACATGCGATATCCCTTCAGTCTGTTTTGATATTTCAAACCACCTAGTTCTGGGGTACTATTATTAACAACCATTATTTTAAATGGAAATCAGACATTCAGCAAGAAGTTAGAGCAATAAAAAGTAAACAAGGAACTTTTAAGCAATCATAAGCAAGTTCCAATAAAAAGTTTGATTTAAATATTAATTTAAGTATTTCTATTTTGGCTGTCTAGTTCTACACATAGTATCTTCTATAATTTTATATAGCTACTGAAGCACAATCCATAAGACAGATCATAAACCACTTCAAGTTGTACAACTCCATTCCTATCATCGATTTGCACAATATATACTTGATTATAGTTGGCATGAGGCATTGAAGCACATCACAGATAATCGAATTTTGGAAAATAGTGTATGTCATGTTATAAAGTATGTTATAACCTATGTATTAGGGAACCAGTTTCATATAAGTCTCACCCTTTTCTATCTTTCTGCTCTCCCCTATGTATTTCTCCCCATTTGACCCTCCTAGAGGCATGCATGCATATTTGTAGAAAAAAAGTGTTTGCCCCCCAGATCTGCTCCCTAAACAGCTCCTGTTTATTCTACATCTACAAAAAAAGATTAGTTAGCACCTGCTGAAAGTGAACAAAAAAAGACAAGAACAGGGCAGCTCATATGGTACCTTATAGATATATTTTTCTTGAAAAATATAAAACTATGAAAAGAAGGGAGTTTATACCGTGGGGAGAGAGGTTTACGTTGCTTTCATTATGGATTCCTAAATTCTGTAGGGTTAATAATCTGGTTCCTTACATTGAAATACAGTAAGAAGCTCTCAGAGAGATTTAGCACTATCCTTCCCTCCCTCTCTCCCTCCCTTTTTGTTATGAAAAAGGAAGAGAGAGGTCTAAATTACTTTTCACCCAGTCCACACAAAGACTAAATTCGGAGATGAAGTAGAACTGGGAAAGCTAATGGAAAGAGTTTCATATTAATTATCAGAAAAGCAGATGGTTGCAAAAAGCTTCCTAAAATCCAACGCACTTCAGCTTTAATCCTTTCATGACATCAATTCTTGGCTACACCAAATGAATGACTTAAAAAAAAAGGGAAAATCAGAGGACTGTGAGATGGGACAAGTGAAAAGAGGTGTGATACAACTGCAAACAGAGGTGAGAAAGAAGAAAAAGTAGAAAAATAGAAAGACAGTCAAGATATTTGTAGTAAAAGGATCAAAGGATAAGTACAAAGTGTTGAGAAGAAGGTGAGAAATACTGGTGGGAATTGGGAAAAAAGCAAGGGAAAAGGACCAATAATTGAATGAAGAATTAAAACCTACAGTGTTACAAGTTGAGCTATAGTGAGAAGACAGGGAGCACAAGTAGACAGATATAAAATCTTTAATAAAATATAAGTAAAATCAAATAACACATCAAACAAAAGTAAATGAATAGGCTTTAAATGAATCTACTGTAAAGGAAATAAAGGCAAAAACATTAAAAAAAAAGGACAGATATAGTTGGCAGTTGTGCATAGCAGTAATCATATTGCCATAACATTAAATCACTACTTTGTAAATAAGACAGAAGATGTTCATGAAACTCTATTTCAAGAAAAATATCTTTAAAGAAACTCTGAATACACTTCAATTAGAAGATTATAGTCCATAGTTATTTTTAACAGTTGTAACCTTCGTATTGTAATCACTCTGTACTGGTGAGACCAAAGTGCCCCAATTCTGTGCCCAGTTCTACGCCCCTCACTGCAAGAATGATATTGTGGTGCTGGGGTGTCCAGAGAAGGGCAACAGAGCTGGCGCAGCATCTGGAGCACAAGTCCTGTGAGGAGTGGCTGAGGGAGTGGGGCTGTTTAATCTGGAGAAAAAGAGGCATAGAGGTGACTTTATCGGTCTCTACAACTGCCTGAAAGGAGATTGTAGCCAGGTGTGGGTTGGTCTCTTCTCCCAGGCATCCAGTGACAGGACAAAAAGTCATAGCCTCAAGACGTACTGGGGAGTTTCACAGTGCTCATCAGGAAGAATTTCTTCACTAAACCTGCTGTCAAGCATTGGAATGGATTGCTCAGAAAGGTGATGAAATCACTGCCCCTGAAGCTGTTCAAGAAATGCTTGGATGTGGCACTCAGTGCTGTGGTCTAGTTAATGAAGTGGTGTTTGGTCAAAGTTTGGACTCGGTGATCTTGGAGGTCTTTTCCAATCTTAATGATTCTGTGATTCTGGAGAATCCAAGTTGTGCCAGGGAAGGTATAGACTGAACGTTCTTCACAGAAAGGATGGTCAAGTATTGAAATAGGCTACACAGGGAAGTAGTGGAATTGCCATCTCTGGAAACAATTAAACATTTATAGATGTGGTGCTTATGGACATGGTTCAGTGGTGGACCTGACAGAGCTGGGTTAATGGCTGGACTTGATCATCTTAGAGGTCTTTTCCAACTTCAATGATTCTCTGGTCTCCTCTGTGGGCTGCAGGGTGATCTCTCCTGTGCCTGTAGTGGCTCCTCTCCTCCTTCACTGACCAAGAGGTTTGCAGGGCTGTTTCTCATCCTTTTATTTTCTCCCCCTCAAGACGCACACTGCTGTACAACATTTTGCCCCTTCTTAAATATATTTTCCATATACATATACAGCTTGCTGCTGCAACTAATGCAGTAGACAATCAAAATTTTGTGCTCAAAGAAGTTTAATTCCATCTTTCGTTCCTTAATAATGTGCATGGCTTCCTCGTCCTTGTTGATAACTTTTCTCTCCCTTCTGAAGCAAAAGAGGGGTTGAAGATGCCTCCATGAGAAAGGGAAGTAGGATGAAAAAGTCAGAGACCAAAAACCGAGTACACAGATGACTGAACAGACAGCATTGCTAGGCGAGGGGAAAACTGTTAGGACCAACAGAACAGAGTTTCAAGAAGCCATTGGTATATGGGTAGTTTTTATTGTTTTGGATAATTTAAGGAAGAAATAGGCGCTGTGTTACCTACACTGAGTATAAGGGACGAGGATTTGGCCACTGTGAGGGGACTATGGGGCTGTCTGGTACTGAGTAGAGCCAGTTACAGCCTTCTCCAATGGACCCAGAGCACAGCCAAGATCATCAATGATACCATGGACAACTCTGGGAAACCATATGCAAGAAACTTTTAAATGACTCACTAAAGAGTGGTTGAAAAAACGTAATGATAAACAACCCAAGGTCCATGGAGAAGGAGGGTGGTGCAGGTGCCAAAGCAGATATTTCCTTAAAGCCCATGGAGAAGAACATGGAGAAGCAAGTTGTTCCTCTACAGCACAAAGACAACCACACTGGAGCAGACAGCCACATTGCGGTTTTTATAGTACCCCACACTTGACCAAGTGGATATTCCTTAAAATGAGCCTGAGGAGAGCTCATGCTGGAGCAGGCTCCTCTTGAAGGACTGCATTGCATGGAGAAGACTCCCACTGGAGCACAGGAAAAACATGAGGAGCAAAGAATGGCAGAGAGGATCTGTTCTAAACTGTTTGCATTCCCCCCATGAACAAAAGGAAGTTGAGCCCTATAGATTGCTTGGGGACAGAAGTTAAGCATATGATGACAGCTGGTAAGTGCTCTCCCTGGCTTTTTCTCTACCCACAAACTTTTTTTTTTTTTAATTTTCCTCCCCCTGTCCTGTTAAGGAAGAAGAGTGAGCGAGCAGCTGCATTGGTGTCTGGTAGCTGGCCAAGGTCAACCCACTGTATAGTTACCCAAGTGATTACTTCTGTATTCCCGCCCTTCCCATGTGAGTGTGACTACTTGATCTCATGCTAGGTAGGTAAAGGCATGTAGCAGAGATTAAGAAAGTATTTAGATACAGTTCTTCTCTGCTTTATATTATACACAGGAATCCAAAACTTTTTTACATATACAAGGCACATGAAAAATGTATCCTCTGACTTCACACTCCTTCCTCTCCCACACCTGAAGGTAAATTTATCCCATTTCAAAAATAATATTTAAAGCTGATTGCACAGTTAGTGCATTATGACCAGTTTGACCAGTTTGGAGAAGTAACACGAAGTTTTAAGCCTGATTCTCTACTCCTTTGTCCATAATGTGATGAAATGCAGCCCAGCACAGGAGACAGACCACAGGGAAAATGCAAAGTTACCAAATGTAGCATCCCATCTTTAGCAGCAAGCCGTGTTTTTCAATTAGATACCATAAAAGGACCTATACGAATCTGAGTGATAACACTATTAACACACTGCTAAATTAAAGATTATTTATATTGGTCATCTTAAATGCGAGAAAAATATTTTTTACCCACTGGGGGAAGAAAGACTGTCTTTTCTTAAAGTATGTTCAGCCTAATCCCTGGTTGGGGACTATACAGATTACCACAATTCAAATGTTGAATCATAATAATTATGTTAGAAAATTAAAAAACAGTATTGGGATTAATTTTGTACCCTTTGGCTTGAAAATCCGGGTTCCCTTAGTTATCTTCAGTCAAGCCATACAAGACTCAGAGGGAGTCATAAAAAGAACTAAAAATAACCTTACATAGCTTTTCTAGGCATAAAAACGTCATACTTTTACCTCAGAATCTTCCTGGGACAGAATTAAATTCTGTGTATGTCCCACTTGGACAATGAAAAATTTCTTTTATAAAACCTTCTTTTTAGAATTATGTTTCATGTACAATTAAGGGCACATAATCATCTTTAAACTTTGTGTATGCTCATAAGCAACCTGGCAGTCCGAGCAGGTGTCAGCTATGGATGTAGGAATGCAATGAGTCATGAGACACTGAAGTGGCAGATATTCACAAGGCCAAGGGCAGGTGGGGCTCTTCAGTAGGAGTGTGTCAGTCAATGTGTTTTGTAGTAGAGTTCAGACCCTAATTGTGTTGACTTTATTCACCATAATTAAAGTGATTTTACATGAAAAGGGAGGATGTTTTCATGCTAAGCCATGACAGCCTCTGTGTAAAACATCTCAAAGTTTAAGCAGAACAATGTGATTTATGTTTTTTAAAGACAAACTTTTGCTTTCTCCATGTGAGGGCTGTTCACCCTACTTTTCTGTTACTAAAAGTCCTTTGAAGTAGTAGACTTAATGGCAACCAAAAGTGGTAATGATGAGGAAAATTAACTCCTTACTGGAGTATACATCCTGAAATTTCCAAAATTACTATGCCCTCAGAATAGAATATGAAGAAGCACTGCAACATGAATGTGTTCTATTTTAAAGGTAAATTATGTTCTAATGTTATCTATTCATCAATATTAATAACAATTGTCATAATCATGAAAAAGTAGTCTAAAACCGTTAGTTTGAAAAAAATTTAAAAAGCAAATCAGAAGAGAGAGGTTGAAAGAAGAAGGTGCACAATATGACTTTGAAGGACAATCTTATGTTCATAGCACTAAACAAGAAATACTTCATACATTTGTGCACCATGGTAATATTATAAAATTCTGTTTTCCTTTTCATTGAATTTTGTACCTCTCAGAATGAATTTATATTCTTTTCATTGATATTCTTCAATTGTTCTTCATTTTCATTTTGAAAGAGACAAAGATTTTTCCTGCATGAATATACTCCACAAAGATTGCCAGGGTTAGCTTCATGATAAACACATTTTCAAATCAAACACAATTATTATAATATGATCCATATTAGGTTCTGGTACTTTTACATCTTGATTAGCATCAAATTTGTTGTATTGAAGAGTTTTATTCTGCCAGTTATAAATTAACAATTATTATTTTGTTGGGTTTTATGATCCCATATAGAACACATAAAGCAATACAAATAAGCATGTTTCTTTGGGCTGAATAGAAAATGGATACTTTATACAACCTTGAGAGATTCTTACCCTGGCAAGATTAATAGACGTACCTAGAATCTTTATATCATACAAAAATATTGAGATGGGAAGAGTGTTTTCTAGCAATCTTCTTAAAAAAAAAAAAAAAAAACCCAAAATCTGCAACTGTGCACATTAGGTGGGAGATATTCATAGAAATGTTTGAATGTATTATGTACATACAGAGGGCTATATTTACACTCTGATTTTCAATTTCTCTGGGCTTAAATGTCTTTTCAGGGTGATATGGGGTTTTTTGTGTGTTTGTGGGGTTTTTTTGTTATTGTTGTTGTGTGGGGGTGTTTTTTGTGAAAGAAAAATCATGAATTTTAAAAGAAAATGAATGTATGCAATGTCTTTGAGGAAGAATATTTGAGTACACTTTTTGAAACTTTGTAATGCTCTGAGACTTTCTTGAAGTATTCAAGGTTTTTTTTGTTGAGTTTTGTTTTGTCATTTTTGTTGGGTTTTTTTTGTTTGTTTTGACTTGGTTTGGTTTTGGGGTTGGTTTTTCTTTTTTTTTTCTTTTGTTTTTGGGCTTGTTTTTTTTGTTCATTTTTGATTTGGTTTTGGGCTTCTTGGGTTTTTTATTTTTGGGTTTTTTGTTTTGTTTGTTTGGTTTTGGTTTTGGTTTTGGGGTTTTTTTGGTAGATCCTGGGAATTATGCAGTCCTGAAAAAAATTAAAGTCCTGATTTTATAAGACCTTATTACTTATAATAATTTCCACCTGTAAAAAGGGAATAAAATGTTAGCTTCTACAGAATAGATATGGGGTTTGGGTTTTATTCAGTCAGTTATATCAGGGCAGAGTGTTGTATTAATTTTGAAATCCCATGCCACAGTCATAATGAACAGTAAGAATGAACACAGCCTGTAGTCAAACTTGCAACACTTTTTAAAGTGGTAGGTCCATCCAGCACTTTCATTCAATTCTATAACCTGATTTTGCTGTTTGATTTGGGTACTGATTTGTGGAGGAGATTACAGCTAGAAGGAGATGAAAGAAGGTGAGAAAGCAGAACAAAAGTTTTATATATATATATATACATACATACATACACATGTATATGCATAAATTTAATAATGTTACTCCTACAAACACCCTTCCTAATGTATGCAGCTTTCCACCACTGCCAAGCAGCTGCATCTAAAGATCTAATCAATTGGAACATATATTTGGTGTTATTCAATTTGCAGGGATACCATGGGGATCAATTTATCACAAATTGTTCATTGATTTCCATAATTGTCATGCTTTCTCCAAATCATGCAAATGGCAATTACATTACTTGCGGCTTTAGTATTTTGAACTTCTTTGTATAAAAGAAAACAAGATAAAGAAATGAACACTAGCACTATTCAAAACTGGTGTTACTTTGTCTATTTTTCTTGACATTGATAATACAGCACGAATCAGTGCAAGTATCTGAAAACAGTGTATACCTTAGCTATCTGTCTAGAGGTAAGATTATGTTAAAATCAAAAGAGCCTTGACTTATTTGCTCAGAAGTATGAATTTTTAAATGCATATGTGATATCCTAGGGTGTTTTCTTGGATTTATCTCCCGTTTGAGAGCCCATGAGTCACCACTGGTTTTGTTTCACCTATCAGCTGCTTACAATGAAAATCTTATGGAGAAACAGGAAAAAAACACCAAGAAGATTATGTTTTGTATGACTGAAATCCTTATACTTCATCCAAAGACTTATTATTACTTCAGATCAAATTGTTACGGAACACCAACAACAACAACAAAACAAAGAGAAAAGATAAAATTAAACAAAGAGAAAAGATAAAATTAGTACTGTTTTAGGAAAAAAAAAATTATAGTAGGCAGCAGTTCTTTGTTCTCTCGATTGTCCCTGAAATGTGTTTCATCCAAATCTTCATATGAGATTATTCAACTGATTCTTTGTGAGATGTTTAAAGACATAGTATCTCCAGTCCTAGTCTGTGCTGCTGGCATTGTCAGATCTTGCATCTACTCCCCCTTTAATGTACTCTTTGTTCCTGTTTTCCAAGGCTTCTGCTGTCAGAGGGATCTGTATTTCTCTATACTACGTCACCACATTAGAGTTATAGGTGTATCATTCTGAACAAAATTTTTTTTTTATCCTGTTAAATCTAAAATTATGGTTCAAACATAAGCAGAAAAAAAATTCCAAAAGCAAAAAAAAAAAAAAAAAAACAAAACCCAAACAAAGAACAAAAACCAACAAAACAACAACAACAAAAAAAATCAAACAAAAAAATCCCAAACAGATTAGCCATAACTAAGAAGTTACAAATGAACCATGAAAAAATGCTTGGGTTTTAAAAAAAGTTGAGGCATAAAAAGTCTGACAGGTCTCATTTCTGAGGCCTTCCAAAAGCTATAAAAAGATTGTAATCTGTTACTCAGTGCCAATATTGTATTACTTGTCTAGGTGACTCCACAGCCTTAAATGGAGTCATCTCCATTTAGGGATTCCCAGGGGGGTCCAATTGCCTTCTCAGTGTCCAGCAGTGTCTAACATGGTTCCAGATAGTTGACTACCTCCTCATTACTTGCTGAATCGAGCAGCTTCTAAGATGTTCTGTGGTAGCTGTGTAGTGCTTAATGCAACTGTCTCAAACAGGAATTTAGTATCATTTGAGATATCCTGGACTATCAATCTTGCTATCAGTGTAGAGCAGTATGGGACCTGACCTTGGCTGGCCAAGAGGCGCCCATCAATCCTCCCCCTCCTCAACAGGACAGCGGAGAAAATACAACAAAAAGCTCATGGGACCAGATAAGGACAGGGAAAACACTCAGCAATTATTGTCACAGGCAAAACAGACATGCCTAGGGGAAGATTATTTTATTGTCTATTACTAACACCATAGTATAACAAGAAAATAAGAACTCTGAAAACACAGGTTCCCCCAACCCCTCCCTCCTTTCTAGTCTCAACTTCATTCTAGATTCTTCTACCTCTTTCTGTTTGAGCTGTTCAGGGAGGTGAGAAATGGGAATAGTGGACAGTTCATCACAGGTTGTCTTCTCTGCTTGTTCCTCTTCACATTCTTTTCCTGCTCCAACATGGGTTCCCTGCCCCAGAATACAGTTCTGCCCCAATGTGAGCCCCAGGGGCTCACAAACCATGCCATAAAAACTGCTTTTTGTGGTTTGACTCTGGCCAAATGCCAGGCACTCACAAATTAACACACTCAGGGCTCATGAGTTGAGATAAGGAAAACTGGGGGAAAAATATGCACTCAGGGCAGAAAACAGCCTTAAAAATCTTGTATTTGTTAACAGAATCACAGAAGTAAATGAGAAATTAAATAAAACTTTCACAGACACCGTTTCTCTACTCACCCCCCTTCCTCCCTCCCAGCAGCTGCACAAGGGAACAATGCATGGGGTGGGGGCGGAGGTAGGTCCTGAAATGTTTCTCCACTGCTCAGGGGAGAGGAGTCTTTTTTTCTGCTTAGCCGCGAGTCCCAAAAATCTCACAAGTGGCAGTCTGCCCGACCCTGCCACGTGAGCTCCCCCCACAGGCAGACAGTCTTCACAAAACTGCTGCGGCGTGGGGTCTCTTGTCC
>VZRN01001643.1:800168-841492 GCA_013397935.1 Dasyornis broadbenti
GGTGTGTTTGTTTCTTTGATTCCTTAGTTGGGATTTTTTAGTTTCCCCACCTTTGATTTGTGGCTTTTTTCTCTACTCATTATTAACCAAAATGTCTTTAGCTAACAAATCAGATGTCTTTACAAGTGTCTACATACCCTCCACATACCACAAATTATCACCAAAAGGATCAAACTGGAATTAATCTTCCATTACTTCCATTACTTTACATATTTTCAAAGTTGTCTATACTGAAGCTGCTCAAGCCTGGTTCATTTAGTTTTGTTAAAGAGTAATAACTATTTAAGAAAAATCACAGAATCATTGAAGTTAAAAGGGTCCTCAGAGCATCATCTGGTCCCACCTCCCTGCTCAAGCAGCGTCATCCTAGAGCACATGGCATAAGACTGTGTCAGATGGTTCTTGAATACCTGCAATGAGGGAGACTTTAGAACTTCTCTGAGCAATCTGTGCCAATGTGCAGTCACCTGCACATTGAGAAAGTTATTTCTTATAAAAATGTATTTTACTAGTTTTAAAAATGTAGCTTAACATGAGATTTTGACTAGCAATTCTGTGTAAATGTAATGTTGATCTCCTAACGCATCTAGGCTAGGACTAAGCCAGAATGAATAGATCTTTTCCTCTATTTCCCTGATGACTGGAAGACGCACAGATATTGTTTTTTTTTTTTTAAGAAAGATGAAACAATGCTTAAAAATAAACTATAGTCACCATTAAGACTGTTTTAGGTGCTCTTTTAATAGCAAGAGCATTTTCATCATGCTCCTGTCTTGTCTTTTTGCCTATTATTAACATAGTGTTTTACTGAGTGGAAACATACTTGGTTTAACTTATTTTAAAGAATCGTAATCTTACATTTGCAATACTACTAGTCCTTTACTTGGTTTCATTGACCACAGGACAAAACTTATTTTATTTTTATATTTAGTATAACATGAAAAAACCCACAACATTCCCCACTAAACTATCCTAAACTCTAGACACTTTTGTCTTAAATTAAAAAAAAAAAAAATATGGCTGGGGAAGATTGAACATATAGACATTTTAGATTATTTCTTCTGCACAAAAAAAATTCAGTTCATAAACTCAAAATATCTCAATTTCTCCAATGTTCCTGCCAAATATGTATTTCTAAGCTTTTAAAATGTCATCATTCTATGAATCTACATTAATTTCTCTGGTTTTGGTAGAATCACAAAATTTCAGAAAATATGGCACTGTTCGACTAAAAAAAGTTGTCTGGAACCGTTACATTTCATGCATGATTTTTCTACTCAAAGTGAGCACCAGCAAAATGTGCTGAGGACCATTCTGGGCATAAATATGAATCAGAATGAAAATCAGTGTATATTTACAGAATTGAAACAAGTAATTTTATTGGTTTACTGTTTACACCACTCCTATTTAGAGACTTTTTTAAGGTTCTTAATACAAATTTTTTTTTTTTTTTTTTCTTTCAAAAAAAAGCAGTTCTTAAAGGCTATTTCTATTTATATACTTTCATTAAAAAGGACATGAGTAGAAATGCTTTTAATTGAAATGTTAATAGGAAGAAAAAAAACCCTTTCATTTTCCATGAAGGAAAAGTAATTTCTGCTTATATTAAGTGTCTGTGTGAAACATTATATTTTACTTCAAGAAGTGGGTTTTTAAATTTTATTTTAAATTTAATAAATCCATATTTGACTCTGTTAATACTCATATGGCTTTCAGAGATAGTTTCATCTGTCATGAATGCTTATTACTTCTTTGCATCTCTTCAGGAAAAGCTTGCACGTATTGTGTGTAACATAATATTGATTGGAATTACCATCAATAAAAATAATGAAAAATTACTTTCTTACAGACTGAAAAGTTGACAGATAGTAAGATAAAATGGTGAAAGATATATGGGCAATGCAATTTATAATCTGATTTAAAGTTGAAGTAATTTTGGGTTCTTGCCATAGACTTTAAATGGTTTCAAAAGAAACCTTTATTAAAAGTTTAAGAATTCTTTTTTCATCCAAATCCAAATCTATTTTCAAATACTAAGCAAGAAATTCAAACTGTGCATGCTTTAATGACATGTATATAGGATATATTGGTTTTTTAGGGTAACTAAAATCTAAATATTGTTTTTATTCATGACAACATGCCAAATCCCCTTTATCAGATTTTTCTACCCAAACTCCAAAGCTTCATGCCATTAGAATTCCTTAGCATAAGCAAATTATCTTCATGGAGTTGACAGTATGGCAAAGGGCTGAGAAAGACCATGTTCTCCTGGAAATAGCATCTGGATGCCAGACCAAATACCTTAAATATTGGTATTTTATATCTATGTTTAGGTAACTCAGTAGACTCCTATGTTTCACTTGACCAAAGTAGTCACTTTGACAATCAAAATAAAATTTAAAAACCCCACAAAACCAGAAACAGAAGATTTTCACTTTCCATTTTAAATTCTGAGAAGATCCAGTTATTAAAATTATTAGAAAGATTTCTCTGCTTGAATTAAGAAGGAAAAGAATGTGTGCAAACTTGGCCTCAGCAGATGAACCTGTGGACTATGGCCTCTCTCACCCTGAAAGCAGCCAGAGCTAATTTTCAGGACAGCTGCTGTGTCTGGCTTTCTTTGTTGGTACATTCTTCACCCCCAGCCTTTTTTACTTGCCATAGTGGGCAAAAGTCCTTCTTAAAAATGTTCAAGCTGTTAACCATAACATTTCAGTTTCTGACACTAAAACACAAGGATTCAACATAGAGAAAACTTGAAAGCTTCTGGGCTGCCATTCATGCAGCTTTCTATAGCGAAGATACATTTTGAAACATATTCGAGCACCTGAAGAGTAAGACATGAATTCTGAGCAGACAGCAAAAGCCTGAAGTTTAAAAACCTAGGATTGGTCCTGATATGTTGAAAGGTGTCAGGGCAGAGGAGAAACAAACTGGTGAGGTTAGTGACATGAAGTAAAGCAGTCAAAGTGATAACTTTTGAGAAAGATCAGCACATCAGAACCTAACAGTTCTTTGAGAGATTTGATGTGGAGAGGAAGAAATTTTGCTATAAATGTGAGGGAAGCTTGGACAGCTCTCATATGGTCAAATAAAATACTTTAAAAAAAGGTTTTTCTCTTAAGGAAGTAATATGTTTTTAGTTTAAAAACAAAAATGAAGGAAAAAAAAAAAAAGACAAGACAGTCTGAGGGATGGGTAAATCCTGAGGTTAGCAATTTCCTTTTTGATGCTATTCTGAGGGAAGGTCAATGAGCTGGGCATCAACCCATGTTGGAAAGCTACCAATTCTGAGAAAAAGAGTGAGAGTTTACTCTCCCTGAAGGTCATGGTTCAGGATATGTTTAGCATAACTGTTGCCTGGAGTGGAAAAGTAAACTGTCTGGGTCATATAGAAGAAGCACCAGAGAGGTTTTATTCCCTCCAGTCTGGCTTTATTGTACATTAGACTCATTGAAAGCTCATAATGTTCACCATTTCATGCTTTCTGAAGACCTCAAAATAATTTCTGTTCTAGAGCTGTATGGATCCTTTCATAGGGTAGAAAGTCATGTAAAAGAACAAATTTTAAAAAATTTGTGTTTTAATAAAACCTGTTTCATCCATGGTCAAGGTTAGCGTAAAACTAGACACATCAGAAAAAGGATTTAAAAAGTAGCTCTAAAGGAGTAGAAATTTAACAAATTTTCCCAGTTCAAGTAATGTTCAACAGTTGCAGTTCAGCAAGGAACTGTAAGCCATAAGTCTTAATTATTATGTCTTTATGATTCTGCAAGCGGAAGTCACCTATATTTACTCTTGTAGATTGACGAACTCAATAAAAATTCCAATTTTCAGCTTAAAACCACAGAAGTAGAAGGTGTAATATTACACATTTTTGTTGTACATCTTATGTAGGGTAGCACCAGGAAAGATTTTATTCCTCTGACTTCATATCTCCATTTACTTGGCCCAGGACACACCAATGATATTTCTTTACCCAGTTCAGATGTTCAGGATGTTTAATTTAACTTTTTGTCTATGTGCTAGCAGAACTACCTTTCATTAGCAGAAGACTCAGATTGTAGGCTATCTCTATTCCATGAAAGCCACTGAAAAAATGGGGTTTATGTTTAACGTGTTCACTAAGGTTTCAAAGTACAGTATTTGCCTCAGAATGAAACATATCACACTGAAGAAAAATAACCAACAATAAGACTGAATGCTTGAGCAATTTCTGAGATACACCTTCATCTGGATCAAAATTTCTCCCTAAACATCTATATCTACGTGACTAATAGCTGGAATTGCACTAAGAGATAAGACAAATTCTATTAGCCTACTGAACAATTCTATGGATTTCACTAAGGCATAAACAAATTGATAAACAACAAGATGAAAATTGGACAAATCATGTTTTGTATTCTGGTGTGGTTTTCAAATTCTAATACCGGAAAGCTGATTTCTAAAATCTCAGTCAATATGAAAGGACTGTAGTTCATAGTTTTGTTAATACAGGTACATAGCGTGACATATTTCCCACAGAAGCAACTGGAAAGATGGAAATTGTTGAACAAGAAAATATGATTCTTGATGTGGTCTTCACACAGATAAGCCATGCTGGCCACTTGTTTTGTGCTTTTTCACAGTTGCAGACCACAGCACCAATCTCTGTTTCAGACAGTGGCAGTACAGATAAGGAACTGGTAACAGTAAGCAGTATTTTGTATTAATACAAAATGTATTATTTTAGCCGTATGAATGTGAACCACAACATGCCATGGCTCAGAGTCAATGTACTTGTCCTTAGTAATTTTAATTAATACAACAGGTTAGCCTTGAGGTATCCATCTCTGTGTTGATTTCTAGAAATAGTTTCTCTGCTTCCACCTTCCACCTGCATGCCTCTGCCTTCTTGCTCACAGCTATGAAATGATGAAAGAAGGTGCCTATAATTAACCTCCTGTACCTTGGTGATACTCTAAACTCATCTTGGTCAAAGTGTTTTACCAGACTCTTGAATCAGTGACCATTTAAACCCACCGGTGTCACTTGTCACAGTGGAGAGAGTGTGAATATATAAAGACACATTATTAGGGACAAATCATTTATTTCACTATAATTACAGGACGTTTCTGCAATGGTGGAAAGCACTGACAAGCAACATAGAATATGACCTAGAGGTAGTACTTCTGTAAGTGTACAAGATTTTGCCATTTAACTTGATTAGTTAAGTGTCTTGGGTTTTGCGAGAAAACATAAGAAACTATCATTACTTTTAGACTTTGCTGATCCAAGAGAACAAAGAAATTTCCTATGAGACTAGAAAAGTGCTTTTAACTTTATTAGTAAAATATCACTCAGATCAAGAAGAAAGTAAAATATCAAGTGGAATACTAAACATGGTAAATTGTGTAGTGATTTAACCCCAGATGGAAATGAAGTACCCATGCAACATCTCATTCAATTCGCTCTCTGCCCCTCTGGTCCCAGTGGAATGTGAAGATCTGGGAAAAAGTGTGACAGATACTTTATATTCTAGATACAATAATTAATCTTTAGTTTATTATTTATGCCTTTTAAATTTTATTTTCCTACTAAAATAAACATCAAGACTGAACATTAAGCTATATTAATTCAATGGTTTCTTTCTCATGCCAACCTATATTTGCTGCTTTATTACTCAATCCCATTTCTAAAAATGAATACTATATTACTATCAAGTGCTAGTATTTATAAAAAAAAACCCCTCACATATATAAATTCAATTATCTGTGATTTTTTTTTTGTAATAGAGGTAAAGATTTCCAGTTATGGAATAATATATAATTTTATGTCAATTTATTGAAAATCTAGAGACTAGAAAGCAGAATTAATATATTGGTATTTTAATCACAATGATTCTTTCTTCTGATAATAGTACAGGGCTACATCCAGTTGGGTTTTGACTATCTCCAAGAGTGGATATTCTACAGCTTCTCTGGGTAATCTATTCTTGTGTTTGACCAGCTGCAAACCAAAAGAAATTCCTTATGTTTAGTGGAATTTCCTCTATTACAGTTTGTGTGCATTGCTTCTTGTCCTGTTGCTGAAAAGTGTCTTGATTGAAATTTAATTACACCCATCAGATGTAATTAAAGATTGACAAACATTGACAGGATCCCCCTGAACCTTCTCTTATGAATAATGCTCTAATAAACTCAACATCTTCATGTCCCTTTGCTGGACTTTCTTCAGTATATCTGTTTTGCTCTTGTATTGGGGAGTCCAGAACTGGACACAAAACTCCACATGTGTCTTGCAAGGTTGAGCGAAAAAAGAAGAATCACTTCCTTGGACCTGCTGGCAATGCTCTTAACACAGCCCAAGAGGCTGTTGGCCTCTTTGTAGTGAGGGAACATTGATGGTTTATGTTCAACCAAGACCATCAGTGTTTTTTCTGTAAAGCTGCTTTCCAGTCACACCCAGCCTCTTATTGTGCATGGGATTGTTCTTTCCAAGGAACAGGACTTTGCCTCTTCTTCCAATGGATTGCATGGGATTCCTGTTAGACCATTTCTTCAACCTGCTGAGGTTCCTCTGGTGGCAAAACAACCACCTGGTGAATAACCCAATTCTCACAGTTTTATAACATTTGCAGATTTCCTAAGGGTATACCAAAGTGTTAAGAAAAATGCTGAAAAGCACTGGCTCCATTATCAGCCCTTGAGGTACACCACTAAGGACTGGACTACAACTGAACTTCGTGCTGCTGGGGACAAACCTGTCAGCCCAGTAGTTCCATTTTTCCGTCCATCTCGCTGTCCACTTATTTCATCACTTCATCAATGAAGATAACAGGTGGGACATTTCCCTGAAGTCTGAATAAACAACATCCAGGACTTTCCCCTCATCTACCAAGGCAGTCATCACATCATAAAAGGCTATCAGTTGGTCACACATGATTTTCCTTTGCTGAATCCATGCTGACCACTCCAAATCACCTTCTTGTCCTTCATGTCCCTGGAAACGGTTTACAGGATTACTTGTGCCATCATTTTCCCATAACTGAGCTGAAGCTGTCTGTCCTGCAGTTCACCAGATTTTCCTCTTTGTGATTCTTGAACAGAAACGTGCTATTTGCTTTTTTCCAGTTTTCAGGAAATAAACCTGGCCTTCATGTTCTTTCAAATGTAATCAGGAGTGGCCCCACAAAAAGATTGGTCAGTTTCTTCTGCACTTGTTGGTGTACATTCTAAAGATCTATGAACTTCCTAGGATTGTTGGAGGCAGGTCTGTCAGCAAAGAGTGGTTTGAAGAAGATATTAAACACTTCAGTTTTTTGTGGTGTCTTTGTCACCATGTTGTCTGTAGAGTTCAGCAGCACACTTTTTTTCTTGGTTTTCCCTTTGCTACAATTGTACCTGTAGAAACTCCTCTCATTGTTCTTCAAGTCCTTCAAGAGTTAAAACTCCAGATAGGTTATACAAACCACATCCCTGCACACTTGGACACTTCTCAAAGATGAAAATATATGTACACACACACACACACATACACATATATATATATATTTGAATCACCCAAACTTTTCCAGTGGTAAATTTAAAAATGCAACTAATTATAGGATGAGTCGTCCTCTTAATGAATTGCCACTCTCTTATTGTGTACACAGATAAATAAATATATATATATATACATATATATATACATATATATACATATATATACATATATATATACATGTTTATATATTGTTGCATTGTTTCCAAGACTCTGTAGATAAATTTTTGTCTATTAGAGACTGACGGCAGCTGATTTTATTAAGTACATTCACAAAAGGTATTTACTCAGAAATCTAGGTTAGGGTTCAATCTGCTGATGATTCCAGATATTAGAGGGACGACTTTTATTTAACCTTGAGTCTTACTGGAGTTACAACTACTTGGCAAATGAATTATCTTTTTTAGAATCTTATACACAACAGATCACCTTAAATTGCCCCATAAACTGAGCTAATGTAAACCTTTACACATGTTCCATGCTTCAATTCAAACTATAAAACCAAAAGTTTATAAAATTAAATGGAAAATGCCACCAACATTGCATGAAATTGTGGATGTGATTCTTGCATCCTGAGGGAACTTCTTTGTGAAAGAAGCAGGCTTGGTCAGAGCTATATCCCTTTGTGCCTTTACAAAACAATCCTAAGGATTTTCTTATGGATTAACGGGATTTCTAGATGCCTGTGAGGTAATCCTATAAGACTAAATCACATGTAACATTGTCCTACAGGATTTGTGAAGGACTAAAATATTATACCATTAGACCTGTATGATTCCTTCAGAAACATAAGTCTGATTGAGTAGATATTATGATGAGTACAAGTCACAGAACATGCAGGAGAATATATATTTATATTAATGCTCTAATGTTTGTAATACCTGTGTTTCACCTATGTTTTGTTACTCACTCGAGAGCAATTCATTCTGAATTAAAGGCTAGTGTGACACATTGAACCCCTCAGAGAATTTTCTTTTTATTTACTGTTACAATTAAAGTAAGGCAATTCTTATACACAACACATGGAGCATAATTTTTCTAACCACCAGTTGAGACACTGTTTTCCATCTTCTATTCAAATTTAAATTAATCAAGAATTGCAGAATTAAATTCATTAAATATAATGAAATATATATTTTGGTTTAGTTAGACACGTATAGCTTCAGTGTTAGATAGTGATTTTAATATAAATTTTAAGGAAACTCTGCATTACTTGAATATTAATTTCAATTGAGGTACCACCAATAACTCAAACTAGTTTACACAGATGTAAAAAAACTCTACAATACATATACTTATATATCGCTGTAGTTAGGGCTGTTAATTCTTACAGACCTAACAAGAGTGTTGATTTGAAACAATAAATACACCACTTGTTTAATTTGTTGATAAATCTCTACAATCCCTGCAATAAGGGAAATCCATTTAGGATTAAATTTTATTCTATGTTGAGTAACTTACTTCTTCATCACCAAAACAATGAAAAGCTTTCTATGTAGTTGTTATGCCTTTCTCTTTTCTTTTCCTTTTTTTTTTCTCATCTATATATTTGTCTTAGTCTTTGATTATGCTGCATCTTTGCTTGAAATCAGCTGGCTCTTCTGCAAAAATAAACTATATTTGTGACCTGAGACTCTTTCAGTGGGAACCCTCAACGATTTGTTTTGGAACTTATGCAGGCATCATTCTGGCAGAGTGGTTTGGTATTGGAAGGAAATTCTCTTGATGTCATTGATTACGTTTGTCAGGAGTCTTTCAGATTGCAAGGTCCTGTTGTATATATGACAGTGTTACTACCTTTAAGACTCCAAATTATTGATCAATTTCTTCCTCTGTGATAAATTTTTTTCTCCTTTTTTAAACTTTCTTGGATGGTTATATGAAGCAGGACCTGTTGTCCAGGTCTTCCTAGTTATCTTAAACTAGGATTAAATGAGGAGGCTTAAAAATTGTACTTTGCATATGCACTTTAGTATTTGTGCAGCTAAAGTGCTCCTTTCAATACAGATACATCTATGCCTGCTCCCACACCTGTTCGAAACTGATTTAACTTCTGATTATAGCTAATAATTTTTGCCCTCACATACAGCTATTTCTTCTTGTAGTTGATTGTCCAGTTTCTCCATTATCCATTACAATCCTTTTCAGGATTTTATTTTTATATAAATTCTTACATAACAGTTTATAATCCAGTTTTCTCTTGCCTTACATATTTTTCATAGGAATTTGTCTTCATGTCTTCATAGGAATTTCTCTGCTTTTTCTTTCAAGGAGTTGAAATTTCACTTTGTTCTTCTGGTCACACAGATTTATATTTTCTCAATTATTCCAAGGACACTGTACCCTTCTTTGTGATATTACTAACTTTTGTACGAGATTCATTGTTTCAGTGCTTCATGTGTCAGCTGGTAGGTTTTTCACATTCAGTTATCTCATAACTTTTTGGATTTTTTTTTTTCCCCTTTTTAATTTCTTTGTTTATTTTGTTTGAGGTTCTAGGTGTTTTTCCCTTGTCAAGGGTGAGGTATAAAAAAATAGTAGTTTTCTGGGTATAAGTGGATGAAACATGCAGCAAATTTACAATCATATTGTATAGTAAAAGGTTTTCAAGCCTCCTTGACCACGATTTTCCTACTTATACCTTGTATAAACATTTATATGTAAGCAAAATGAAAAATGAAGGAAAGCCAACTCTTCACTACATTGACAAACGTATTTATTATACATTAAGAACTGAAACTCCAAAGAACCGAAAGAATGTGCTCCACAGAGTTTTAGAAGGCATGGTAGGTCATTTGACTTCCTACTAAGAAATGTATGAGTTTCCTCTAATGTCTTTCACAAGTAGATAAATGACATTATTTATTGTGTTTTCTTTAAAAACACAAAGTAGAAGGCTCAAAGGAGACAGTGATTGGCCAGATGTTTGCTTTAATAAAAAGAGACTCTTCTGATGCACACATTTGTGAAAGACTGGATGTTAATTGGTATGAAAGTAACGGCAAAAGAATAGAAGAGGAAAAGAAAAGATTTCTATTATTTATATGCTACATAGAGAATTATTAAAGCATTTTGAAGATTATCCACACCAAAAACTACAATTCTAGTTTCACAGATCTTTATTCTGTATTCCCAACACATTCAGAGGCAGTGAAAGCAAGAGAATTACACAATGACACCAGATTGCTAACTTTAAGAAATATGATTTTCGGCATTTTAGGCCCCTTGCTTCTCCTGAAGCTTGTGTCTGAATTTTGGAGACATGACTGTCCTTTTGAAGCCTGTCAAAGGCTGCTGCTGTCTAGGAGAATTATTATTCCCTAAGCAGTATTAAGCAGTATTAATTATTATTAAGCAGTATTATTCCCATTTTTTAGAGGTATCCTGGTAATTTAGCCAATATAGACATAAACCTAGTAATTGGTAGGAAATCTCTTTTTTTCTCCCTGTGTTTTCAGATTCTTTCAAGTTTTCTTGAGGGAATGGACCAAAGAAAAGTAATTTTAACATGGTATATCCTCTAATTGTGTCTATAAGATTTTGAACAAATCTCACATTTTCTGATCTAATAAAGCTCTGTTTCAGTATAGAATTTATACAGGGCTTCTCCTTCTTCTTGTCCTTTGTGGTTAAATAAATGTAACACGTCTGTTCTGAGATGTTTAAAAGTTAAACATCTAACTTTTTCAGCCTGGTTACCTTTTGTCATGGTCAACAGAAAGTCAGGCATAACATGAGAACTATTCATCTCACTCCGAAACTGGCACCCAAGACAAATCAGTTGGAAGTGCTTGGCAATATTATTTCTTCTACCATAACTATAAACTTGGCTTACTAGTGGAGACATCCAACTTCCAAATGCCTTCAGGTAGCTGAGATATATTCCACTTAGAATACTATATGACCTGGAAAACCTGTAAGTTTTCACCACTGGAAGACATAATTTATCTGCACAGAAAATCTGGCTTCTACTTTGATAAGTGAATCTCAGTAACCTAAGGCACAATGGTAAATCTCTGTATAGTGTGAAGATGCTCTAAAACAAATAATTCATGAATAAACTTGGACCATCAAATTCACAATATTAATCTCTAGGAATTTTAACAGCAAAATCAGAACATGGAAGGAAGAAATGAATCTAGCAGAGGGGTTGTGAGTTATTCGCTTGTCCAGTGGTCTATCTAAAAAATATCCATATTCTATGAAGCTCAGAGTACCTATATAGCATATTTATTTCCAGAGTACCTACAACCTCTCAAGGCCTACAGCAGTAATTAGACTTTGGATTTTTGCTCATACCCCAGTCAATGATTTGACATCTTCTTGAAGGGTTTTTCACCCCTTTCTATCTTGAAGTTTCTACTCATGAAATTATATCTTTTATAACCTACTTCTCCTCTGTATATAAGTACAGATATTCTTCTGCCAAAGTCCTTCTAGATACATTCTGCCCTCCACTCTGCTTACACTTTGTCCAAGTCCAGTTATTTACTATATAAGTTAACTCTGTGTTCATGGGTACAAGAGAACATGGAGCTACTTGAGGAAGTCCAGCAAAGGGCCACGATGTTGACTAAAGGACTGCAGCATCTGCCATTTGAGGAGAGGCTGAGAGAGCTGAGACTTTTCAGTCTGAAGAAGAATTGGCTCATGAAATTCCATGTGAACACAATAAACTTTTTTTTTTCTTTTTTTTTGACTGTGACAGTGGTCAAACGTTAGAGAGGGTAGACAAAGCAGTTGTATATGCCCTTGGGGATATTCAAAACTTGAACGGACATGGTCCTAGACAACCTGCTCCAGCTGTCTTTGCTCTGAGCGTAGGCACTGGACTAGATGATCTCCAGACATGCCTTCCAACATCAGCTGTTCTGTGGTTCTCCAATTAGATTAGAAATATGATTAGAGACATGTGTCCAGGTTCTTCTTGTAACATTCACTCTTTTACTGTTAGACATGCAAAGTCCAGTCAGTCCAGAAGTCCAATAGCTAGCTCTATACAAAAAAGGATGTTGACTGTCCTTTTTATATGCCTGCTCACTCATGCATGCAAATCTAGACCTGCACACAGGCAATTTTCTTTGAAGAACAGACTCCTGAATTTCTGACATACACACTGTCAATTAATGTCAGTTTCACTGGAGTGGAGGATGTTTAGCTTTGTCTTTACATGCACTGCAGGTATTTTCCTCCTTCACACACCATGTGCTCGATATTCTTTTTCATGACTTCTGTAAGTTATGTTTACTGATCTTACTCTGTCCTCACCATGGAAAAATATTAGAAGGTGATCAATTGTCAAAGTAAACTGAAGGCAAAAGAGTGGATCACTGAGGTCACACCAGCAGGTTCTCTGAACCTAGTGCTAGTCATGTAGGATGAAAGACTCCTCTGAGAAAACACATGCAGATTTGCATGTACCTTTTCACCCAGAAATAGATTGCTCCATAGGATGCATCTATTGATGACTTACATTCTTCTTCACAGCATGTTTTTTACACATTATGAGCAGCTGCAAAAAAAAAGGTGGAAAGAGACTCTCAGTTTGTCCTGCTGCAGCAAAAGTTTCAGGCAACTACAAAGAAAAAAAATCACAGTTTGTGCTGTACAGAAGATGATGGGGGAAACTTTCATCTACAATGCTACCTTTCAGGGTGAATAAAATTAATGCCCTGACAGAAATACTTGTTGGTCTGTCTTAAAGGAGATTTCTGCTTGTTGTCTTTATCACGAGTCAACAATTACTAGTCAATTTCTATGCAGATTTTTTCAAGTGCATGAAGTACTGATTTTGCTAAAGCTTCCTTCACACATCTCTTATACAAGTGAAAAATTTTACTTGTGGTCTTGTTCTATGGAACTTAAAGTTGTGAAATTTAAGACTATTTTAGAAATATGAAGAAAGTCTGAAAAATTGCAAAGAGCCATTTCTTCTCATCTGAGTAGAAACTAATTACTTAGGAAGCAGCAGTATGTTTTGAATGTATAGAAATAGAATTTCTAACTGGGGACTCCTAAGACCTCCTTCCTCCTCTACCCACTGGCTATACAGCCAACTCAAGGGAGACTGGTCCAGTTGGCTTATGAAATGAAGTTGAATCATAGGAGAAGTTGCTGTGAGTGGTTACGCTGTTTATCTGATTAAATTTGTAACTTTCAGACTGTTAGGCTGTAGCTAGACGAATTAGTGCTTCACAGACAGAATCCTTTAAAAAATAATGATGAACTGCTATGGCTTAGTCACCAGTAATTGAGTGTGACTAGTTGTATTAATAAAATAGGAACATTTCCCATCAGTATTCATACAAAAAATTAACTATTAAAAAACATGTTGTTAAGACTCTAGATAGACTGACACACTAATTTAGGGAAAAAAAAAAATCAGTAATAACTGTACTGAATGTAACTATCTAATCCAAATAAACTACATTGCCAGTAATTGTGATAAGTATAGAGGGAGATGTACTGTAAATAAAAATGTTATTAATTCCGTTCTTTGCAGTAGTAATATTGGATAATAAAATGAATAATAAATGTTTAAAAATACAAGCAAGCAAAATAAATATTTGTGTTCCTTCATACGGGCTTTCTGTTGTGGACATGAGAATGAACTAATTCTCAGAATTTTAATAATACATGTCTATATCATTTCTCTATATAACAAGATAATCAAATAATATGTTCAGGGTTTTTTGTAATCTCCAAATCAATTTTTTTTTCTTTGTTTATTGTATGTATTGTGAGCAAACTCATTACAGTCTCTCTTTTAATACAGGTATATGTGTATCTGTACTTCTAAACAACTCCAACAGAGATTCTTGACAAGAAAGGATGATTATCTTTCCGCGTGTATTAAAATTAAAAGAGGTCCTCTTTAAAATTTATGGAATAAATAATTAAAGGTAGTTAATACATTCAATTATTAGAGCTTACAAGCTACAAAAAATATCCATGACTTGTATCAAAATTAATTCATTACAAGAGGACAGCTACAATAACAGGTGTACTTTCAGTGTTTTTTTAAAGAAACTTGGCAATTTAACACTTTAGAATTATTTCATGAGTTTCTATTATTTTTCATAGCTTATCTGAAATAAGTCTGCGCAATAATGTAATACTTTGAATGGAAATGCATAAAAAATTCTTGAAAAATATTGAAAAACATTTCAATACAATGTAAAATTCTGCAGTTTTTCTAGTTGGTCATCTCCCTGAATATTTAGTAATATCTGAAGCAAGTTAGGAAAAGAACAATAAGCGAGTACCTTTGTCTATTTTCAGTTCCCATTTTTCCTGATCTGATTTTCTTGTATCTACTGCTTCACAGATGGATTAAAAATTACAACTGTAACAGGGGAATAAGACAGACTTTGCAGCATTTCCAGCTCTACCAAGGGCATTTTTTGAAGATTCTCATTAATCTGAGTGACTTTTAATATCTTCAGAACTACTTCATCATTCTCCAAACCTGTCAATAAGCAGTTTTAGATCTGAATTCACTATTAATTATTAATACTTGGAATCCTATTTCAAGCTTGGACCTCTGCTAGGGGCAGAGGATAGGGTTGGTGGCTGCTACTACTATCAAGCACTGAAGCCATTTCCCTTTGTTTGTTCTTTGGTTGGTTGGGTTTTCATTTCTTTCTTTTTTTTTTTTTTTTTTGACTTCAGGAAGTCCAGAAAAGGGCCACAAACTTGACTAAGGGACTGTGGATGGCTGGTTGGGAGAGTGGTTTTAACAAAGTATAGTCCTTTTCATGTAAGTAAGGATCTGTGCCTGAAATTTTAACTAAGTTGTAATTTGAAGGAATTTTGCTACATAGGACTATCTTTATTATTCCTTAGTGACTGCTGGTATTAGAATAACATCTGCAGACTACAGTTGCTATTGTTCTTATTCGTATTCAGTAATTATCCCGGCATAGAGATTTTAAGATCTTTGAGAAGGCTTGATCTCATTAAATCAAACAATCCAGAAATATGATAGTACATTTTCTGTGCTATTGTCAAGTCCATTAATATTGGTGGAGATTAAAGTGAAGGAAGTGCTTTTTCAAGCTTTTCTTCACAGAAGAATTCAGCCAACGCTCATATTCCATCCACACTTTATCCTTTACAATAGTAGCTATCATGCTCTTTTTCATGTACTTTGTCATGAGTATTTTTACTTTCTCATCCCAGGAACTCAACCATTACTGCTCCTTGCTTGCAACTGCCTTGTTAGCTCTCCAGTAGCTAGCTCCAAATAATGGGTTGGTAACGGTTGGCCTTGAGCAATTTAATTCAGAATATCTTTGGCACCTGCTTTATACTTCCAATTGTTTTAAAAATATGAATGTACCCAGAGACAAAGATATTGGCAAATGTTTTGATTAATGTAAAGTAAATAAAGAATTTATTTTTAAAAATGTAGGATCATGATTGTGATGTTCTTCTCTTAGGAGTAAAATGACTCATGCCTCATATTCATGCTTCTACAAGTCTGAAATGCACTCCTAATTCATTATATTTCAAAAACTATTAAGGCATTCTGTAGAGGTCAAAAAGAAGCATATAGGAAGCTGTACAGTAGATTCTCTAGTTCCTTTTTTTAAAAAAATCCTGCACTGTTATTCTTCATTAGTCTGAGTATGTTTTGTTTGCACAGCAATCAATACCCTCCTGAGGATTTTACCAAAATACAGCTGTAGGTCCACATCTGGTCTCAGATTCACATGAGAAACTTCCTTATACACAAGCAGACGGTTTTGAAGACAAGGAGATAGATCAGACTCTGAATAAGGGCCCCTAAACCAAATACCTGACCATTTTCATAAATAAGTGCAAATGAAAGATGGGATAGAAGAATATGATGAAAAGGAGTGAAACTGAAAGAACGTGTTTGAGTTCAAATGATGTAATGGTTTAACCTTATCCAGCAACTAAATACCACACAGTTGCTTGCTCACTCCACTCATAGTGGGATGAGAAAGAAAATCGGAAGAGTGGAAGTGACAAAACTCATGGGCTGAGATAAGTAAATCAAATTTATTTACTTTAATAAGTAAATCAAAACCCACATGTGCGAGTAACACAAAACAAGGAATTAATTCACCACTTTCCGTGGGCAGGCGGGTGTTCAGCCATCTCCAAGAAAGAAGTGCTCCATGACATGTAGTGGTGACTTAGGAAGTCAAATGCCATTGCTCAAAATTTTTCCTGCTTTCCTTCTTTATTCGACTTCTATTGCTAAACATGGCACCATATGGTATGGGATATCTCTTTGGTCAGCTGAGGTCAGCAGTCCCAGCTGTGTCCCCACACCACGCCTCGGGTAGCCCCAGCCTCCTCACTATCGAGGTGTTATGAGAAAATTCCTTAACTCTGCATAAGCAGTGCTTAGCTGCATGGTTCTCATCCTAAATCCTGAACACAGCATTATACCAGCTGCTATGAAAAAAATTGACTTTATCCCAGTCAAAACTAGGACAATATCCCCTCCTTATTCTATACTAAACGTCATGCTCAGATCCTACACTATCCAAAACAATCTCAACACAGATATTCCCTTAGTCTATGTATCACCTGTGCAAAATATCCATAAAATCTCCACAAATACCCAAAAATCACCCATTGATTTAATTTAGTCCATGACTTTGGGATCCATCTGTTACAGTGCATGCAGGGTAGGTAGGAGAGGTAGTGTTTTGCATGGAGTTACTGGGCATCAAAGACAGCTCAGGTCATGCCACTGCTGTGTAAGAGTTTTTCTCCACTGGTTTTTGTGATTCCTGATATAGCAATACCTGTAACATGTAACTCATATCATGGTTTACAACAGTTTAAAGGTATATCCATCACAATCTCCATGTGGGTCACTTTGGATTATTTACTATCACAGTGAATTCCTCTTGTCCCTGATCTCAACACTATCAGCGAGATTGATGTTTCACCACCTTTCAGAAAATTACATTATATTATAGTTTCTATTTAGGCATATTTTAACAAAAAAATTTGGTTTAAGTGTCTCATTGTTTAGAATTACAGGGTAAGGTCCCTAAAGGAAGCATAAAGGCATAAAATCATTCAACCAATTTATGAGGAAATCATAGAGAAAAACGACAGGGTAGCTGCAAGCAACTAACTAACTAAATGAATAAACAGAGGATAAATACTGCAATTCTAATTTACCAGCTCTAGGAAAACTTTAGCAGATGAACTAGTATTTTTCCACCCTGTATAATATTTTCTTAAAAGTAAATATAGTACTGTGATGCTTTCTCATGCTCGAATGTGTTTTCATAGACAGAAATCAATATTTATTCTTGTTGAACCTATACTAAATTTTCAAATACTTTATATGGAAGAATAAAAATCCTAGATGATATCTTAGTTATTTATAGTTAAAGACAAAAACTATTAGTACCTTTGAAATGAAAATTATGGGTTTGGTCAGCCCATGTGGGAAAATTATCGTAAAGATTACCACAACCCTACAAAAATTAATGAAAACTTTCCCAGAGGCTATAATATACCATACTAGGAAGCTATTCCATAAACAGCAATTATTTATATAGACTTATATAAGAAATATAATGCCACCATAAGGCAGAATTATGACTTTATCAGCATCACTCCTGTGATTCACAGGGCATTTCTTTGTCCTGTTAAAGTGTGAATATGTTAACGTGGAACCAGGAGAGCCCTTAGTTTAAGGAAATTTTAACATTACCAAAACAAGTCTTTCCAGTAAATACTGATGTTACAGTTCAGAATGCAACTAGAAAACTGCTAGCTAGTTCAAATACATCATGAACCTGAAGGTAAACTTTTAATTCAAACTGTTGTAGTGGAATCTTAACATTCTTAGCAGCAGAACCAGGAAACCTGTTACACTAAAATTGCATTTATTTTTTGCTTTTTCTAAGATAGAGTCTTAGAGATAGAGTCTTGTTTAGGAAATAATGACAAAAATCCATTGTTTCTTCATAACGGAATGACAAACGGATACACATACATGGATACACACACATATACAAAATCATGTGTATATATACATTCACACATATATATGCATTGGGGATAATAAAAGGAGTTTGTCTTTAAAAACATATGAGTTGAAATTCTAGGGAGCTGTATCATTTCAGTTACATTGGAAGCAATGTATTCCTTCTTCTAATTACCATGAAGATAGAATTCCTGCTTTTCCAGCCTGTAGGGCCAAACTGTACAGTTCATGAGACAGCAGCCTTACTAAACCGATGGGATATGACAATAACATTGAAGTGTGGTTTGCTATGTATGAAAACAAAGAGGCAAAGTTACGCCTATACTGCCATAAAGTTCTTAATTGTATAAAACATTGTTAGTGTATTTTAAGCATTACTTGTCTCTTTGCAAAAGATTCTACATGTTAATGATAAGTATAAAACCAGAGCATCCTGAAATGTGAACGCTTGAATCACATTGACAAACATTTAAAAGCCATTAGGGCATAGCACTGAATGTCAGGACAGGACCTATCTGCAAACAAAACAAATGGCTAAGGGAAAACCAACAATAAAAACTATAATTTTCTAGCAGTAAATTCATTGGCTATGTCATCCTTCACAGGCTAAATAATTAATTAAATATATAATCCAATCATTCCTGCCATAATGATCATTCATATGATCACTATGCACAAGGCTGATACATGTTGCACAACACCTGTGCTGACAATTTCTGTTTACAAGAGCTGTTTTCCTTACAAATTCCGGTGTTGGCAATTTTGGCTTTTGCAGTGAAGGAACTCTCCTCTTACACACCAAAACCACAGCATAAGAGATTTGTATGCTCCAAGATAAGCAGTAACTATGCCGGGATTTCCTTCTAGTATTGAAAGTTTTGCTTGTAAACTAGGAGCTACACAAACTGCCCTTTTGAAAGAATCTCTAATGAAAAGTGATATACTCATCCTACCAAGAGAAAACATATGGATGGGGGAAAAGGGCCAATTTGAAAACACTGTTTCCCTGATCAATAATTGTTCACAGAGAAATATCGTAAACCCAACTAGGACTATGAGCAGAAACAATTGTTCAGTAGCAGCAATTAGAAATCTGCATTCTGGTCCGGTGCTTGCAAGTGCTGTCAATAAGCTTTGATACCATAAACTGAAAGTTTTCATCATTTTATGTTTCTGTCAAATCCTGCTTTCCTTATGAATTCCACAGCTAACTCCACTTGACAAAGCCCTAATTCACAGTTTTCTTTTTTACCCTTAGGCATTTTTTCCCGCTGTTGATGCCAAAAAGGACCTAAATAAACTGCCACGTTTGTTACTGTAGATTCCTCACACTCCTGCACACATGAACACTGGCAAATGCACAGTGAAAGAAACAGTTCAGAAAAGAAACACAACTCTTTTGTCTTTGTAGAGATAAAAAACCTCACAGCATTAGCTTATTTTTGAAAGTTTCATTGACTTTGCTTTCACATAATGACTTCTAAAAGAAATACCAAACACTTTCTCCCCATGTGAACAAAGCATAAACACTTCAGCATGAGACTGACTTAATTACACTGCAAAGCACTTACACTTCAGATGAGCCATTCATGTATTTAATGTGAAGGCAATGTTTCAGTTGCCTTCGTAGAACACAGGCTGAATAAAGGTCACTCCGTGTTGTTAGACTCCATAGCTGTGATGGTTTTAAAAAGTGCAGCCAACAAAAGGGGCACTCCCTTTATCTTTTCCTTCTGTTGCCATCTGTGCACTTTGTGCCAAGATATGCTTCAACTCATTAAAGATGCAAACATATATTAAAAAAAAAAAATTCTTCAGTTAATTTTTCTAACACTTTTCAAGATCTAAATCACTTCAAAATATTTATACTAAGTTTAAAAAAAGTTACCCTTTTTCCTTTTCATTTAAAGCACTATGAAATTCTTCACTATGACAGTGGTGAGACACTGGAACAGTTTGCCCAGAGAGATTTTGCATGTCTCATCCCTGGAAGTGTTCATGGCTAGGATGGATGGGGCTTTGAGCAAGCCAGTCAGCTGGGAGATGTCCCTTCCCACAGCAGATGGTTTGGAATTAGATGATCTGTATGGTCCCTTCCAACCCAAACCATTCCACAATTCTATGATTCTATGAAATAAAACTTTGAAAAGATGATGCAGACATGAAACTGTATTTTCTCTCAAAATATGTTGAATGGCTCTAAAAGGCTGAAGTGAATATGGACAATTTTCACATTTCTATTAGGATCTAATAATGTTTAATTTCTCATTGCAGCAAAGGTCTTATGTTTCTCCTAGGGCTTTTTGGGTACAATTTTTAAAGCTTTCTTTTTTTCTTCTAAACCTTAATGCCAGAATAATTATTGTATGGATTGAACTTGTTAATACAATTAATAGAATACAGAGGCATAAAGCAATAAAATAGTACTACTAAAATTTCGGATAACATAATGTCTCAGACAAAGCTCCACAACTGTATTTCAAGTATCTGCCTCACAAAATGTCATTACATCCTCAACATGAATCAAACTCTAAAGCTCCTTTAAGTAATAACAGGGGATTTTCAGAGGTGTTGGTAAAAATAACTAATATTATTAGCGTAGAGTTAATTTTCTTCCTAATAGTTAGTACAGTGCCGAGTTTTGGATTTTGTAAGAGAAAAATGTTGATAGCACACTGATGTTTTAGTTGTTGCTAAGAAGTGTGTCTATTAAGTCAAAGACTTCTCAGCATCTCATGCCCTGGCAGTGACAAGGCTAGGGTGGCACGAGGAGTTGGGAAGGGCAGCAGCCAGGACCGCTAACCCCAAGCAGCCAAAGGGATATTCCAAACCATACAGTGCCATGTTCAGCATATAAAGCTGGGGGGAAAGCTTACAAGACAGAAGACAGACTGCAACAGATTCTTAAAATTCCCAGACAATATTTAATTTCTAATAAACTGCTTAGAAAGGCACTTTTTTAGTAAAGTTTTACAAAAACTCCTTTTAGCTCCTTTTTTACTTAGTTAATGTAAAAACTCCCCCACCCTAGTATGGAACTGAGTAAAATTTCCTTCAGAATTTTCTGTTCCTTTGTGATATTCAGATTGTACTGAAGTGTACAATGTGGAAGTAATATGTTTCCTTCTTCCAACAATATAATGACATTTGAAAAACTGTTTTTAAAAAATAAATGTTTTCATGTCTGGTACATACATACATATACTTGTATAGGAACATGGAGAGAGAGGGTGAAAAAAGAAATCACCTTGGACACAATATACCCTTCAAAACATAATTCTTTACAGGGACATAAGGACAGAGGTTTTTTTTAAATTACAATGTGAGCTCAGAGGCCTGACCTGCATATATCTAATGAACAAATCAATCTGTCTTATTCTATTAAATTAATATGTGTGCTGAGTATCTCCTGCTAGGAATTATTTTTTCCTTCCTTTGACCAAGTTGTATTCAGAGAGGTCACAGCAGCAAATAATTTCTTTTAATTGGTAAAAGAATTTCATCCAACAACATTCATTCCATTCTTCTCTTGCCAGCTGAACTGTCTGCTCAACAGGCAAGACATATTTTCTTATGTGTGTGCACTATTTAATTTCAAATGCTTACAAAACAAACTTCTATCAACTAGTATTAAAACCATAAATTCATTTCCAACTGTTCTGTTTCTACTCCCTCCCAAATTTTCATCGCAGCCATATAAATACAAGCTGTTTGATAAATGGCAATTGTCATTGTAAACACTTGAGAGTCTTCTTAATAGAATATACAGGTGAACATAATATGCAATTTTCTTTTAAATAAGTGTGGTAAGGCAAACATAGAGGTCATCATTGCTCACTATAAACTGTTTTCATTTACGTATTTTAGACATCCCACCCTTCTGAAAGGAGTCTTTATTCTCATTTTTTTTGCCTATTTAGGTCAAGAAACATAATCTATGTATCATGAAAAATTATCCCCAGTCGTGCTCCTTAGTCAAGAAACCATGTTAAAGGCACAGTACTGTCAGATTTTTAAGGGTCACACAAAAGACTTAAATTTTTTTTTTTTCCAGAATTTTGAAAAGGCCCTGTCCATATTTTCCATAGCAGACAGAAGAACAGAGTGCACACCTTAGGACTAAGAACAGATGGAAAAGGCTGTAACTAACAAAGTCCTTTAATAGGTCTTTAAGCCATGTGCTGCAGAATGCTTAATATATCTGTGAAGAAGTGCAGAACTGCTGAGGAAGAAATTCTTCCGAGACTTTGAAGTAGCAATGAATTTGAGAATTCCTTTTTGCCCTCCAACTTCACACCATTGCTTTATCATCAAAGGAAGAAAAAATTTCACTTGTTTCCATATTTACTCTCCTGTATCACACTTTATCTGCATCTGAAAGTTTGAACAGACTTACAAACAGACTTTGATAACAAAACACAAGGCATTTTTATGAAAGTATAACAGCTCATTATCTGTGCCTTCATGAGGTATCTTGCTGCTGGCCCAGATGGAGCTGATGGCTAAATATAAACAACCTCAGAGAATTAATTAATAAAGTACAAAACAAGCCTTTTAAAAGGGCACGTCGTGTACAGTAGATCCAGCTTTCTTTATAATTTAAAATGTTGTCTGTTTGAGTATATGTAATGTGATACAATGTCATCTGACATAGATCTGACCACAACTTCTCAAGCTTCAGTTAATTACATACATGATGTCATTTTTAAAGCAACAATTAAAAAGAGGAGCAGATAGTGCTCAATTACATGAAATTTTTAGTTTGACCTTCCTTCCCTCCATCAGGGAAAATTATCTTTTCTCCAGTTTCATCTATTAGACAGACTATTTGCTTCCCAGAAATGTCTGCCTCTGGGCTCTGGCCAATCCAGCACTGACTGACACAAGTAGTGAGGAAAGAGCAGAACAAGATCTTACAGAGATGGGGGTTGTAATTACCGGTCACACAGATTCTCAGGCAAAATTACTGACTAGGCTTAACAGATGAAGACACTGCATCTTTTGCTGTAACTCTTAACTATGACCATGAACATTTGCTACTGAAAAAACAAGCTCTGTAACTTTTAGAAAAACCACTTGGGTATAACTTGAATATTTAGAGTTGTTTGATCATATTCTAGGATAAGAACAATGACAAAAAATAACAAAACTCACCTACTCAATTTTTTATATAGAAAGAACCACTCACTTTCCATTAAAAAAAAAATAGATTTTTTAAAAGAAATTATTTTGCTCTTCTTCTTCTTCAGTTATTTACAAACTGCCATAGATTTACAGAGAATTCTATTTTATGTTTTCTGTAGCATAGACTTTCATAAGCTTATGAAGGCCTTCCCCAAAAGTAGATTGGCACAGATTTTATTTTACATGCAAAATACCTAGAACTACTTTTCCATCTTGACCAGATCAGAACCTTGGATAATTTCAATAAGACTGTTCTGATTTTTTGGAATACACAGACTTCCATTACACATATAGGTAGGGAGAGACTTTCAGAACAAAATCTGAAACACTATTAAGACTTTTCAACAAATGCATTTTTAGTGCAGTATCAGAACAAAATCAATGAACTTTAAGAACATGCTGCTGCTCTCTGGGAACAAGTAATCCAGCAATGAAAATGTTTTCAAATGTTCATCTGACAAAAATAGGATTACATTCCCATTTTTCCATATATAGCAATTATTATCTTTTACAAAAAAGAGCACTAGATGCTTATTTTTTGGTTATAATCAGATTTCAGAGCTACCTAATATAGCTTATTACTTGTATATGACTTAGACAAGTAAATAGGATAAATGTATATATTTATACAGATTAATTGTGTTTTCTGTGATCAGCACACCATTTTAACTACACAGAAAAGAAAACATGCTTTAATCCTGCTTGTATCTTATATCCATCAATATATCAGAGACATAGGGTACTTGTATGTTTCTGACATGAGAAGACACATATCAGTGTTAATCCCAGAGAGAGGTGGATGTCATTCTCTGACAGGGTCAGAGATCAACCTCTATCTAAAATGCATTTAAAAAAAAAAAAAAAAAAAATCTGTACTTTAATCTGACATACATGGTAAATAACAGATATATTGGACATTTCATCCTGCTATATGAATTGACCCTGCTAAAATAGTAATCTATGGAAAATACTAACATAGCCAGGGCTGTATGCCCAGCTTTGAAAAAGCCAGGTGTCCATTCGCAGCTATATTTAATATAGCCAAGTGTCAGAGACAAACACTGGTGTAGTCAGAGTGCCATCCTCATTCCTGACACAGCCAGAGCTCTGGTCTCTTCTCTAACAGAGCCAGTGTTCCATAGCAACCATTTGGCACAGCCAAAGCTCTGTCCTCATCTTTGACATTACCAGCATTTCATCAACACCTCTTACATTTCTGGCTTCCTTGGCAAAGTCAGTAAGAGACAGAGCTCTGGCCTCTTCTGTAATGCTTTGTCCCATTGTCCTTCTTAAAAAGGCTGTGTTCGTATCGGTGATAAAGCCAGGATTTCATATACTTTTTTGACACTGCCAGCGTTCTGTCCACATAAATGATATGTAGTCAGAGTTTTATTCTCAACCTTGGTATCAGCAAGGTTACATGGCAACAGTTGGTATAAACAGATGAATGTGCAGGAATACATCCTTGATCCTGAAACATCTAAGGTCTATCCTCATGTTCCAACTCTAATGGGGAGTGCAGATACAGCCAGAGACCTGTACTCTCCAACTGGCATACTTACAATGCCAATTCCATCTGAGAAGAGCAAGGCCTCACAGCAGAATCTCTTACCTATGAGGGGTCCACTGTTTTTCTTCTACATCCATCTTTCCACCACAAGTACTAATTAAAGAAACAAATTACTGAGATTTAACATTCCACAGTGAAAAAAATTTCCAGGTATTTACAATTTGGAAAAAAACAGGCTATTTGTGCTCAAAAATTGTCATCAAGTTTGGCTTTTGATGAGTTACAGCTGAAATACTTGGAATTTATTTTAAAATATTTTGCCTTCATACTTTTTGATACACAATACACAAATTGAAGAATTTTGACATCATATGTAAAGAACATCTTTTTAATATCATATTTTCAAGACCTTCAAAAATTTGGGAATTAATTTTTTTCTTTTAGCTCACTGTCTAGGAAGACAAAGATGCACTTGGATTTCAGTATCAGATATCTGTTGAAATCCCATTTTGCTTAAAATGAAAACTAATTTTGAAACATAGCATGACTTCTGGTGTTGAGGTTTTAATCAACAGAATAAACATCACAAGACTGTGATGAGGCACTTTTTATTCATCTGTGACAGAGAAAGACAAAATTCCCAGGTAGAGAAAGAGTATAATGTTTCTCTACAAAAACAAAATGTGACTTCTGGAAAAGTTTATTTGGACATGGGATTCTGCTACACTCCATAGCTCTTGACTGGAGTTCATTTTGGTGTGCTTGATCCTCCATGGCTGCGTGCACTGGATTCAGTTAACCAACCAGGTGAAGCTGCATGACAACATGGACGGAGCAGCTGAGTTGCTGAAAACAGGGAATTTGTGTACTCAGCAAGGTAGACAAACTTGAACCTCGTCTCTCATTACACCATTTAACTTTAATAGTCAGTAAATGTTAATTGGTTTTCATTAGTATGAAGATACATATTTTCCCCCAATTCTATGAATTCTTGCCTGATCTGGACAATTGCTTAACGTGAATATGATCAGCAGATCCTTTAATGTTTTTTCTGAAATTTTCTGAACGTTCTGTTGGAAAGTGAGTCTAGAGTCTTGTCTTGCAATTTGCAGATGCTGGAAACTGAACAACAAAAATTCAAACACCACTTTTCGGCCCTTAATTTTTCATTGTTAACATGCGGACTTTCAGTGTGTGGAAATAATGACAGGTTAGCACATCATTCATGTTTCTTTCTTTCATCCTGTATGCTTTCTTTTCTGCAAGCTATTTCCTGAAAGGAAAATATATGTTACTTAATATTTAACCATAGCATCCTATTTTACTGTATCAATATAGTGGATAAGCAGTAAGACTAATTGCTTAGCTAGAATAAGTTAAAAATGGAAGAAGGTGAACAAAATATATTCAGGGAAAGAAAGAGCAAAGGACCATAAATATGCAGAACACAGAAAGGATGATGCAAAGGTAGGACCAAATTAGAGAGGAAGAATGGAAGGGTGAGAGCAGAACTGGAAAAAAATACAGATGACATGGTGCCTTGATAAGCTACTAGTGACATAGAAGGTAAAAGGAATAGAACAGGCTGATGAGGGAAAAAATTCCTGCCAGTTCTGTGCCAAGAGTCCTAGTTTAATCTTAGATACTCAGTAAATAGGTATAAAGCTTTCCTGCAGAACTCTTTAGGTAGCAGAATGTGTATAGAAGACCCGGAAACTAACAAGTAATCCTAGGTTTAACTTATTAAGTCTAAATATATGAAAAATGTTTGGTTCGTGCTGCAGTGGTAGATGTCTGTGCCACAACGTTAGAGCTAGCATTTTATCCCAGTGATCAGATTTCCAGCAGCAATTTAGCTCTACCTGCTCTTCTTCAATTTAGCTCTTCCTCCATGCTCAGCCCTTTGCATTCAAAATTTCCTGCTTAAAACACATAATAACATGCTGTGTTCTCAAGTCAAGAACAAAAGAGAATAGAGAATTACTAGCAACCATAATTGAGGTGATATTCGGGCATCCCAAACTTCAGAGGTTTTACAATGGAAGAGTCTATATGTAAGCTAAATCTATAAGCACCTACAATGTCTAGTGGAGGTCTAGTCAATAGAGTTGATGAAGTCTAGATCTATAGAGTCTAGACATCACAGGGGGATGGCTGCTTTAGGCTACACTGAACATTTCTCCAGACTCCAGTGAGTATATTGACCAGTTCTTCAGTGACAAAAGTGGTTGCATTGGTATCCAGGTCACATACAGACACCTAAATATAGGCCAGCTAAATCCCATAACACATAGTAGATTGCACACTATTTTTGGCAGGATATCACTTAATATACAGCACAATCCTAAGGGCATTTATCTGTGAAACATGCTGAAGAAGGCTCCTTAGTAGGGCAGAAACTATTTTAAAACTTATAACAAAGAATTACTTTTCAACACTATGTATAGTGCTAGCGAGTCAGAATTTTTTATCTGTGGTCCCTAGCTTCAGCGCTTTAAGAATGTACTACAGTTAATTTAGTATAGAAGGCTAGTGTTTTGCCTCCAACTTAAATCTACACCCCTGTCATTCCATGGCTTCTGAGAAACCAATAATATCTAAATTGATTGCTACAAATCTTAGGCTTAGAAAAATCCATGGCATTTATTATCAAGACTGCGACTAAGGCAAAGTTTCCATGACATCTGCACTGGTTATTATCACAATTCTAAACCCTGTTTATTGAGGCCTAGCTCAATGTTTGAGATGCAAACAGTTGATATTGATAGTATTTCCTTTAAGAATAACAATTTTGGAAAAAAAAAGAAAAAGTAATGGCTTCAATAAAGACTAAATCCTTGATCATTAAAAACTGTATCAGGTTGACACTTTTTGAGTTTCTAAAATGTGCTCTGTTTGAGAAAAAAAAAAAATTAAATAACATCAAAGCATAAATTTTTACACTTAAGTATTCCCAAGGCAGTGAACAATAGTGGTAAAAAGACTCATGAGAAAAGCCTATTGCTTTTTTACAATACAGCCAAAAGATCTTGAAGTGTTTGCTGCTGGAATATATAAAATGATATAACAAATGAAGGCTTGCATATTAATATGTGTTTCATTTTGTTTTGGTTTTCTTTTCTAGCTCTGGGTTTTTTTCGAAAGTCGTTTTTTGTTTTGGCTTGGGTTTTTTTTTGGGTTAGATTAGTTTTTGGTGCATTTTTGTTGTTCTTGTATCATTGTAACAATAAAATGCTACTATGTGAAAAAGACATCAAATTTCTGTTTTGCACTTGGCTATTACAAAACAATTTTGTAATTATATATGAGGGTTTTGGTACAGTTCCTACCAGGAATACTTTTGTTACCATGTGTTTAGGGTGGCAGTTAAATTTCAGAATATCTTATTTAATAATATAACTGGAATTTTAAATAAATATTGTTTTCACTTGAGATTGAAAAATTTGCCTTTTGGTTTGCATGAGGGCACTGAATACTCCACAATTCTAGGTTTCCTTTTTCTTAATCTGATTTTGATACAGTGGTCTTCACCCTATAGTTTTCTTCAGACATATCTTCAGAAAATAATTTTTGAAATATTTATGGAATGTTGGAGGCCTCTAGAACGGTACTGAAGATATGCATGAGGGAACTTAGCCTTCTCACCTGGGGTAGGCTCATTCTGTCCGGGAACTGAGCACTGTTGCTTGCTCACTCAGTGTTTTGGGTGGAGAATTGGAAGAAAAAAAGCCAAAAAGTGGTGAGTCAAAATAAAGACAGTTTGATAAGTGAAAAAAAAAAAAAAAGGACAAAATAGCAAGAAAGGCAAAATAAGGAATGACTTCCCATTAGTAGGTTGATATTTAGCCAATTTAGCCCTACAAGCATGTGTAACAGTTACTTGGAAAGACAAATATTCATAACCATGAAAGTCCTTGCTTCTTCTTCCTCTTACTGAGCTTTTACTGCTTTACCTGATACCTATGATATAGATTATCCCTTTGGCCAATTTGCCATCTGCCCCAGCCCCTCCCAATTTCCTGTGCACCCTCAGGCTTCTTTCTGCAAGGACAGATTGGTAGGAAGAAAATCTCAGTGCTATGCAAGCACTGCTTGACAACCAAGCCAGAGTACCACTGCATTATCAACTCAATTTTAGTTGCAAATCCAAAGCACAGCAACATACCCACTGCTAAAAAGAAAATGAACTCCATTTCAGACAGACCAAATACATCAATTGTGCTCTTATACCACTAAAGTTCAAAGACAGTGAGTAAGTAGATGTTGTAACAGCTCAATGCTCCTCACTTCTACCATAAGTGATATAATGACTGTTATTTTGCGCTCTCATCCTTATGTGTATATATATATGAAAGAACTTAGACATGGAAAATACGGCCTTTCAGGGAAACCCAGTAAAAACTTGAAAGGTATAATTAGGATGTTTTATACTCTGCATCAACACCATAATGTTTTGTGGACCTGCATTTTTTAAAAATATACAGCCAGAAATGAGCACAAAGAGAAAATGATTCAGAAAGCCTAGGAAGACACTATAATAGCATTTATTTATTGAAGGCAAAATTGAAAGGTAAGACAAAATTGAAACGTAAGTCAATGAACCAATTGTGAAAGTTAAATCTGAAATGGCACCTGTTAAAAAATGATGCATAAAAGGGGTAAAAGCTGTTGGGTGGACAGAGAGAAGGAGAAAAAGAAAATAAAAGGCTCAGATGCAGGACTTCCATCTTAGAAGTTTTTTGTATCTGCAATATGAACCCTCTTTGGTGGTAGAGTGTTCCAGAAAATGTGGTGTTTGAATCAACAGACTCACTCAGTACATCTGCAAATATTCCCTTATGTTTATAAGACTCTTATGGCTGTCTTTCTTTGTCTAAAGTCCAGCCCAGGGCCCTAAAGAGGATGAAGGGGATGGAGCAGCTGGGAAAGGCTGGGAGAGTTGGGACTGTTCAGCCTAGAGAAGACGAGGCTCAGGGGTTAACATCCCTGTGCATGAAGGGAGTGTGTAAAGAGGGTGTAGACAGGCTCTTCTCAGGGGTGCTCAGTGACAGAATAGATGGACATAAACTGAAACACAGGATGTTCCCTCTGGACATCAGAAAACACTCTGGGGCTAAGTGAGCACTGGTACAGGTTGCCCAGAGGTTGTGAGTCTCCTTCTTTGTAGATATTAAAAAACTGTTTAGATAAGATCCAGGGCATCTGTAGGTGGTCCTCAGGGTTTCATCAGGGTGGTTGGGACCAGATAATTTCCATATGTCTCTTCAAACCTCAACCACGCTGTGATTCAGATGAATACATATGACTCAAGAAGAGAAACTGTCATTCAAGTCGATGAAGTGACGCAGGCTCACCTAGAATGCAGCTAGTCTACCTGAAAATGAACCGAAAACTTACTGTAACAGACCTGGTTTTTTACATGAAATAGAAAGAGAACCTCATATGACTACCTTTCATGACAACTTCTCCACTGTAGAAAACCACAGGTAATAAGAGACATCCAACCCTGTATCATAATTTTTTTTCCCCCCTTTTTAATCTATTGAATCTAATATGCTGCAGATGTGGGAAGACTAGATATTCATATATTCTTCACAGTGCAATTGAGAAGGTGCAATTAAAAGTTTCTTTTGCAGCAGCACTGTAGTGCAAGTGAAAATGAAAACAGAGCATCACAGGACCTATTAATAAAAATTACTCCCATTAAAAGACATTACAGTTAGATGACTTCTGAATTCATCTAAGTTGACATTAGTGTTCTCAGCATTGCCTATTGTGCTCAGTCTCACCAATTTCCAATTTGCAGACTTAGAACACAAGCCAGTGGAATCTTTATCAAACAGCCTAAATTTCTTGGCTTATATGTGTGATAAGCATGTCTGAATTTAAAGTAGTTGACTAAAGAGATTATTTGCTTGCTTCTTTCTATCTTTCAGATTTATTTGAGAAACTAAGTCTATTATCAAAAGCAAATATAGGTGACAGTCATGTAAAAATTATATCTGAACATGAGGTGCATGTAGAGTCAATAAAAAGCAACAGGGAACTTTACAATATGATTTGCCTTCAGTAAGACTTCCACTTCAGATTAGGTAGAATTGTTCTTCAGAAATGTCTCCCTTTAATGTAAAAGGAGCTACAATTATTAGATGAGTTTAAGTCACCCCATTTTTAGATATCTAATTTGCAGTAGATTTACCCCCACTCTTCCCCTCTTGGCCTTCTTCCAAGCCCAAGTACACAGTGCTGCATCTATGTTGGGAAAATTCCGTATATGAGTATAAATGGGGAGAAGATGTCATTTAGTGCAGCCCTGAGGACAAGGACTTTGGGGGTTCTTGGGGGTGAAAAGCTGTGTATGAGACAACTCTGTAAGCTTGCAGCCCACAAGGCCAACCTCATCCTGGGCTGCATCAAAAGCAGTGTGGCTAGCAGGCTGAGGGAGATGATTCTCCCCCTCATGAGACCCCACCTGGAATGCTGCATCCGGTTCTGGGTTCCTCAACACAAGAAAGACTTGAACCTGCTAGAGTGGGTTCAGAGAAGGGCCATGAAGATAATTAGAAGACATCTCCTGCAAAGACAGGCTGAGAGAGCCTGGGTTGTGCACCATGGAGAAGAAAATGCTTCAGGGAGACCTAACTTTGAGTAACTTAGGGATCTTACGAAAAGGAGAGGGAAGGGATTTTCAGACAAGCAGATAGTGACAGTACAAGGGGCAATGGTTTTAACGTGAAAGAGGACAGGTTTAGGTTAGATTTTAAGGTAATACAAGTATTTAATTTTTGCCATACTTGTGTTTGTTTTTTTTTTTTTCTCCTTAGCACATTGCATGAATAATTGCAATTTCCATTGACTGCAATGATGGGTGAATCTGAAATATTAAGTAATGGCCCACTACCTTTTCTTATATTTTTCCAGTAAAACATAGAAAGTTAGACTGACAAGATTAATAGTATCAAGATAAATCCTCTGTGTTGTATTAAGACAGCAAATAATTTGAGCAATTTCAGGAAAAAACCAAAGTTCTATTTATTTTTACTTTAATTTTATTTTTTATAACTAACAGCAAACTTAATTTTAAAACATATTGTGCATCTACCTTAGTCAATATTTACTCTGCTACAATTTACTCTGCTAACAATTTTCCTTCTGTTACCTACATAAGAATATACCTTATAAAGTCAACAACTGGGCTTTTTGTGTTTCTTTTGTATTTATAAGCAGCAATATATCATTCACTGAAGATCCATAACTAGTACACATTCCTCCACTTTCTTATTTTTTGGACACATATAGGCATTCATAAATGTCCTTGAATTTTCTTAGAACTCCAGACAATTTTCTTGCACAAGGGATTTTATTTTGTTAGCTTGTTTCTTCGGTGAAGAGAAGCTTTTGGTGGACAGCAACTGCTACCAAATTGGCTAAATAAAAAGATACAACAGCTTTTAAACATGGTTTAAACAGTTTTTAAACATTTTGAACTCTGTTCAAAGATCAGAGCAACAGAAAGCATTATTCATACAGTTTAGAAGAGCTGAAGAATGAAGAAAGAAATGTATAAGTAAATTAAAAAAATAAAGCAATCCAAACTTACTCTTTGGTGATCAGCTTTTTTTTTTGTTTGATTTTTTTTAGATTAAATTTCTAAACGATTCTATATATTTCATTCCTTTTAAAAAAAACCCAAAACAACCAAAATTTAAAGAAGAGAATAGGCAGTGCAGAGTTTCATCCAGAAGAGGAGCTGTTATGGATTAGGTCTATCTGAACTGTTTTCATATTCACATTTCTAAGTCAGTTAATAGATTCCTTATGATATTTCTCCAGAACTGTTTGCTTTCCTTCTGCTTTTAAAGCTGATAATCGAGCATTATATCATGGTCATTCTCAGTTCCTAATCTACTTTTTGCTTTGACTGCAAAAAGAACCCTTTTGTGTCTTGGGAAGGGAAAAGAAAATAATATTTAACAATCACTTGAATGCAGGGCGAGTATAAAGAATTACATTCTCTCTAAAGATTGCAATTGTCCACTAGCTGGCACATGAGCAAAACCAACAGGGCTACTCTTACACCTCCATCTTAAAATCATAGAATCATAGAATACCCTGAGTTAGAAGGGATCCACAAGGATCACTGAGTCCAGTTCCTGGCCCTGCAGAGCACCATTCCCAAGAGTCACACCATGTGACTGAGAGCATAATCCAAACACATCTTGAACTCTGGCAGGCTGGTGCTGTCACCACTTCCCCGGGGAAGGGGAAGTGCCCAATCACCCTCTAGCTGAAGAACATTTTCCTAAATGTTTCTGTCATAAAACAGTGCAGCATTTTCAAAAGTCAGCATATAAAGCTCCCCTTTAACATATTTAGATTTCATTACTTTTTGTAATAACTCATGAAGTAAAGAATAAAATGAATATTTATATAGATTCTTTTTATGCTCACACTTCAGTACACCCTCATTTCAATAATTTGTATCAGTTTCCATTGTTCTCAATCAGTTTATGAAAGTCAAAACTGGTCCCAAAGGAAGTCTACATAACTTCATGTAAACAGCTTTAAAATCCCCATAAAATTTATCATTTACTTGTTCTTTTAAATTAGAAAAAAATGTAAAAGTTATTTAGAGATTTCAGTAGAAAATTCAAGAGCAAACTGAATAAGGGTGATTCTTTTCTGACAGTTCCTATTTTTTTGAATATGAAGTGTCTAATTCAAAGACCAATTCAATTATTCCACACCTTGGATTTTTCTAACACACCTGTAGCTGTGCAAAGAAACATATAATTGACCCGTCCTTAACACAGGTCTGCTTTCACTGCCTCAGGAGATTTGAAGCTAGTTGCTTTCTTTACCAACTGGGTGCTAAGAAGACAAGGATAGAGAAAGAATTTTGCACTGGTGGTGGCTGTTAGGGGATGTCATAACTTTCTGTTGTAGCTGTGGCACTTTTCACATTGAACATTCACAGGGCTACAGTGAGAGTGAGAAAGAAATGGATCCTAATTTCTCAGACTGGTTACATGCTTCTGTAAATTCGTCTAATGCAAAACACCAAGAACACTCAATGCAGTAAATGCCAGGTTTACCAATGTGTAGTTGAGAAGCTAAATCCTTTGGATATCTAGTCATGTTCCTAGCGGCTCAATAAGTACTTTATTATGTAATGAGACAAAAATTTCTATAAAACAATTTATGTAAAAAATTCTGAGTTCCCCTGCCTCACAGTACTGAATAACCTATATCTAGGATATATTTCCAAATACAAAAAGTGGGGTAGCTTTGTGATTCATTGACTACTTACACCCTAGCAAGGAATCTCCTTTTCAAATGGGAAGAAAGTAGATTGTTCCAGCACAGAACAAAGGAGAAAAGCCTGTGAAAATGAACAATAAATATCTATGCTCCTTATTGCACATTAACGAAATTGGGTAGCATTTTATGCATATGATTAATATTTTGCAGCTCAAGGGCTTAGACATCTAGTTTTCCTCAGTCTCAGTATTTTCTTCTGATACTATGAGTTACAGTGGATAGGTAGACCATAAAACCCAGAATTTCTTTTTGTGTGTCTGGTAATTTCTGCACTTTCAGACACATATTTTACAAGTCTAAGTTTTATTTTTCTAAACAACTTTTGCTCCTTAGATATTAGAAGTGGAAGCAATAGTCATAACCCAACACTGTCATAAATGTATAAAAGCAATTTTGGCTGTGGAAACAAATGGGTTTATATTTATGGCGTCGTGTATGACACTTTTCTGCTCTTTGAAAAATAGTAAGATTTATTAGACCATTTTTCCTTTGCTGGAAATGCTTTATATGTGTTTAAAATACAGATAATAAAAACTGTGCATATACTTAGCAAATTCTGATAAATAAAACAAAAGCTCCACCAAGAGTGTGATTGCAGCAGTATAAAAATTTGAAGAGGTATCATAATAACATCAAATTGATAAAAGTTCATTAATTGTTTGTCCTACTATACTAAGTCACAGACTAAATGACAGGCATACACATAAAGAGAAAATATCTGTGAATTGCAACAGTGTAGTTCAGTATGAGGGCATTTTTTGAAGTGAATGAGGTAGCAAATAATATGTAGAATAAGGAATATGAAATAGCACTAAACAAAAATCCAGAACAAAGCCACAACAATAGAATAGCCTGAAAAGTTCCTGTTGTATAGACCATATTTATAAATCAAATAGAGTCCTACAGCACCAAAATACCATAGATGGTAATTTGCTTGAAGAATGAGATCCACAAATAGAATATGGTTTGTCACACTAGAAAAAATTATCACTATGATGAATTCAAAGGTAAACTCTAAGTATCACTCTCATCTGATTTTATCCATGTGGTTACCATGTGAAATGTAAAATACTTTCAAAAATGTCAGGAGAAGAAACTAGAAAAACCTGAGTGCATGATCAAACCTATTATGACTATCTATTTAGATCTCTTTTACTACAAATTAGTGCAACAATTTTTCTTATTATTCAACGCAAGGGAACATACAGATAGTCTGTGGTCTTATTGTCCAACTCAGAAGACAAAAGGGATCATCTTTATCTGCCAAATTAATTTATCACAGAGGAGGAAATTTCCTTAAACTTATTGGATATTTTTAGTCTCTGGGAGATTACTTGAAAATTTTGTAGATAATTTTGAAAGTAATTAGTAGGAAAATACACTAGAATCTCTTTATCACCAGGAGAAAATATCTTCTAGTAGAGGAGAAAAATATGATAGGATATGTGACAGGAAGTGCAACAACACTGTCCGCTGAGGTATAAATGTGATAGGCAGGGTTAGTAAGGATCAACCAAAGCACACACGTGTGCCAGAGATATTCTGGTATTCAATGTGTGACAAGAACGTGGAGACAGGTGCTGTAATCTGTTCCAACACAACTGTGTAACACAGTTTGTTCCAAGGAGCATGAAGAAATATGTCAGGTAATGCTGAAAGATTCCATGAGGAAAAAAAGAAGAAATACTGAAATATTAGTGTGGTGAAGCTTCTGCATCAGAAGTAGTATGTTTTTCTGACAGCTCAGAAAAACAATACAAGCAAGGAGCACAACTAAACTGGTCAGCTATAGTGACAATGTGGAAAATAAGGGGCATTCCTTGGAGAAATGCTGTGCTAACATTATTGTTCTTTTCAGACTTTTTGAAGAACTCTAGCAGAGCTTATATTAGGTAATAATCTGCATTCACAGATACAAGAGAGATGTCAGGCCTTCACTGGCTGCTCTTTCTCACATAAGGTGTTTATGGAAACACAAGCAAACTTACACACTGAGAGTCAGGGAAAATATTCATAGTATCATGGTTTTTCCTGACGATTTATTTGACTTTAAACTGCCCTGCAGCACCAAAAAAAAATTATTACATTGTATATCAAATTTTCAGACATTTTATTTTACTGAAGGCATGACTTTCAGCTGCAATGTAGAGGAAATATAAAGCAAAGCCACAGAAAGCAAGACTGTACCTTAAAGTGGTACATGAACTACCTGCATATTTGTATCAACTGAGATCAACTTGATTGCCTTCCAGGATGAAACAACTACCTGGATGAATGAGAGTAGTGAATATTGTCTACCTTAACTTCAAGAAGGCTTTTAACACTTTCCGTTACAATATCCTCATAGGCAAAGTCAGGAAGTGTGGACTGGGTGAGTGGACAGTGAGGTGGATTTAGCACTGGCTGAAGAGCAGAACCCAGAGGGTTGTTATCCCTGGCACAGGGTTTAATTGGAGGCCTGTCATTAGTGGTGTCCCCCAAGGTTCAATACTGGGCCCGGTATTGTTTAACTTATCCCTCAATGGCTTGGATGAAGGGAGTGATGCCTCCTCAGCAAGGCCACTGGTGACACAAAGTTGGGAGGAGTGACCTATAGAGCTGTGCAGCGCTTCAGAGGGATCTTGACAGGCTGGAGAGAAGGGCAGAGAAGAACTGTCTGAAATTCAGCACAGGCAAATGCAGAGTCCTGCCCCTGGGGAAGAGCAACCCCATGCTCCAGCACAGGCTGGAGGCTGACCTGCTGGAAAGCAGCTCTGCAGAGAAGGATCTGGGGGTCCTGGTGGACAAAAATCTGCCCATGAGCCAGCAGTGCCCTGGGGGCCAAGAAGGCCAGTACAATCCTGGGATGCATTAGGAAGAGCATTGCCAGCAGGTCGAGGGAGGTGATCCTGCTGCCCTACTCAGCCCTGTTGAGGCACATCTGGAGTGCTGCGTCCAGTTCTAGGCCCCTCAGTACAGGAGAGACATGGAGCTCCTGGGCAGAGCTGGTGGAGGACAACAAGGATGATTAGGGGACAGAAGCATCTCTCTTATGACATGAGGCTGAGGGAGCTGGGCCTGTTCACTCTTGAGCAGAGATGACTGAGAGTGGACCTCATCAAGGTCTATAAAGTATCTGAAGGGAGGGCGTCAAGAGGTTGGACCCAGGCTCTACTCAGTCGTGCCAGGCAATAGGATAAGAGCCAATGGACAGAATCTGATGCACAGGAAATTCCACCTGAATATGAGAAAGAACTTCGCTGCGCGGATGACTGAGTACTGAAACAGATTTCCCAGAGAGGTTACGGAGTCTCCCTCACTGGTGATATTCAAGAACCTTGTGGACACAATCCTGTGCCATGTGCTCTAGGATGACCCTGCTTGAGCAGGGAGGTTGGACCAGACAACCCCCAGTGGTGCCTTCCAACCTGACCCATTCTGTTATCCACTAGTGGTGATGGAAATAGTACTAGCTGACTCTGAACTGATACAGTAACTGGAAAAGGGATCCAGTTGTACATGGTGTTAACTGGTTAGTACAGAGCAAAAGATAAACTTGAGAGACTGAAATAGATTCTGAGGAGCTGTTAACATATCATGAGGACAGGTGAACTGGGAATCTAAACACAACCTTCCAAGGTACAGGGCAAGTACATGAACCATGCATGTATCATTGGTCCTGATGAAATAATTAATCAACTAATAGAAGACATAGATGGATCAGGTAGAGAGGCAAAATCTAAAGGAAGTGACCAGTTCTGGCATGTTTTCATTTTCACCTGGTCTCAACACTTTTCCAGATGAGAAAAAGATGTTTTGGCTTAGAGTGAGCAGCTATGTCTTGCTAGTCAAGGGACAGCACTTGAAAAAGGAGTCTTCTCAGTATTTGCCCTTCATGAGAGGAGGAAAGGTGTTTGTTCTTCCCTACTGTTTTATCAGGCACCTAGTAGGGGTGTCCTATTTCAAACAAGGTGTGTGGGATTGACTTCAAACAAACAGCCAAACTCTTCATCTCAGGCCCTTAGAAAAAAACAACAATGGTATAAAATAAATACAATACAACTAATCTCTTTTAGGCAGCTATTTTATTATTACAGAAATGTCCTAGAGCAGCCTGTTTATCTGCGATGAGATTAACTCAGATGTAGAGTTCTACAACTTAGATCTGTCATCAACTAAATATAAGTAAATTTTGAGATATATAGTCAAATTTATAGAGTGTATATATATAAAGTATATTTCAAAGCAAAATATTCACCTGTTTTGTTGTTTTGCATGAAAAAAGGGCAGCTTAAGTCCCCACTAGTTTCACTTTCGGTAGTCAAATAATTTTGGAACAAATTCTGTCACTTAGGTTAATGAAATACAGAGATCTAATGTCCTAAGTATTCTGAAACACCGTATAAATAGTGCTAGTAGGAAATGGCATTGTATAATTTTTTTAGTCAGAAATTGTGTACGCTGAAGAAAAATTTAGGTTCTAAAAATGTACTTTTCTAAAAACCTGTTAAAAAATGTAACTTCTGATAAACGAGCAAAGGATTAGCCTGCTGTCACAGAAATTGGAAATAACAAGTACTGCAAAGTTACTGTACTTAAATCATTTGCAGATTGCAATGATTTTGTAACTTTGTAGTCAAATTTGGCTCTAGGCATCCTGCTGCTTCAGGCAATCTTCAGCATTACACATTTTTAGCTGTCTCATTTAATTTTATATTTTGACTATATTTCTGATTTTTTTTTCTAACCAATTAAAACTAGTGTATTTTCTATGAACTTTTTTCTTTTTTTCTCTTTTCTTTTGTCTCCTTTTCTGATAATAAGTTCTTCTGTTAAATCCTTGTAAGTTGTCTTTGAAGAGTATCATTTTTTCACTTTTATTTTTTTTTATCTTTGTCTCTCTCTTTCTGTTTAGCAACATTTCATTTGCATTTAGCATTTTGGTATCAAGCAATTTGTTTGCTTCAACAATTTAGTGTTACATGATGTGCTTCTTCGATCCCAACACTCCCTTTCAGTTATTCTTTGACTTTTCTATTGATCATTCCACATAATATTCACAGCTTCCTGAAATATCCTATCCCTTTTTCTCAGTGTTTACATAAACTGATATGATCATTCAAACTTTTCATTCTGTAGTCCATAAACAATAAACTCCTCCCCTGCTTCAGCTTGAACACAGACATACCTTGAACATATATCACACAGATACAGACTTCCTCTTTGGGCACAAAGTGGTATTTGTTGGGGCTTTTTGTTTGCTTATTTTGTTGAGTTTCTTTCTTTTCTTTTACTAACATGTTGTTCTGGTTTCAGCTAGAGTTAATTTCTTATCAGTGGCTGTCACAGTGCTGTGTTTTGGATTCAGAATGAGGATGGTGTTGATAACACACTGGCATTTTGGTTTTTGCAAAGCTGTGTTTATCCTAAGTCAAGGACCTTTTTCTTGTGTCATGCTCTGCCAGTGAGAAGGAACGCAAAAGAAACAGGGGGGAAGCATATCCAGGACAGGTGATCCAAACTGACCAAAGGGATATTCTGCACCACAGAACATCATGCCCAGTGTATGATCAGGAAGGAGTTGCCCGAAGCATGGCCCATCTGGGTTTATGAAGGGGAGTTCTGGCATTGGTCAGTGGGTGGTGAGCAATTGTATTGTGCATCACTTGTTTTCTTCCCTTTTTCTCATTATTACTATTATTATTTACCAATTTACTATTATTATTGAATTTTAATTTATTTTCAATTATTAAACTGTTCTTATCTCAACATACAAATTTTACATTGATTCTCCTCCCCGTTCCACCGGGTTGGGCAGGGGAAGAATGGGGAGTTGAGAAAGTGGCTGTGTGGTGCTTAATTTCCATTTGAGTTTAAACCACAACATGTGATAAGACAGGCAGGAGTTTTCTTTTGCTTAAATAACAGAACCCCAAGTTTTCTTTCAAAGATGGATAAACACTCTAAGAATTTTCTCAGAACAGGTTTAGTCAAAGATTTTAGGTATTTTATTTTGTAAAAATCAAGAATGCCTTGAGTTCCACTGCTGTGTCCTGTTGGCATCCAAGTATCTTGTGCTCATATTACATATCTCACATATTCACATCTCAGAAATTTCATTTTATGTACATTGATTCACTCACCTGTTTATGGAACAAAAGAGTAATTTCATCAGTGAACACCAGAACACAGATGGTATCAGAACATCTGTTTGACCTGCTGTAAACAAATGTTGAAATTCTCCACGTTCTCTGCTTGGTTGTACTGTGCGACAAGCTGGAGCTAAATTGTAAGTCAGATGCTTGAGATTCTGCAGCACTTCACTGCACACAATGAATATGTTCTGGTAGTTTCAATAATATTTCTAAACAATGTTTCTCACTGAATCAACAGGAATTTGTAGTATAACCTGCATATCATTTTTCTATTTATTTATACAAAAATTATTTTTATGTTCAGTGTCATATTTGCAGTTTTCTATGTTCCTATTATCTTCTTAGCAAAAAAGAAAACAAAACCAAACTAATTACTTAACATATAATTACTTAGCATATATTTACCTACCTTTACTGAATATGGTTAAATGGAGAATTAGAAAACTAATAGGAAGAGTCGATTTTCTGTCAGAAAAGAAAATAAATACACACCCCACATCCCATACTTTTTTTCCCATTTCTGCAATTGTCTATCTTATGCTTAGTTTTGGTAAATAACCACTATTTTGTGGCTATTTAGCTCAGGATTATAGGTCCAAACAACCAGGATTTTTTTTTTTTTTTTTTTTTTTTTTTTTAAAAAACAGAACATTTATACATCATGGGG
>VZRN01001643.1:841498-927611 GCA_013397935.1 Dasyornis broadbenti
AACCTGGGGTTTTTTTTTTTTTTTTTTTTTTTTTTTTTTAATAACCAGCAACAGTTGAAGTCCAGTGGGACCTTCAACCTCAATTTTGACATCAGAACTAAAAAGAGTTGCAATATTGTACACGTTCTTCTTGAAGCCACTATCATCTCAGTTGTGTAACACAGCTCAGGTTTTCCTGGTATTAAAGTTATGATGTAGGCTCTTTTTGCTTTTCACTTAGCACTTTAAAGGACAATGAAGGGTATTTTTAAGTTTATTGATTTTATTCTATTTTGTTTATGCCATGGTTGTAATTTGGAAGAGCTTTTATTGATTCTTTTAATATAATTGCTTGTTTATCACCTAAATTTCCACTACCTTGCACTATTTACTGCCAATTATCCCTGTGTTAAATGGTTATAAAATTATTCCAATTTATGTTAGTAGCTTATACTCATGCTATGTAGATATAAATGATTATCAAATAGTGCAAAACTGGTAAGAAATTGGCCTTTATTATTCAAAATATGTTTACTAATTGGTAATGATATTCTTATAAATTGCCAACAAGCCTGGGAAGACATCTTTACCAAAAGTGAGAAAGCAGATTCTATTCCACGAGACTTACAAAATAAGAAAGGTGTTACAGAAACACTCTGGAGTGTTAAAAAGTTGGATCTTATATTGTCTTTGGAAAATAAAAGAATATGCATGAGGAACTTGGGACAGATTATGTAGTCATGACGTAATTAATGGGCAGAATAGACTGCAAACACTGATAGGGAAGTTTCAACCATGAGCGCACACACAGAGCCTTTGAACATCTGCAAGAGGAAGAAATTGCAGGGTATGAATATTCAACAGACTTGGATGAGCCACAAGGTATTCTTTCATGTTGCAGTATTATTCTATGGAGCTCCAACCCCAAACCACAACCAGTCCATATTTTTGAGATTTTCAAGCACAAGGTGTCATTGAGTACATTATTTTTTTCACACAGAAAGCAAAAAAACCAAATCCAAGAACCTTCCTTCTGCCTGTGTTACTGATTAGAATTTAGTCTGAAATAACACAAGTCATATCCTAAAGCTGACAACTGAATAATATTCAAGGAACCTGACACAAGAGGAAACAAACAAGGGATAACAAGAAGAGTTAACAAATATGTTAGCTGAGGCTTATATAGCAGCTATTTTCTAGGCAGAGGGTACTTTTAGAAATAAGCAAAAAACATTGACTTACTTGCTTTGGAAATAAATGGGAACATGTGGGAGAGAGGAGGGATACCGAGAAGGGAGTCACGATATGTGAGAAATAAATATGTCTTACTAAAACCAGAACCAAAGTATCCCATGCTTTAATGTGAGCAGCTGCCTATTTCACCTTTGGCTGAGAAGACTGGGCCTGCTTAGGCTGAACCCTCTTCTCACATTCTATTTGCACAGGCTATTGCTCTTTCTGCTGAAGGGGGAAGAAAAGATTTTGTGTTTGTGTATATTCTCCATTTCTCTTTTCCCATGTCACCTTCAACACTGAGGAAAGAAAAGCAGAAAACCCTGAAGCCCCTGAGCCATTCTTTTTTGGTTTTTTTTTTCTTTCTGTGCTATAGAACTAGAAGTAGTCTGAATCCCTCCTTCACAGTACTCACAAAAAAACAAAACAAAACCAAAAACAAACAAACAAACAAAAAAAAACCAACCAACCAACCAACCAACAAAACAAAGCAGAGGTTGTTACTGGCAATGAAAAAAATCTGCAAAGGAGAATAGAAAGGAGGATGAAGAGATAAAGAAATCTCTGCAGAAGGGCTGGCAAGGAAAAAGGTTCTCATAATCACTGACATCCTTCTTTACCAAATATATCCAAAATCATGTGTTAGAACCTAGTCGTATTAGAAGAACCTTGAAAGGTCAGTATTTCATTTTTCCTGCTCAAAACCTGATCCTCACCTTTCCATCATGATCATTCCCACTCATCTGTCCCATCTATAAAATCCAGCCTAGTCATAAATACTGAGAAGCACTGAGCCACTCTGAAAGCATTTTAATGGGTAGAAAAGGTCTTCTATATACAAGCAATACTTGTGGCTATATCCACCAAATGAGGAAAATTTAGAGAGGGAATTTTTAGGTAACAAGTCAACTACAGATGTGTATTTACTGTATGACATGTACTAATATATTTACCATTCTCTTAGCAATTCTTTGCATTTTTTAAGATATAAGAATAGAAGTAGGTATCTTCTGCTCTGTTGGGGACTTACTATGAGGTCTTTAGAATATACTTGTTAGTCTTATTTGAGTAGATTTGGACTTAGATCCTTTTGAAATAATAATGATAATTTCTTATTTTTTCCTTCGTGTTTTTGTTTCTTCTCCCTGAAGTTCTACAAGTGTGCATGGCTACTTAATCTGAGTTCAAAATATGCCAATTATCCACTTAAATTCAGATTTGTTTGTTTGCTAATTGAATCCCTCAACAACAATAACACTGGAAATGTCACAAGAAAAGACTGCAGTTTGTTGGCACAAAGTCCTTACAAATAAAACATCAATTTGCTGGGTGTTTGGCTTAATATTCTGTTATTTTTAATCTAATTAATCTTCGTGCTTTTGATTCAGCAGAATCAATTGTTCCAGGTTGTTTAGAAAGTTAATTGGAAAGTTCATGTATGATCAGAAGCTTCAGTGTCTATTTCATCTCAGTGTCTTTTAGTTCCAGGTTTTGGCATAGTCATTAACGCTTGTTTTTCTGCTCTTATTATTTCTAAAACACAAACAGTAAAGAGTGAATTACAATTTATAAAATATTCTCCAACTGTGATTTCTTTTGCACTTTAATGTGGGAATATTTTATATTGTACCAAGCTGCCAATGCTCACTCTCTAACTCTCAATTACATCATGGTGGTAAGCACATTTCTGACAACCATCTGCTTAGACTGTACTTTCTCCTGATCAGCCCATTTGAAATTAAAATAATGATAAAAGCAAGGAAGTTAAGATGTGAACTGTCAGGCAGTTGAAGCTATAATTCTACTGCAGTTTGTATGGGTTGCTGCTGTGTTTGCTGATGCTGCAAGGAGACATTATACAATGATTCGGAACTAAAGCAAATTATGTGAATTTATCCCTACATCAATAGGGATACATCTATTGATCATTAGTATATTTTCTTACAGTAATTAGACATAAATACTTAAAAAGTACTAGTTGCATACTTTATTCCAATATGAGTAAATGCTCTAGTTTTTCCACTACTAACACATTTGGATGTACACTTTTTACACACATATAGTTTTCATCTCACAAATGATTTATTCAAATCTTGTTAGACCTTCCAAGGATTTTTACTGTATATCCTTCAGCTGTTCTTTCCCGTTATTTTTTTTTTTTCGAAATTCAAACATTTTCTGAAGAGTTTTGCAATATAAAATATTTATTGGTAGGAATAATATTATGAGCGCAAGCAAATATATCAGAAACTAGAGTGTTTCAGACTTTTAGAGGGTATGAATTCTTACACACAACTTACCCATGTCAGCACATTGTGTTCTCACTAATCCAACTCCCTGAACTTCATCCGATTGCAGGTGACTGGTCTGCATATTCACTCTATATTTAATTCACCATGGGAGTTCATGTTATGTGATTATAGTCCAATGTTATGATGACAGCATGAAAAACTACCATTGTTATAAACACAAGACAAAGTACACAAAAAGTTGTGTAATCAGGCATAATGCAATGCAGAATGGACTCTCTTTAAAGGTTTCTGCTGTTTAGAGAAATTCTGCTGGTTGTTGAAGATGAGTTGACTGGAATATAAAGGAGAGTATCAGTAAGGTAGACTCACCATTCCATGAGCACAAATTTCAAACTGATTCAGTGCATGAACAAAAAAGTATTTCTGATAATTCTTAACTTGTGCCATATGTTCTGTCCGCCCTCTGCAAAAAATCATATTTGATGTGTTTTATCTTGTCCTTTTCTTTCTTTCTCAAGTCAGTGATTATCTCATCTAATGATTTTCAGCACAAATCTTTACATGAGAGTCTTTGTCAGGTTCTCAGAGGAATAATTTTGAGATGCTAACACACCTTTACACATCTACATCAATGGCTTGTTCTTGCCTGTTGTTGCTTAATAAAACTGTTTGGTGTTCCATAACTGAATAGAAAAACAGTGTTATAAGAAAAGACAGCACTAATTTTTTACTGTGAACAACCAAGACTATTAGTGTGTGAAGTAGAGAAGCTACTGTGCTAAAAACCTCCCTTAGGAGAAAAGTTTGAGTAGGGATAGTGTTGGTAACATACAACTTCGAGGTGCAAGCTGGTTCTAACCTGCACTTGAGCTGAAAACACAGCAAGGAGCCTGGACCAACAAGTGCAGCTCTGGCACTTCTGGCCTAGCAGTCGTTCAGACCTAGCTGCAGCTCCCAGGAGCTTGTAGGTGACCGTGACAGGCTTCCATGCCCCAAGGCTGCTCTACAGGGAGCTCCCACTCTCTGAACCTACAATGTCACATTCTTGCCACCTTTTTCTTTGAGAAGCATGATGTTATGTGGCATCCAGATAAAGACCTTCCTTAGTGTGCTCACTCATTGTGCCACTTAGGTTTTGCTGGTTTTGTTTGTGCACAATGCCAGGGCAAGTTTTTTCCTGAGAAAACCTCTTTCCTTGTGCAGCATTGTTTTCTATTTTGTGTTGGCCTCTTTTCGAAGTTCAAAAGTTCAAAGCTCAATTAACAGTATAATGATCTTAGTAGATAATTTCTCTGAAAAAAAGATAGAAGTGAATTAAATTAAAAGTAGGTAGATAAAAATTAGGCACAAAACGTGGTTGCTGGTGGAATGTGTCATATTCTAGTTTGAATAAGATATAGTTAATGAAACATACTTTGTTTCTCTCTGAAATTTAGAATGTAACATGAGACTGTGCCATTTTTGGTAAATTAAACTGGTGTCAGGAAATGTAACCAGCTTCCTAAATGCTCAAATCTGGCCACTCATAGCTATTAAACTGGAAGAATCCTGGTCTGGTTTTGTCCTAGACCAGTCAGCTCTCCCAAAAAATGTCCTGACACACCTTGACGCTTATGACAGAACATCTTTCCTAATACATAGTTTGGATATGGTTACCTAGTTACAGAAAATAAGATAATTTAGCATGTTTTTGGACTGCTCTTTAACTGTTCACAATTTTACTGACAGAAGGTCATAAATCAGATTAATTTAGTAGTTTAGGTACACACTGAGTCCATTCCAGTAGTTTTCCACTAGGTTATGGAGTCCTTCTCTTCATTTGCTTGCCTGCGTTTCAATATCGTACAAAACTTGGAAGAATTTGAATAATAAATATTGAGAAAGTCCTAATTCTTAATATCTTTCAACCCAGAGAGCATCTGGGACACATAAGACCTTGTAGTTATTCAGGCAAAAAAAAAAAAGTAGGAGTTCAAATCAATCTTTCATATACCAGAACATCATCTGACCCCCTCTTTCTTTTCTATGTGACAGGTACTGTAGATATAACGCGTGGAATATTTCTGTCCAAACACGGTTGCCTTTATCAGAGCTGACACACTTACACTCCCTTTTTAGCCACTGGAAGAGAATGAATGTCTCTGGAACACAGTGCAGTCCTTGACTATCCTTGTTAGTAGACTCTCTCAGGCTAATACTCTCAGCCAGGGCTGGGAAACACACATGGCTGAGGGAGGTGCTGCTTAGGGTTTCTCAAATTGCAGTGATGACTCTATTCAGGAAGTGACTTGGCCTTAACTGCCAGTAAAATCTAGATTGCTATCCAGCTGAGTAGATATTTACTTCAAGAAATAAGAAATAACCTGCAAGACTCATGACTATACTGGCTAGATCTCCAGTAAATATAGAAATTCACAAATTTAACCCATCCCTTAAGTTATAGATTGAGTTTACTCCATCAGCTTGCTCATTTCCATGGAATCTTTTTTTAGATTACCTTCTCCATGCACTGGAGAGCAGTGGTGAAGATTTTAAAATCAAAACACAGTAGAGAAACTATGCATCTTGCAAAACTAGAAGCTGTTCTAATACTTCATGCCACTCAGTTCTGTTTTATAATCAATTAATGTACACTACCCTCCAATTTCTGCTTTAGTTTCCTTGGAAGAAAGATATCTGCTACCTCGAAATGATCCATGCATGTCATTTCCCCGTGTTTGAAACAGAGGTACTAATAAGAAATACTATTGTGATCACCCACACTGTAACCAGACAGCTTCACTTGCTTCACTCACTCTTTTAGGTCAGACAGATCAGAGAAATTAGCCACAATGTCACCATCATAAGATTATGCATTCAAACAAGGCTGGAAATCAGTAAAATCTTTTGTAAACACCTAAGCAATTAATCTTGTTTACATGCAATTATTGCATGTAATTATTTCTAGTAGTAAATGTCTAGCACAAGAGAAATACTGACTGTATCACTGCAATGAAAATGATTAAAAATGTAAATAAAAAAATTTTTTTCTTGAGATTATGCTTCTTTTCTTTGACAATTTTTACTACAAGAGAACAAACAAAATTAAAGCATAGCAGTAAGCCTGTGAGAATTCACAGCCTACTTCAGTGTGAAAAGTTAAAAGCCAGGTTTTATAAGCTAGCCATGGAAAGTTATAATAGGTCAGTGGAAGATAATACAGTGATTACACTAGATGACACAACAAGCAGACATTTTGAACAATCTTAGTAGAAGAACTAATGGCAAATGTGGAATCATTTCCAACTCATAATCAATTGAAATTAAATGGTCTGTCTACTGATTTTCAGCCCTTCAGGCTGTTGTTATTCTACATTATTAATCCATGGAAAAGCAGCTGTGATTGCAACTTTCTACATTCTGATAATGCACCCTTCCAGAGCAACATAAAAAACTCACAGAAATCAAGAACAACCAGGTATTCATGTTTTGTACTTTGCTGTGATATTTTGTGCATCATGCTGTTACAGTCCTGCACCTGAGCAAGAAAAGGCATCCTTTTCTTGGAGACAAAAATAAAAATCTATAAAGTAGTGTTCAAGCACCATAGACACAAAAGGGAACTTTGCTTTAATCAATATGCTACTCTGAAGAGCAAGAAAGATAGAAAGGGCTAACACTCTGTTCCAATTAGTTCTTGGTGTCAAGGCCTCAGGAGCACCAACAGACTGATGGGACTTCTGGCTTCACCTCAGACCTGAATTGCCATTCCGCATTTGAAGGTCACCAGACTGTCGATGAAGCCACAGCCTGCTCAGCTTGTTTATCTGTCACAGAACAGTGCTCTGGCAGCTGAGGGCTCTACTCCACCTATGCTGTGACCAACCTTGGCTGCTGCTGACCTTTCCTTTCATCCCTGCACTTGATGTTCCCAGATAACCAGCTCTGGCCTTCTTGTGAATATTTTCTCTAATGAATATTGGCTGAGTGAATATTGGCTCTAATGCTGTGTTAGTCTCAGCATCTCCAAACTGACAACTACAGACTGGTCCCCATAACCCCAAATCCTGTAGGATGCTGTGAGCAGGCTAAAGAGGCATCGTGCAACCCCATATGTTCTGTAACACACCCTGCACTTACAGTGATCCCTTCTATCATAACAAAGTGGTGAGGGTGTAAGCGTTTTAAGTCAGATGTGATTATTCATCACCACCTACCCAAGGGCTGACCAAGCAGGTGTTGACTATTTAGCAGGAGTAATTTGATGGGTCTTGTTTCCGTGATCCCTGGCACTGATGTCAGTGACTGTGCTTCTACAATTTCTACAGTAACCTTATTGTAAGGGAGCACGTATGTGTGCTTCTCTGCATGTAAGGCAAGAAATATCTGAATATTTAGTCAAATATAGTCTAAGTTTTCACTGAATTTTTTTTTTCCTCACCTTAAATTCCATGGTAAAAGCTGGTATTTAAGAGGAATACTTTGGGGTACTAGGGATATTTTTATTTTAAAACTCTGGCCTCATGTATGAAGTCCCAATTATTGCTGTTTAAAACCAGATTTCTTTTTAAAAAATACTTCGATGTGAAAAAAAAATAGCTGTAGTAGTTGTTTGTATCTCTACTGACAATATTTCATCTGGATTGGATAATCACAGGCTTTTGCTATTTTTTTAAAGACACAGATTTCACAGAAATGACAGCTAAAGAGACTACAAGAGCTCTTAGTCAGACTAATTATTTATTGAAGATACTTGATTAGTCTCCAGAATGCTAAACAAATAGAAAACAAAAGAGGTTGGAGTGTCACCAAACCTTGTAGACTTGCACTGACAGAACTGATTGGATGTCATATGTTATACAACATATATAAACTAAACATACATTTAATATTCAAGATGTGAGGCACAGCCACATGCCACAGAGAAACGCTGTCTTGCAGAAACTTCACTGACCTTACTGAGGAACGACTTCTTCCTGGCTCTGCATTTTGTAATCCTTGAACTCTTTGAGAAGCCATCAGGCAGCAAGGCAGCGCTGACTCATCATGAATCATCTGCAGCTGTGGCCATCTGTCCTTTCAGAAAAAGGTAAAACCTAATCACACCCCCACCCTACCTCTGTAGTTAAATAACCTGGAAGAGTATTTCCTGTTTATTTCGATTAAATAGCTTAAATCGTTAACAGGACATTTTCTCAGAAGGACCAATTTGTTCTGTTTTTAAAGTTAATTTTGTCAAAAATGCAGTTTGGCGTGCCTGAATCAAGAGATTTTGCTGTAAGGAAGGACTACTGTTTCTGTAAATACATATAAATGAGTTAAAATACTGTTCCAAATGAGAGCAAGGAGCATCTTGTTATGTACATCATTCAATTTGACTTGAAATCTCTATCAAGAGGAGTCAATCATATATCCTATATGGCCACTCCAGAACTTAATTGGCTTCAGTCACAAAATCACCATCTTGGTTCCATAATTGAAGCTTCTAGGCCCTCAAGGTAAAATGCGCTTCTAGTATGATTTTTTTTTTTTTACAGTTTAGGTTTCCATGTTTCCTCCTCGAATTGTGAGGAAACATGGATACCTAAACTGTAAAAAAGATACGGTTTCTGCTTAAACTTTTACAGTAACTATTTTCAGTATTGTATTTCTTCTCTCCATGAAATAACAACATTCAAATAGGATACAATTTTTGTCTTGCTTTGATTCAAAAAACCACTTTTTCCTTTACTTATTTGCATCAAATATCAGATTATGCAGGCTGTTTTCAAGGAGACTGGTTGGGGACTTCCTGCAGCTGTGGGTTGTGCATCCAATAGCTTCAGTTTTCTCAAAGTCACTTGGTATTATTTATTCAACAAAATATATTCGTTCTACGAGACCCCAGAATGAATTGCATGCTATAGGGAGAAGACTATGTGTGGGGGACTTCTGTTTTACTGCTGGCAACACACAGAAGTTAGTGAACTACACCAATTTGCTTCAATTTGCTTGTGAGATTTACCAGGGTCAGCTTTAAGCAGGTAATTAAAGGTATGCATGCTTTGGAACACATACAGCTGTTATAAAACACATCCCCTTGTCTCCAGAAATGCAGGTTTTCTTCCACTTTCCTTGTGCAACTTCAGCATTTATATTGTTACTTTATTTCTTAATGATTTTTCATGCTTTTTTGCAATGTGTTTTGTGTGTTTGTTCATTTGGGTTTTTTGGTGGTAATTTCTTTCCTTTTCCCTATTATTTATTAGATTATTTGACTGAAGGCTAAGCCAATTAAACACAAAAAGATGTTCTGCATGAGAATTAGAGAAAAATTACAGATGAAGGAATCCTAGTAACCTAGTCTGTGTCAACAGATTGTATTAAATTGACCGCTCCCAAGATTACCACAGGAGAATCATTAGGATGATTCAATGAAAGAAATTCTTTCCATAATGTCATACAAATAAAAGGGATACAAAAGTAACTGTGGGGTGAAGAAGGAACTGAAATTGGAGACACAACAGACAGCACTGTGAGACTGTGTGGGACCTACTATGACATTTTTACCCGAAAGAACAAAGTGGGGGAAATGGAGGGGTGAGGTGAATTAAAATTAATAAATACAGAAGAGGGTAAAAGGCATACAAAAGCACTGGTCACAGTTGTGCAGGGGCTAGTTGATATGCTCATCTGACTGAGCCCTGCTTGGGCATTGTAGTTTATCCTATATTCATATTAATTTCAAGCTATCTTATCTGAACTCTAGATCATAAGCCTTCATGTGTGAGTCTTGGGGGAAGGTCACCTTAAATTAATTTGCAACCATAAGAGGTCTGAGTGCCAGCTGCTGGAGGCATAGTCTATAGGTATGAAGGATTCTTGAGTCCAGGTGCCACCAGCTGGAGGAGATAAAGGTCTGGGTGTGAAACACTGGGAAAACTGAGGGCTTTAAATCAGATACTGGAGAGACTGTGTTTTTCCAGGGAGATGTATATACTCCACTATGGAAGTTCTGTCGTGGTCATTCAGTGAAGGTGAAAAGAACTAAGCTGTGCTGTTTGTGTTCTTGTGGGTACCAAGTTAGGCACTGCTCCCTGTGCTGAGGTGTGTGCCCAGCATTGCTTGTACCACGTGTGCACCTGTGGCAACATATGTTCAACCACCTGAGTGGCTGCACATAGGAACAGGGAGCCCCAGCAGCCTCCCTTTGATCTGGCTGGGCTGGGAGGACTACCCTGGTGCTGAGAATCTGCACAGACCTTGCTGCAGTGGGCCTGGAAGGAGATCCACCCCAGGTTCCAGCAATCCCGTCAAGTCTGCCGCCTCTAAAGTATGAAATTCTTAAGACATGCTATTTTATAGTCCTGAACATCATTAAATCAAAACGTACACACTCTTAAATGTTCGAGAAGTCAAAAAGCACAATGGCTACACAGCTGTCTTGATCAGTTAGAAACATCTTAATCAGTAAAAAAGACAACAGGACTTTTAGGCTTTTGAAAAACACTATTATACTTGATCCCCTGTGTAGTAACATTCATTATGGCTTTATACTCTAATTCTTTATTGATATAGTCCTCACCAATAATTCCTCAGGTAGTGACATCAATCTATAGTTTTTGGAGTATTTAGAATATTAGAGAAATATTTTTTCTCTCTTTTTTTTTTTGTTTAATCTATTTTTCCAAAGCTTGATGAATATTAAAGAAGGGACTGTAAAGTTTATGAGTTTAATTTTAGCAGACACTTTCTTACTTACCACTGTTAGAGATGTTAAGCTTTGTGTTGCAACATATAATTAAGGGATAAATACAACCTCCTGTTTGTTTAAAAAAACCAAACATCTAAAAAGAAATGTAGATCATTTCAATTTAAATAATGTTATTGTGTGCAAATTTATCAATAGGACCTAGAAATGAACTCAGAACTTTTCAGAACCTAATGTGTTTTTTAAAGACTCCTTCGGTTTTTTGGGTTATACTTTTACTGATAATTTTAACTTTCCTCAGTACTAGCTTCTCCTTAGCAAGACCCTCATATAGCTCCTTTGCATACAGCCACAGCAAAAGGATCCTTAGTCCCACCTAAGTAATTGAAAGTATCAAAAATAGTGATTAATTATAGGATAAGATGAGATGTTAAGATTTTTTTAAGGCCATTGATAGCAATGGCGGAACTCTCTTCTTGGCCCAAAGCAGCTGAAGTCAAGTCTAAAATACCTGTATGATTAAAAATCTGAAATATTTAGTATTTTAACAAATCGGCACAAAGTTCATGGCTGGCAAATCCATTGCATGTCACTTTGTTATCTGAAGACCTGGTATCCAAAACTGAATGTCCTATGCCTGCGACTCTGTGATTGAGGGTAATAAGGCATGGGAGAGCTGGTCTAGAATGATGACAAGTTTACTGCTGCTTCTAAGAGGGATTTAGTTTCAATGTGTTGTTGGGGGATTTGGGAACTGCTGGTATTTCAGAAATATTGCAAAGATGCTTTTTGAAGATACTGGATTTCAGAATGCTTGATATACGTGTTCTTTGGATAATATCAATCTTTCTTCAAACCAGTTAGTATATAAAATGAATAATGCAAAATGTTAAAATGAAGTACAACTCATATCCTACAGAAGTCCTTAGGTGAAAATTTAATCTTACAGAATATTCAAATGATTTAAATAACAAATTTGTAAACCTTTAGTGTAGTTGTGGACAATAACTTCCTCTCGAATTGGCATAATTTTTTCAAATGCATTTTATGCTATTAATTGTGCACCTCCTCAACTGAACTGCAGCTGTAAGCAGTAATAAATGAAAAGGCATTACTCTAGTCCATGAAAAAGGTTAAATTTGGTGGCTAAATTTATCTCTTGTGCATTTAAAGAGCCAAACTCTTTAGGCAATCAAGATAATTTTCCAAATATTTTGAGAATCAGTCTTGTATGTCTCAGCTTTTCACCAATGTAAGAATAACACACAGAAATAGACATGCTCCAGCCAATCAGAACTCAGAATAACTGAACAGCTATTGATGTGTACCTGTATAGGTTTTTCCTAAGCTGTGCGTTTCTCTGCACACTCATTGGTGGAGCTTATCTGATTTGCATAATCACTGTACAGTTATTTCTCAATGGTTCAGCCTGGTCAAGCTGTTTATCAGCAACAAAGATGCAGTCTCAGCTTCTCTTTCTCTCCAAATGATGTAGAAAGGCTCTAAAATTTATGTGAAAGAATAGAATAAAATATTCCAAAAATCAAATAAAATGGAGCTGTCAAGCAGTTGAAAGGAAAATGGTATGAAAGACTTGATTCACTGGATTATGCGTATTTCCATAAATACACTCCTCCCCATCCTAGTCTTTATCTTGTGCAAGCAGGTCAACAAGGTTCTTGTTCTCACAAGAATTGTAAGATTTCTATCTACTTCTTGCTAGCCTCTTTGGGAGAATCCCACTCTATCCCTTCTCTTTAGTAACATATGCAGTTATTTCTGAGGAAAGAAGAACCTGGTAGATGAATGGAAAATGTAAGAAAAAGGGGAATTAAAATGGAAAGAAATAGAAATTGGAATGTAGGCAGAATTTAGTAAAATGAAGGTTTGGACACACATAGCAGAAGATATGGAGCATGGATTGGAAAGATGCCTCTGTATTTCAAAAGAAAATTTAGAGTTGGTCCATTTCCATAATTTATCTTTGAATACATCTTTGCCCATATTTCACTCAGTAACTTTTCACTGTTGCCAGCTTCATGACCATATTCAAGTAGTCTTATGTCAGACTTCTTATTGAAGTTTATACAGAGATTAAACTCTGTTAATTTAATGAAGTTTCAGTCTAGAATGGATTACGGGTTTCTTATTAGAATTTCTTTTCCATAAAATGACCACAATTAAGGAAATCTGCAATTTCAAAAGCTTTTCCTTATTAGTGAAGATTTTTAGTCAGTAAGAGACCAAACCATGACTTGCTTTAGATTATTATATTTTTGGTTTTTCTCCTTTGATATACAATATAAATATGACATAATGCATTTAATATATCCTTTAAATACAAATATTTATTGGTCTTACAGTGCCAATAATTGAGAGCGAAAAAAAGGGTGGGTAAAGTTGACAATTTCCTTATTGCAAGCACCTAGAGGAACTGTCTAAACTTGTGGTGTCAGTGTTCCTTGATCCAATGCAATTGACAGATGAGACGACACTTCAGAGGGAAAAATGAAATCAGAGTGTGAAGTTGTGATGAAACTTATTTATATCGCTTATCACAAATGCTTGCAGCTCACCACAGAAGAGAATGCAAATAAGTTCTCTCTATTTAACTTCTCATGGCCATTACACAAAATGCAAATTAAATTGCTTAATCACTGCTGCTTTAAGCCCTCAACTCTCAAAGGCATATATTTGTCTCCTAAATTCAATGGGGTTCAGACATTGATTATCTGGGCTTCTGGTCTATAGCTCTTTGTTTCCTCTCACAGTATTTATGGCAGTGAAGCCTGTACAAACATCTAGAGGTAACTGAATATACTACTTCCACTACACTTTCTGTAACTAGATATTATCTCTTGCAATTCAGGCATATATTTTAGTGATAGTTGCTATTATGAGAATTTAGAAAAGATTACTAACTTACAAATATGATTCAGGTTTTGCCAGTTATACTGTTTCATTCCATCTTTATTCTTTAACATTCTTCACAAATATAGTACATTTCTTTAGAGAATACTTACCTGGAACATTCAGACATATGATTTAATCCATAAAGCTGATTGTTTATCTTGCCCAGAAGCAGTACTTAATTTTTCAAAATGCTATTCTGGCTTTTATCCTCATTTAAAAAAAAAAAAAAAAAAATTACTAATTCTTTTATGTAGGAAAAATAAAACACATTCAAAAAATTAAAACAAAAACTAACCAACAATAACCCAACTCCCCCAACAAGCAAATAAAACAAAACAAAAAAACCAACCAAGCAAACAAAAAACAAACGACAAACCCAAAACCTACCAAGTTCGTAAGTCCGTAAAAGTTGTGTCTTCATTTGAAGAGGTCAAAGGTCAAAACCTTCCATGTCAGAGTGCAGTGTTGAATCTTCCTTTCCCACTGCAACAAGTACTAACCGTCTGGCTGATCACCTGGTAGCAATGGATTTCCCACTTATTTATTCTTCATTTTTTCACAGCATATTCTGAATACTGCATTTATGAATCAATTTATTTTTTTGATCTATAGAATAATAGTTTGTAGGTTAGTTTGGAGGCCAGTTTCAAAAATATATTCAGGTGCAATGGGGAATAACTCATACTTCTCTCATTACTCTTAGCTTCCTCAATTACTCAATTAACATCTCTGTCCTGCAAGACAGTCTTAAACCCCCTTCATCTTCTGTATATTCAAGAAACTAAGGATAACATGTGACATACCTAAAATGTCCAGAGAATTACTCCATCAGTGACAAAATCTTGCATGAACAATTATTACATATTGTGCTTCAAAATCACCCTCTTGCATATACCCTGCACAATCAGTATTTGATATTATGACATAACAATTGGCATAAGTAAGATAAGTAAGATAAATGTAAGATAAAACCATCTAGCTCATGTACAGGAAGAACTGAGTACCCAAGCTGATACCTAAATTTCCTTATTCTTATTTTTATTCTTGGAGTTCCTGCCTTACTTCACTGTACACTACCTCTCTAACATCTAATGCTCTATGTATTATTTTTTAATATTTCCATTTTAACAACTCATAGCGTCGCCTTCTATTACTGTAGCCCAAACTAATTTCTCTTAATGTCTCATGTGAGGCTTGCTCAGTTTCCAAAGCAAAAGAGAGTGGCTGCAGTCACAAAGCTCTAGCTGTTGATCCTGAGAGAAAAATTGCCTCTCCCTTGCCTCCCTCAGGTGCTTTGCAAAGGGTGCTAACTCTAGTCTGTATCAAGGAGATGGGGATCAGTTTGTTCTGATGCAGACACTCACATCTGGTTAGTTGTCTATCTCTTCAGTTTCCACTGATTTTACTGACTTGTGGCATGGCTCATTTGCTGACACAAGTACGTCTGGTGGCACTGAGATGTACTAGACTATCTTGAGTAGTTTCAGTTACTGTTACAGAGGGATATAATTAGTGCTTCTGTGTCATATGTAACAACCCTGTACAGATGTCTTCAATAGTGTCTGACATGTCAAATTCCATTACCAATTATGTTTAGACAAATTAATTCCTGGATCTCCACTAACCAGCACAGTAATTTAGACAAATTTAGCTATTTTTATGTATGTACATTCAATTCAGGGCCTCAATTAAATTGAGTACAGATGGTGCTCTGTGGCATTTGAGACTTCTTAGTAGATTTCACCTGGCTTCCAGTTCTGTTTCAGAAGGGCAGAGATGTTCTCTGGAGTCTGTTATAGACACTATGAAGAAGCATTAGGTGCCCAAGGGTAGACTTTTATATTTAGGGGGAAAAATTAAAATCCCACACTGTGCCTAAAACATGGAGCTGAATTGCACCATCTCTATTTCTTGGAACAGAAAAATAATAACTTTTCATTTTGAAATCATCAAGGAGATTAGTTTATTTCAAAATACATTTGAATTGGAAAATCTGATTAAACTGACAGCCACAAAAGAAACAATTTGATATTGAAGTCTCATGAAAGATTTAGTGACAAGCTATTTGTTCTCTCATTAACTAATTTGTCTAATCCTCTAGAACACTTATATTTCCTTCTCTAAGATAAGCTTAAATTATTTTACCTCAGGTTGTCTTTTTCTTCTTTGTTACATGTGTTCCAAATAATATGAGTCTATTTTAATTTCCCACAGTCATTTAAAATACTTGACAAAACACAGACATGTTCATAAATATATTTTGACTTCATTTAGCAAGCTTTTATGAATGATAAACTTGCTCTTTTAAAATATTATTATTCAGAAAGAATTAATTTTTACACTATTTCAGAAGTTTATTTATTGATCTATTCTGTAATTAATTCTCTGTCACATATAGTTTCTTCTCTTATATTTCCTAATTATAAAGACATTGAATTCTGTATTCTTTTTGTTTTGATTCAATCCATTAAGCACTTTTCTTCATCAGGTGCGGTTTTTAGGTGAGGAATAATAATAAGGATTTTTTTCTGATTTTTTTATTAAATCATTGAGTTAAATGAACTGATGTTTCTTTTCTACTTCATTTCTTCACACAATTTTTCTTGCCAGGCTTTGTTTTAGTAGGAAAGGTTACATCTAAGCTGTAGGACAGACATATTCTCTGGCATGTATGGTATATTCATTGATGTCACTCAGAGCAGCTGATCTTTTGGCACAGGCTGAGAGCAGGTGAGCACTCTGTTACTCCCTTCACAGAATGTCATCCATGAAGCGGAAGGAGGTAGGCAGCACGCACCTGCTCTCACGCTGCTGTGCATTTGGGGCACAGTCAAAAGAGGTGCTCCAGTAAAGATGAAAAGTGTCCCTAGAGCCTTTCCCTTCAGACACTGCTAATTAAATTTTCTTCTATTTGTCTTTAGAAGAAACACCCACCCAGCTATATTCTATGTTCTGTTTGATTTTCCTTCATTCTGTAAGAGATAAGAATAGGTACAGCAGTAACATCCATCTAGAGGCCACTTCAGGTAGTAACCAGCCACATTATCTAAAAAACCCCCATTTTTTGGTATGGGTTATATGCTCTTTATTAAGTGACAAAATGGATTTTACTTGGAATCTAACAGCTGCAGGAACAGTCATCACAGAAAACTATGGTTTGAACTTCTGGAGACTTTTAAGTCCCACAGAGTAATTTCAGAGGCTTGACACAATGTATTAGCATTGTCACTTGATTACATCATCTCATTACCTGAGACTTGCGACTGAGATATCTATACTTACAGGTGGAACCTAGTGAATCATATATCGCTTTATGCTTCATTCTAATGCAACATCCACATAAAACACCAGAAGTCTCCATGGAAGGGGAAGGCAATTTTCATTCTTATGTATATCTTTGTCCTGGTGGCAGAGAGGGGGAGGAGCTTAGTGCTGTGTGTGTGACCAGGTTTCTATACCGTGTACATCATTGCTGGGGGTCGTGGTTCTGGCAGGAAAAGTTGGGCACCCACCCAGAAGTGTGGCATTTTGTCTCCCTTCTCTCCAGCAGAAGAGGGTTGGCACCAGTCCCTGCGTATCTGTCCCCAGCCGCTACCCCAGGTCCTCTACTTTTCTCTGGAATGCAGCTACAGGACATAGTGCTGAAAGGACAGTGGCAAAAATGCGAATCAACAGTAGTGCTGAACCAACAACACCGGCATGGAGGCTGCTGTGGGGAAAGGACCAGTGGGGGCAACCCCTAGCCCATCCAAGGTGACAAGAGCCCAGGTGACAGGAGCCAAGCCGAGCTGAAAGGAGCACAGCAGAATGGTTGGAAAAGTGACAGCGACTTGCAGGATCCATCTCCAATGTGGCAGAGTGGCAGAAAGGGCAATGTAGGCTTCTGCACAGTAATGAGTCTCCGTGGACCAGCAGCACGACCCAACTCAGATGACCCAGCTTTTGGAATCCTTTGTCACTGTTCATAATTTTTTAAAAAATTTGGGGTAGGGGGAAGTGATAAACATTGGCTACAGGAGCTCCCCTGACATCTTTACTTTGTTCCCAGTGGCCATTTGGTGTGGAGCTTGGGAATGGTCGCCATATTGCTTTTCTTCTGGGGAGGTCACACGGACATAACCTATGGGGGGCGTCCACCGTCTTGTTTTAGTTCCTCATTGGTGGTGAACACCTTTTTGTGGATAAAAAAACCTTCTCTTTTTGTATACCTGTGCTATTAACATTGTTGTTATTGTAAGTATCTTATTTCATTGTTTTGTTCTTTCAGAAAATTGTTTTCTCAAACCATACTCTCTGCTGTTGTCTCTCCCTTACCAGAAAGAGTGGCAGGAAGGGGAGTGGTTTATTTGAAGTTTAATTTCCTTCTGATGTTAAAACCAGCACAGTCTTCCACTCACAAGAAAAAGTTAAAAAGAGCTATTTCCTAACAAGCCAGAATTTCATGTGTGGAAGCCATAACATGACTAAACAGACCAGTTTTCAGTTTCCTTGCAGTCTTCGACCTCCACATTTTATAAAACATTTTAATATCTAAAAAGAAAATTCCCCCCACTCCCCCACCATGCCCAAAATTTTGAGTAAGTAGAACAAACAGAGCAATATGTGACCTTAAAAAAAAAACAAACAAAAAAATGCCCCAAAACTTTCCAAAATTAAAAATAAAAATGTTATTGTATTTGCATAATCATATAAAACAGAGAAAAGAGGCAGAGGAAAAGGGAAAATACTAAATACTTCTTCCCCATTATAGTTTTTCACTACAGTTTTTCACTCTAAAGAAAGATCATGGCAAAGTGAACCTAAGCTGCAGGAACCATAAACCGAAAAGATATCCCCTTAAAAAAAAAACAGTAAAATCAAAACATCCACATTCCCATATGAAATATTATTCTTCAGGCTTTGCAAGCATATTGTTACAAAACTGGGTCATTTTCCTTAAAAAGTATAACAATATAGCAACTAAGAAAAATGTTAAAAATTATGCCCAGAAAGTACATCAGTTAAGATGAAAGAAAGTAGGACAATTATACTCAATTTATACTTCTCACTCAACTGCTTATAAACAATACTAGGCAGAAATTACTTATAGTTCTCATATTACTCTTCAGAACTTACCTGTATTTCAGACAGGTATAGAATTTTGACTTTCAGTGTGTCTAAAAATTAATATTTATTATACAGAAAGTAAAAGAACTATTTTTACAAAAAAATTTCATTGCCCACTTTACATGTTGAAATACTTATTTTCTATCTGTCGGAAATAATACTGACATATTTTATCTTTGTAATAAATTATCTAGCAACTTTGCCATCAACATAATTTTGATTGTGCTTGTTTGTTTTTTTTTTTTTTTTTTTTTTGACGGCAGACGTTTCAACTGTCTTGGGGACTGTTCTTAGGAATGTAACTCTGTCTGGTAAATGATATTGTCATCATCATTTAAACAAGACTCAACTTTCATATTGTCTAATCAGACAAAAGTATATACTATTTTAATAGTACTATACAAGACAGTTGTATTGTCCTATTTGTTGGTTTACTGCTAATATAGTTTCTTAACTGGATTAATATTTGGTAACGGACAACAGGCAACATTCAAATAATATGTGTCAAATGAGAGACAGAAATACAACTTACTAAGTAAAATTTCTAAAGACAATATAAAATAAGATCTTTCCTGTAATGCTGTTTAAATCAGTTTGTTACGTTCTTTGTCCTGCGGTAATAATGCATATGTAGTTTTATTCTATAACCTATTTCAGTAAATTGAAGGTTTTCTAAGGAATAATGGTAAAGTTCCAGTTATTTGCGTTACTTTCTGTCCTTATATTGGATATCCAAGTATCGTTGCACATCTGAGATTTTTCTCCACGTTACTAAATAAAAAGAGGTAAAGGGATGAGGTTTTGCACCATGGACTACTCCTTATCCAGCTCCTGACTTTCTTTTGGACACTCGATCTATCTTTTTCAAAGAAAGTCAAGTTCTAACAAAGACTTGCCCTAACAAACATCTGGCTCAGCTGCAGACCGAGTTATTTCACTTTCTGCCCTTTCTTTTGCTTAACAGCTTAGACATACCCTGAGCATCTTCTCTCAGTAATTATCTTGTCATTTCTGTTCTCAGAGGAACGCAACGCATAAAAACTCAGTCACTAAAAATAGAATGTTACCCGATAAAACCAGGGAATGAAAAGAAGACTGACAGGGATAACAAAAATGACACCAGGAATTCATTATTACAACATAAGCTACACTGAAATATTAGCAATACATAATATTTTCTTTTATGGAAAAGGAAGGGCTTTTCCCAAAGTTAAACAATATAGAATTAATGTCTGAAAGCTCCTTTAAAATTTATAAATTAGCTACATTAACGTCCAAGTGTCTAATTCTGTTGTGCTTTAGTTATGCAACTGAATGTTCATTTAACATGGCTATTTGCTAAGTCACACTTCCTCTACTAGTATAAATTGGCATAGCTTGACTACACACTTCCATTTATATTTTATAAACACAAAGCATAATTAAATAATCTGGTCTGGGTATTGTTGTCATATCTTTCCCTGTACATTGACTTTCACCTCCGGGGGTTTATGGTAATAACTGAACATAAGCATTCTTCACTTAAAATATAGAAGTGGCTGTTGGAAAAATACTGTGTTTGAAAACCTTCTAGCCAATTCACAATCAAAACTGAAAAATTAAAACTGCAATTTAACTCTCAAAGGTTAGAATATGAGTAGAAGTGTGGTATCAGGCAATACTATGAAATTTCTCTGAATGGTGATTCAATTATGTATTCCAAAAACCTAACTTCTTTTGGAAAAGTAGTAACATTAATAAAAATAATTTATACTTGCTTAGAGTAGATTATGATAAACACACACAAAACTCCAAACTTCAGATAGTGGAAAGATGGGAGTAAATTATGTACTGAGATGGATTCCCCTACTAATATTATATTATTAAAGCATGATTTCATATTTATCATTTAGCCCTTTTTCAAGATGTCATTTTCCTTTCACTAAATTAGGTAGAATTTTACAGAGAGAGAACAAATACCACACTCCTGGAAGAAAAACAAAATAAGAAGTCAAAATGCTGCATTGTCTGATGAGCTTCTTCTAAAGGAAAGTCTAGGAAGATTTAGAAGCTATGTATGTGGTAATTTTCTGTGACTTTAAGAGAAAAACTTTAAAATACATCTGATGTAACCTAGAAATTCCCCAGCATTTGCATATCTCCTCCATCCTTACCTGAATCTTGTATGCCTACTGCAATATACAAAGGTTACATGCTTTGCTAGTGGAAAAAGGACAATTAAGGTCTGAGATGGCGCATCATTATTTTTGGCGTTATGCTTATAACGCAAAATTTTGCAAAACTAAGAGATAAGCTACTTGTTTAAAAATGTCTGGAAAGCCATCTAGCTCTGCTCAGTCTCCAGTCACAGAATTTCTGATTGGCTGAATGTCAGTTATTTGAATAGCAGGTCATGTGGGAAGACGTTTATTTACATCCTTATAAAATATTAATATATACTTATAAACTTAGAAAGTATCATTTCTATGCTTTTAAAGTGAAATATTTTACATTAAGAATCCCAGTACAATTAATCTGTTTCCCACAAATATAACTCTTTTTTTGCAATTAGAAAAAGTAAATTATAATTTATTTATATATCAATGAAAATTGCTGATCTCCCCACTGCATAGGTGACTAGAAAAACCAAATGTATTTTTATTCACAGTAAATAAAATAATTGCTTGGTCATGAGATTTAGCTATGACCTTTTAATATGAATTACCTTCTGTCAAGAGAAAATTTGTTTCTTTCTCTTCATCTTTTTCAAGCCACATGTGAGAGGTAATGAGGAGGACTCTATGTTTAGTATATTTGAAGCACCCTAATTTCTGTAATAAACTGTACAACTATAAGTGAAATGTGAAAGGAAAAGATGGCATACAATTTGGCATAAAATTTTCCTCATTCAGACCTGAAAACTTTTAGATAACTCAGGGAAGAGTGAAAGAAGTTGGCTTCCATAATAAAATAGACTGTCCCACCTTTGTGAAAACATGTTTAGTAATATGCAAATAAATATTTTAAAACCTGGGTCCTGAAATTTTTTTCTGAAATCCTTATCCAAGGAAATGTGAGTGAAGTGATAACTGTTTAGCACACAAGTCCATCCAAAATCAGTGAAAACTGAAGGAAAACTGAAAGAAGTACCTGAACAATTTGTATGTCAGTTGTTTATATGTCACGCATTTATTAGAATCAGCTCATCCTGCTAAACTTCACTGAACTATCATGAGTAAAGTCTCAGATCTCCTTACATGAGTTTTCAGTAGATGACTTATCATTCATATTCCTTAAGATAACATAGTTCCTTTCCTTTGTCATGTTTGCAGCTAGCAGTATCTGTACCAAAATCTCTGAAGGAAGACAAAATAAGTTCTGAGATGTAATGTGAAAATTTGAGAGAAAGGTGAGTGACTTGTTCCTATTTTATGTATTTAGATATCATAATTTCATATATTTATGCATTTATGTCTTACACACATGTATCATGAAACAGGAAATTAAAAGCTGAAGATATGAGAAACATGATATCAAAGATCTGAAAGAAATGTCCTTTAGAAGCCATTGAGCCGAAACCACTGCCTTTTTAGTGAATAAATTAAAATGGAGTCTTTAACCTACAGCATCACCATGACTTAGGAAAACATATCGATCAGGAAAGAGCATTTATATTACCTTAACTTGAAGAACTCTAGATTTCCATGGCTCTTTATATTGAAATATGTGACTATGTATTTAGGGAGAACACAAAAATTATAAATAAATAGCTAAATGTAGAAGTTGTCTTCAGCTATTTCAGCCATGGCTTCAACCCATGCTCTTCCTCGTTCTCATCTGCTTTTCCATTTTGAGAGGAGTAAAAGATAAGAGAGAAAGTTGTAGAAAGTTGAACTAAGTACATGATTTGGAATATTTTAATTTTGTCAGATATTTTTATTTTTGAAATTTAGAAAGGTATTTTCTAGTGCAAGATTATCTATGCACACCCAGTAAAATATCAGAATATAATTTCTGTTGACAAATAAAAATTAAATTATTAATAAATATTATTCATGTTGAACAGAGTGACAATTCTGCTTGAAAATCACCAGTCAAGCAGTACACTGGAAACTTTTGGAAGAATCAGGAATCAATTACTTTATTTAGTGCTTTAACCACAAAATTATTATCAAAGGCCTGTTGTGGTTTGCTTTTTTCTTTTCGATAACAGAGACACATTATTTATTGATTAATTTTGAGTAATTTAGAGCCTGATGGACTCATTATGCTGTCTGTCTGACTCATTCACAGTACATTCCAGCAACCACTATTCACTCAAAGAAATCTCGATTTATGGGTGACTTTGGCTTTAATGTGTGTATTTTGGGCTGTTTTATGCTTGTAACAAGCATAACCTTGGACAGTTTGAAAAGACACTACCTCCTTGCATGAAAACTCTCTTCTTGCCTTTGTACTTTGATTCTAAAATTACAGGGACTGTAAAGTATTTGATTCCTTTCTTCTTTCCTCATGAATAGAAAATTAATCTTACTACATCTATTTTCCATTCTTTAATTATTTATGAAAAAATAAAAGTCAACAGCTGAAAATAAGCCTCTAAAATGGCAATAAACAGGCTTTTTAAAGTAGATATATAGTTAAATTCTGGTTTTCCGATGTAGCATTAGAAGTTGGTAGACTTATCGTGGATATTAAACCAAGAGGGATCTGTGAAATAACTTTTTCCTCAGATGTATGGAAATCAATTCTTGTCCTCTATTAGTCTGAGCTTTACAACATCAGAATTTAAATCACTGAGAGACCTGTGGAGGCATAAAGACACAGATTCAGTCAGCACATCTTCATGTATTTAGTGTGGAATTCATTTGTTTGATCTTTAAATATTTACAAAAGAGACATGTATATTTGTCTTCCCAGATTCTCTTTATGGCGGAGACAGAAAAATAGGCACTTGCACGGAACAATTAATCTGAAAATGTTAAGTGTCTGCTTTATGATGGAGTGAATCATTCCCCTAGACAAGCCTGTTTCTCTCCGCTGATTATAAAGACAGTCTAAACATCTAAATCAGATGGAGAGATCTGCACCACAGATGCCTATGTTTGATCAGATGATCTCATTTTCCAGGTGCTTCTGTCATGAAGTCTGTTCTCTGCAGACCTGATAAACTGTAAACTCTCAGAATAGTTCCTCTCTTAGTTTGAACCTTGGCCAGCATTTTCTTGGTACAGGTGGCTTGTAAGTACAAGTCAAAGATCATTTCTACCAAGCAATTTAATATGGGCCACTAACATTTCCAGAGGGTAAAAGAATTTAACATAGTGCATGTGCGGCATTCTGCACTGACTCCAGTGTCAGAGAGTAGTTTTGAGCATGCTTAATTTACAGGATGTAGTCCATGCGGCTGTGATTTCCACACTTGCTACAAGTAACAATTCTGAACAAGTTATACAGACAGAAATCATATCTTACTCTTCATATTGACCTCAGTCTAAATTTTTTTCATTCCACATAGCCACAATCAGTGCTAGCAGGCCTGATATTTTGGGACACATTCTGTGGTCACCATTAAGAATGTAAAAAAATGTATTCCAGAGCTCCATTTAAATCTCTGTTTAGATCACTATCCTTTTACATCCAGTAATGGTCATTGAAAGAGAAAATATAAACGTAGCAACAGTTTTCATTTGGTATACCTTTCCTCTCTCCTTCTCCTGTCATTTTAGTGATTACAGCATTTTCAATGCTTTCATTCAAATCTCTTGCATATTCACAAGGACAGTTTGGAAGTTTCCACAACCCTAACTTTAATTCGGTCAAGCTCTCCTTTACTTTGGGGATATTGTAGTGTTGATTTACAGATTCCTTCTGCAGAATCATATAATTAGAGAATGTTTTGTGTTGAAAGGGACTTTAAAGGTCATCTAGTTCCAGCCTCCCTGCCATGGGCCAGGACACTTGCCACTACATCAGGTTGCACAGCATTAAGAGATCTTTGTTTTAATAGAAGTACAGTAAGTGTACTAACACTATTCAACACCGATACAGGGAACAAGACAAATTATTCCTACAAAGCACACTTGGAAAACTGTGACTAGAAATCTGAGCACTGAAACAGCCTCCATGCTTTAGTGGATAAAAAAAATAATGTGTATGGTATGACACTTAAAAAAAATGCAGGACTGAAATATCACAGGGTAAAACATCTTCCCCATGACCCAGACTGCATGCAAGGCACTGTTTTCTATTTATAGGTATCCTGAATTTCAATCATATTATCAGCTACCTGCTGAGTCTGGCAACATATCTAATTTCATGTTGAGCCACCTGACTGCTTTTTCTCAAAAAAACATTTTCCAGTCTTATTGTCAGTGACCTAGCAAAGGTTAGCTATAAATCTTTTTCTCAGCAAGAGTGCTGATAGTTTAAGAGCTTCCCTAATAAGCAATGCTATATTTCTGAGCTTATAACCTGAACAGCATGAACTATCATGTCTTTCTTTTATTTAGATAGGGTTGTGTAAATCCAACAGGTTAGTGAAAAAATTTGGAGATTTTTTTGGTGTATTTATGTCTGATAGACTATTTGTGCCTATTCAGTCATGTTTTACTGTTACTGATGAGCAGACATTCATATTACCTAGTCGTACTGCCTGTTTCACTGGCTTTTCTGAAAGTAAACTAGAGCTCAATGTGTCTTTTATACAGACTCCTCTTATTTAAAATACTGAAAATCAAACGTTTCAGTCCTAAATGTGATATTATTTGTTCCATTTATTAAAGAATATGCAAACTATTACCTGGGATATAAAGCAATTCTTTAAACTAAAAACACCCTAGGATTCATTTTCCTACACCTAGTTTAAGTTTAATCTCAGTTGTTTCACTAAGTTGTGACACTGAAACTGACTATTAGACATCAGGACAATGTGTCTATATGTTGCCATTTAAAATAATTGTGCTTGCTAGGATTGCTGCTTTTTTAAATCCACCAAATTAGTTTCAGCCTAAGAGTGATTTTTTTTTTTTTTGTCTGTCAGGAAAATACTTTTACCATACTTAAATGGTGATCCTGATGAGAAGCCTGATGGTAAAATAACAGTGAAATTTTGAACCATCAAAGTAAAGTTTGTGCTAATGTATTTCTTAAAATGCTGTGCGAATTTGAATACTTGTAGACTCATGTGGGAGGAAAAGAATTAGAAGTCCATTATATTTTGATACATGTCCTTTCCTGGTCATCAAATACCTCCCACCTAAGTTGCGTACAAAATCTCATTTATGGTCTCCAATTTACCAAAAAACAGAATAGAATCTCTCTGAGCTCATAATCAAAAGAAAACAAGCTTAAATATTAGTCCTTAGCTTTTTCAGAGCATAACATGTTTAGATAATATTTCAAAGACATAAGATAAAATATGACATAAAAAAGAAAGATAAATATGACCAAAAATACAGATGTTTGTTGCTTTCAGCTACATAAAAGTAAATTTGGAGTCCACTGAGCTTTCAATTATTTTTATAAAAGCCTAAAACTGATATAATTGTAAATGAGACAAGGAGCGGATCTGATTTTGATTTTGTTTCTGCCACAAACCTCAGAGTGATATATTAATTTAGAACACAAACCATTGTAAAGATTGTTTTCAAAAGCACTGTTCCTGGAGAAAGTTAAAAGGAGAGCTACAAAGCTTGACACTACCAAGCCTGCTATGGATAAATGAAAACACTTGATTTCGCATTATATTGGCAAAAGTCCATCCAGTTCACAACCAGATATGTTGATTAAGTTAAAGTACTCAATATATTTCCTTATGAGGGTATTAATGAATGCTAGATAATATGGCATGATGTGTAGAATCCACGTAAGGCACAGTTACCATATAGCTCAAAAAGTATGCAGCAAATGATAAGCAGACACCATGAAAGAACATACCCTCTATTAGATGTAGGTCTAAAAATTAGGCTGGTCCTGTAGAACAAAGATACTGCTTCTATTTAGGGCTGATGCAACAATATAACACACCACAATAGTGGCCTTCTTGGCCTCCAACTGTAACTATTCACATTATCAACTCAGAAAGAATGAACAAATTGTCATAATTACAAGGATCCAAATAGTTTCCAATTAAAAAATAAACAAAAACAAAACCAAAAACAAACAACAAAACAATGCAGGGATCAAATGGTGTGTCTTTTTTAAATTGTTATTATTTTTCCAATAATTTTTAAAACTAAAATATTTGAATGCACTATAGAAGGCAGATTCACATGCACTAACTTTCTGTGCTAGTCACACATGGAATGCATCAAAAAGAGGACACAGTGTTCCAGCAAATTTAGGAATGTTCGTAAGATCATCAAATCTCTTCACTACAGCAGCTGTGCTATAACACAAAACAGCAAGAGGTTTTAAACTTTAGGAAATTTTTGGATTTTATCTTGAAGAAAGCCTGGGGAGCTAAGTCTCCCCCCACGAATTTGAATTACGAAATTTCAGAAGTTTGGCTGTCTTGCTGCTTATTATTACTCATATTCCCATTTTCATGGAAACTGCTGTTGTACTGACTGAAAAATGGTATACGGTGCTTTAACATAATTGCTACTCTACACCACCCTGTTTTGCTTTTTGTTCAAAGTGGAGATTATTTCAAAGTACCATTTTCCATATTCATCTTGCTGACATGAGTTTCTATGGAAACAGGAAAAAAATAATAGCTGAGTCCTAGGAACTCCTGTTCCACTCTGACTAAATCTAAAGGAATTCCACTCTGAGCAGAAAGAGAAAACCAATTCGAATTCTATTCTGTAACGGCAAAAAAGTTTTTGCTTGTGAATTATTTGAAGAGAATGAAGAAATTTTTTTTACTATGGTGCTCTGGAGAGTTTATTATCCATTAATTTTCACTTAGTACAATATACAATACATTAAACTGGGGCATGTTTGTGTTTAGAATCATAAAACAACAACAACAAAAAAAACATAAAAAAAAATCCAACCCAAAAAGGCATAAAAATTGTCTACCTTGACCTTGTAAAGAAGCTTCTAATTTCCGTTCTTCAGGAAATCAATTTTGCACAGGACTTACTGACCGAATTCTACCATAGAGCACTGAAAATTAGGCAGTAACATTTTTCATTTCCAGCCATCACAAGAAAAAATAAAAAATATGGTTTCAATTAAATCTATAAATGTATATGTAAGAGAAACAGGCTGACTTTTTCTTTTTAGATCAATAGTAAAATTTATTTGTTTGAAGAGTTTATTTAATTTCATAAGTTTATTTGTAGTACAACACATTCAGACAGTTAAAGATGCTTGAAACAAATGAAGCTGTGGTTTTTCTATAATTAAATATTACATTCAAGGGTTACTCCATTTCTGATTTCAGGTTCACTGAGATTAGTTGAAAATCTCTCATGGATGAACTTTAACAACTCTCTCCAGTGCTAAAACGGAATGACCCACAAGGACTTTTCAAGTTTTGTTGCTGTCCACTTTTAAGTATGATTTAATGCAATATTATCATGGATGCATAGAATGGTTTGGGTTGGAAGCCACCTTGAAGATCATCTAGTTCCAAGCCTCTCACTGTGGGCAGGGAAGCCACCCATTGGATCAGGTTGCTCAGAGCTGCATCCAACCTGGCCTTGACCACTTCCAGGGATGGGACATCCACACCTTCTCTGTGCAACCTCTTCCAGTACTTCTCCACCCTCACAGTAGAGAATTTTTCCCAAATATCTAATCTAAACCTACTCTCTATCAGTTTAAAGCCATTCCCCTTTGTCCTATCACTTCCTACCCTTGTAAAAAATTCCTCTCCAATTTTCTTGTAGTCTCCCTTCAGTTGCTGGAAGGCCACAATTAGGTCACCCCAATGCTGTCTCCAGGCTGTAAAATCCCAATTTTTTTAACCTTTCCTCATAGGAGAGGTGCTCCATCCCTCTGATCAACTTGGTGGCCTCCTCTGGACTCACTCCAACAGGTCCATGTCCTTGCTATGCTGGGACCCCAGAGCTGGATGCAGCACTGAAGGTGGGGTCTCACCACAGCAGAACACAGGAACTGAATCCCCTCCCTTGCCCTGTTGGCTGTCTGGGCTGCAAGTACACATTTCCATCCCATGTCCAGCCTCTCATCCACCAACAATCTTTTCATCAAGATCAACCTGTTCACTAGTTTAAAAAAAAAAATCATGCATAAAGAGTTGCCTTAAAATGCACCTCATTAAAATACTCAAAAAACTCTTTTTTTTTTTTTTTTTCCCAATCACTTTGTCATTCAGTCTTAGGAAAACCTATAATTTTCAATCTTTGATTTTGTACAGGAGTCAGTTCTATTTGTCAACTGTCTCTGTAGTGATACAGAGCAAAAGTAAAGGTATGTAACTGTTATATGTAAAGCTGTTCAAGACATACTGATTTGCAAACAAAATCAAAAGTAGATATGTGTGACTGAGAGCCCATCTGTGTAGCTCTATGAATGGATTAGACAAGGATGTAGATTTTCTCCTTGTTTTTTTGTAATTGGCTAATATTTTAATAATGGAAATAATTAATATTTGTCTGATTTAAGTAAGTTAAATTTATAGCTTTCATTTGTGTAAATTGCTAGAAACAGGGCAAAGTAAACATTATATATAATGGTATAAAGATTAATAAAAATTAGATGTGAAATTGTGGCTAATAAATTCACTGAAAGAACTTACCTTGGTTTCTCTAGGGATACGGTTTTACTCAAGGAATATAAAGAAATGTTCTCATTCCAGAAGTATCTGTTACTGTTTATAACAAAACAACAGCTCCATAGCTCCTTTTAGAGAAACTAAGCCTACACCATAGGTTGGGTTCTAGTATATATTATATAAATAAGATTAATGAATAATTCAAGAGGGTTACTAATGCTTCTTATGATATTGTGTGTTTTAAAAATGTTTGTAAGTATTTCTATCTAAGACAGTAGGTATGCAAAATCTGCACCAGGAGGACAGAGGACAGTGTTTACAAGAAAGGGAACAGCACCAACTCATTTGAGCTAGGATTTCCTTTTTGGGTTTAATCTCACTGCAATGCCTGGAAGACATTTTGCCATAATGACATGCAAGTGAAAGGTAGCTGGCAGTCCTCATCATCTTTCACAAGCATTCTTTAATTAGCTGATTTGTTGTTATATAACTGGTCTTATTATACCTATTTTATGAATAGGGACCATTAAATCAACGGTATGGTAAGCTAATATGACTGCATTAGCATCAAATTTAAAAATCCCCTTTCAAAAATAAGTAAGGAAGTAAGTAAGTGAATAAATAAATAAAGCCCAGAATACATTAAAACTGTTTGCTCTTGAGGCAGAAGTTTATTCTGTCACATTGTAAGAAAATGCTGGCACTCTCAACACAGCTAAAGAAATATTTCTTTCTGACAGACCACACTAAGGGTGAAATAATGCCCGGGCTTGGTTTCAATATCTCAGTAAGTCGATGACTTCCCTGATTGCAATTTACTTCTGCATTTGCAGCTTAGGGCTGAAGTCCAGAAAGATCAAATAATATTTAAAATACATGTGACTTCTTTTCCAATGGTCTTTCCAACTTACAACAAGAGAAAATGGAGGTGTAAAAATGACATTTGTACGTTTAAGGGTAACATGTCACCTGAACACACTAAATGGAGTAACAGCACATTGAAAATACAGTGCAGAATTCAGTCTGAATTGATAAGTTCCTAGTTCCCCATACTTAAATTTTCATTTTTGCCATGTCTTGGGAATGTCACATTCCAGCTTGTTGATACTCTCTGGGTATACTGGGCATATTGGGCATACTGGTTTCTGCAGTCACCAAATAAGCTGCAATTTTACATCCTTGAGCATGAACCATAACTGGAAACATTGTCTATCGTTCTCCCAGATGGAAGCATATAGAATTTGTCTGACTTAGAGATGTTTAGTGTATACATGTAATTGCATGGACACTTGTGTATACAGTTAATTGGCATAGAGATAGCTTACAGGCAATGGAAAGAAAGAATGCATGAGACTTAGTAACACAGGCAGACTTAGTCCAAAAAATGTGTGGATAGGATTTGCAGCTCACAAGAATTGCTACTTGCCTTAGTACGGTGAGTTTTGTTCTTGGACTCTTGCCATTGTGTAAAACAAACCAGAAAGGACTAAAAGTAGAAAAAAGGAGTGTCGTGGACAGCTATAGATTCAATCAGTGTTGAATACATCCATAAAATAGTTATATTCAAGATCAGACTTCTTGGAAGAACTAAATTTTCTAATTGGACTTTGAGCCTTCAGGAAAGCTTTGCTCAGTTTTAGAAATTTTTGCCTTTTTTTTTTTTTTTTTTTTTGTCTTGAGAAGAGCAGCTTTGTTTNTTTTAGAGCAGCTTTGTTTTAGCAAATGTATGTTCCTGCTTGTGAACTTTCCATAGCTGAACAAGGAACTCATTCCCATTTTGCGTTTTTTCTGCATCAAGTATAAAGATTAAATTTTACCAGTAAATGTCACCCTATGACTGAGTGCAAATTTAGAGATAGTGTGATTGATCAGTGACTTTGACCTTAAGAAAGGATTCACAAATAGGTTTAAAAGACAGAGTGGACATAACTTGCACTTCTGACCTTGCAGAAGTGATTTTTTTTTGGTTTGTAGCACTCAGACTGCACTAAATTCTGTCTCTACTGTGCTGCTTCTGTGTCAGAATCTCCAAGCTTGCAGTGTGGTTCTTACAAAGAAAATAGATTCTTACTATGCATAAATTAAAATGTTTCTTTCTCTTATACACAAACTGGAAAGATTTCTGCTGCTATCAACTACTTCTCTGATGTTAAGTTTTCGCCTTCTTATCCCACCAAGGTGTTTCTGTACCTTTTATCTCCACATGTCTGCTTTGTGTTAGGAAGACTGTATCAACACAATCATTTGAGTAAAATCAAAACAAAACCTATTTATCCCAGAAGGGATATTCTAAAAAATACGCATGCTGTTCCACCTAACTGAATTGGATGGTGTACTTTTACTTTTTTTTTATTTTAAAAACTACAAAAATACCCCAAACCCTTATTTCCTATGAGATTAGCATTTATTCTAGTGTGATTTCGGTTTGTTTTGGGAACAATCTCTACTAAAAACTTAATATCATGGCTCACACCCTTTTATTTTAGTTCTACATCTTAAATATAATGGCCAATAAAAAATAGTAATTAAAAATATATATGTAGAATTAAAATTCCTAATACTTTTAGAAACTCAGAAATCTAAGGAGCATAAGCTGCTTTACCCTTTAAAAGCAGGAGGCTTAAACTCCAAATCAGTTTGAATTCTCTGAGCCAATCTTTGTCTGTTAGAAAAAAAAAATGAACAGAGGCACAAACTAGATAACAGCCTTTTACGGGCTACAGAAATTAAAGTAACAGAATTACCTTTCAAAGAGATCTCCAGGGCTTTAATGTAAAAATAGCTATTATTTTATTAGACAAGGCTCTAATCCACAGTCTGTTCAGCTGTACTCCAGACTTCTATAAGATAATCAATGCCTTCACTGGAGAGTAGCGTGATTTAAAAAAAAAAAAAAAAGGTCTTTGGAGAAGCTGGGGAGCCATCTTGTGGTGATTTTATTTAACCCTCAACAAAACAGAGTCTAGTTTGCATGAGACTGTTTAATTTTCAGTTTAATTAAAAGTTCTCATTGCAGATGTAGAATTTTGAGTTTGAGTTTTTGGATGGAAATGTGGTTTGTTTTGTTTTTTTTTTTTTCTTTTTCTGTACTTCCGCTCTGTTTAGAGATTGACATCAAAGTATATATAGAAAACAGGTGAAGGGAAAAAAAAAGAATAAAACAGGCTGTGTTTCCACAAAATTTGTTTGAAAAAGCTAATACAAACCGTTGTGCTGCCTATAAGTGAATGATTTTTGTCAAGTTCCTTTTCTTCTGAAATATAGTACTATTAAGTAAGAAAATGTCATACGGGAGAAAAACCAGAAGTTCTGGGATTGAGAAATTTACAGATAATGTTTTCATATCACACACTTCAGTGACTTTTTTTTTTTTCTTGTCATGCAAACACAGTAAATTTTCTGCATGGGAAGACCTCTATAGAAAATTGAATTTTTTTTTTTTTTTTTTTTTTTTTTTTTTTTTTTTTTTTTTTTTTTTTTTTTTTTATACATTTATGTTAAATTGCTGAAGATTACACAAAGACTTGGAGTTAGGAAATTTAGATTCTTCTATGGAATGTACTTTGCAACTATACAGAGACTCCGCTTTAGAACTTCCAAAAGCAACAGAGTAAAGATGAAAAAAGGTACATAGCTACCGCATTTGAGGAACCAGCTCTGCCCTGGGTGAAATCAAATAATGCAACATTAGTTCCTTGGAATATAATCAACTTGCTCCCTACTTGAGAAGACTAATTTAGTAGTATCTAGGTGTGCATTTACTAGCCTAGATAAGCAGCAATAAACTTCATGAATCATCATGAATGTCAGCACTTTCAATGAAAATATTGCACTGACAATTTTTGTTATATTTGTAAATTATATAAGGGCAATAGATTTTCCTAGGTATTATTTTCTTGTATCTTAAAAGCAAGAAAAACATCTTGAACAATATTACAGAAGAGATAAAGACTGATTCTCAGCAACCACATTCCTAAGAAACAATAAGCTCTTGAGTATGAGGCCACCAAAATGTTCTCTGCATCCAAGGATAAGCACAGTACTTGTTCTTGATGGTTTTCTGCTCTACCCGTGCCCTGTTTGTGCTTACTGTTGTAACCCCCTCAGCACTATTTGTAACTTTTCCTGATTTCACATATTTTCAACTTTTGTCCTAGTTAAAAGAACCATTCCAAAATTTCTGCCTACATAGCAGAGTGGGTTTATTTAAATCAGTTTTCAAATCTGCTAAGCCATTCCAGCACTTCCACCAGTATACATTCTGCTCACCTTTTCTGCAAGAATTTCATCCACACAGTTTAAATTTGAATCATTTTAAACCTCACCTCACTGTCAGAATTGGTTTTGCATGAAGGCATCTACATGGATATTCTAGTTTTTCTTCCTAACATATCAAGACAGTGTGAAATACTGTTCCTTTGCTTAATACATACTGTGATGCATAAAGTAAACTGCACATTAAGGGTAAGTTAATATTTCTTTCCCCATTGTGACAAATTTGCTTGCCTCATTTGTTTATTTGCTCCAAACCCCTTGCAGAGACATTCTACCTATTCTTACACAGGTCTTTACAAATTACATGCTAGATCTAGACCATATTCAATTTTCTCCAGTGCCCTGTCTGAATAACATGTTTGAGGTGGTAAAGATGTAAAAGTTTGAATAAGTGAAGTACATTTCATGGGAATCTGAAGTGCTTCCCAGCTTCTAGAGCCGGATAGCCTTCCTCTCAGATGAGCTACAGAAACTGAGGATGTCTCAGTAAGACACCTAATGCAAAGGATCAGAACCTTCAGCTGTGCTGTGGTGCACTTCAAGGAGGTGGTACACACACTTTTTATCCTTTCTAGACAGAAGACTCTGCTGAAAGTCTGTGGGAAGCATGTCTGGTCTGCCTGAATGACCATTAGTCCTGTATGTAGAGAACTTTTGAATAGGCAACCCTCAGGTATAACTCATAGAACAAATTTGATTTCATGATCACATTTATGTTCAAGTATCGCTGCCCCTGAAATATAAATGACAAAAGGATTACGGCAAATCGTCCCCTTTCTCACCCATCAGATGAATAGTATTTACAGTAAGAATATTTCTTCCTGGCCTGATAAAACTGAAATAGATCACAAAATATTTTAATGAACTGTATCTTTTTATCCTTAATATCAAGATGTTTCTTTGTGGTTTCCATGCAGAAAAAATAAACCAGTGCAATCTAGAATGAAAAAGAACATCTTGTTCTGAAGGCCTTTGTAGTAATAGCAATAATTAAGAGAAGTGAAGAGGAAGAGTATAGATGTTGGAACGAGCTGATTAGAAGATAGCAGAAAAATAAATAGAAAAAAGAAATATCTGTATACGCAGAGACAGAAACATGGACAAATAGCCCATCAGGAGAGAAAGTGAAAAAATGTAAAGACAAAGAGGCTTATGATTTAACTATGAAAATAAGAAAGAAAGAAGCTTAAGCTATGGAAAGAAAAAAGATACGGAAGAGAGGAAAAGAAACAAATATAACAGCAAAAAGCAAATTATATGAGAAAAGATGGAGATAACCTTTATTAATAGACACCAAAAAACACTGAGTGAAAAAAGTTTGTAAAAGCAAAAATTGGAGAAGTACATACAAATTCAGGCAGCAAGGTGAACAGCTAAAACTGAGAATTATGCCTAAGCATTTTATATACTTTTCATATATTTGTAGCATTGTAGATTATAATGCATGGCTGTAGGTCCAGTACTTTTCCTACCCCTTTTCCTCTAAATTTTAGGACAATAAGCTGACCTTCTAAACACATTTCTGAAGTGTTGTTTAGTCTTATTCCAAGTAGGGGACCTACAATAAGACATAATAAGAAGTGGGGCAGAGATCCCCTTGGACCAACTCCAAGGGGCTGACCCAAGGGTAGGTTACTGGGGCAACTGAATGTCCTGTTGGATGTACCTATTATATATCCTGATTAATTAACCTTATAAAATTGTAGAAATCTGCTGCTGGGTGTGCCCATTACCATCAGGACACCTGGAAGCTTCCAACAAAGATCTGCTTTTTACTTTACTATTCTAACACTCTTGCAAGGTTTTTTTTTTTTCTCTTTTGATTATAGACAAGAAGGAAATATCATTAACATAGCTTTTGCAAGACAGCAAAACTGTATTTGATTCCAAATAAACATTATGTAACATTACCTAAACTACTGATCTCTGCAGATATACTGAGATGAGGATATCAGTCTTCAAAACATTTTATTTTTTTCAAGTGTTGCTTTCAACCAGGTCCCTGTTAAACTCTGCCTTTTTTCTTTTTTTTTTTTTTAAGCTTTAGTTTCTGATTAATTTGTCTTATTTCTACTTTACACTCATAATTATATAGTCCCTTGGGAAAAAATGTCCATATTATGTATCAACAACACAATCTGTCACAATTTGGCACAGTTGTCAGTCTCTGCTTAAGGGAAGGCCAGGAATGGAGTATCAGGGGTTTTGCAGGTCAAGACAGAGATGAATTGAAAGAGGACTGTAGGGACAGTTGTTCATTGTTTCTTGCAGTATACCTAATTCTGACTATTACTAGCACAGTGTATCACTTGAGATTGTGATCCTGCAACAATTATGCATTTTATGAACATTGAACTTACCCCAAATGCGGTTTGAAATTGATTTTACTAGTGAAGTTGAAAAGAGGTTATTGTGTGTTTTGGTTCTGACCGTGTCAGGGTGGCTTCTCACACAGGAATACAGACCTTCAAATTAAAAGTATGTCATAGAAAGGTTAGTTATTTATAAAAATCTACAGATGCTGCTGGATGTGATAAGGTAACCACTACTTAGATTAATACTATGTTGTTATATATAAATATCTTTCATAACCTCAGCATATACACTAATAAATCAAACTGCTTTCTTATTTTTTGAGAAGTCTGGACCCAAAAACCTTTCTGAGACTAAGCACACAATGTTTCAAATTACCTACATCATGATTAGCCAAGAAGACCAAGGGCATTCTGGTTTGTATCAGAGATAGCGTGTGTGTTCAGCAGGATTAGGGCAATGGTTGTCTCTCTGCACTCAGCACTGGTGTGGCTGTACCTCCAATCCTGTGCTCAGTACTGGGCCCCTCACTACAAGACATTGAGGTGCTGGAGTGTGTCCAGAGAAGGACGAAGCTGGTGAAGGGTCTTGTATTGTGTCTGGCTGAGATGGAGTCCATTTTGCCCTCAGGGGCCCCCAGACTGCTGTGCTTTGTCCTGGTAGCTGAAAGGGTGGCAATGACACACCAGTGTTTTGGCAGGGCTGGCACAGCATCAGCGCTATCTCTCCAACGTTCTGCATCCCACCAGTAGGCTGGGGATGGGCAAATCTTGTGAGAGGACATAACCAAATTGACCTAAAGGATATATACATATAGCATCTGCTCAGATATAAAAGCTAAGAAAAAGGACGTGGTGATATTTGTTATTTACAATGTTTCGCTTCCAGTCCCTACACATGCTGAAGTCCTGTTTCCCAGGAAGAGGACAAACATTACTTGCTGATCGAAAGTAGAGAATGAAATCTTTGGCATCTCTCGTCTTTGCTTGCATGCACGATCTTTCACTTTGCTTATCTTGACCAATATATTACTTTTCTGTCTTATTTTCTTCTGCTATCTTGCTAAGGAGGGGAGTGACAGAGTGATTTGATGGACACCTGGCAACCAGACAAGGTCATCCCACCACAAGTCTAGAGCACAAGTTATGGGGAGTGACTAAGGGACCTTAAGGGTCTTTTCCAGCCTAAATGATTCAATGATTTATCTTAGAAAATCCAGATATTCATGATAACTGTGCCATTCCAAATATAGAACTTAGCATTTATTTCATCATGTAAGATTTTCCATTAATCAAGATTGAAATAAAAATTAGAGATACGAGTGTGATAGATTTTATCCTAAGATTGTAATTCCTATTGAGTTTATTATTAATATTATTTATTTTTATGGAGCTTTTGTTCATTAAAAGTATTTTCCATTTTTCTTATTTACTTAATATCTGATATAAAACATTTCTAGTGACTTCTAGATGTGGTTGAAAAATACCATGAATCATGACTATAATGAGAACTTTCAAAACTAAGGTACTTTGAGTGTTCTGTTGAAGAAACACAAAGACTCTCAATAAATTTGTTCAAAAATAAATGCTTACAAACAAAAATTCAAAAAGAAATATGAGTTTTCAGCAAAATCTATAAAAATTAATTTCTAAATTTTTGGTGGGCAACAATATTTTCTGTAATCCTGACTGAACTGTTCAGCAACTGCTATGACCACACTGCCATGATCTCAAACATGATGAGGCAAAACAATTATGGCATAGCACCAAACTTAATAATACAATTATGATCTTATTAAGGAATATGCATTCTTTGTTACTCTAGAAACCCAAAGTATCCAGCAGGGAAGTGACAGGATCTCAGTTTATTTAAAAGGGAGTTGAAACTTTTCAATCTTTAACAAAAAAAGCAAAAAACCTCTTCTCTGTTAATCGTCATTTGCATGCAAAGGCAGAACTTGTTAGAGACTTTTGGCTACAATCATTGATGTATCACTGCTCCTACTGTCTTTGGCATCAATCTGAAGCAAAAATCTTTCAACTTCTCATTCACACCTTATCTCTAAGAAACAAATTTTTATTTCTAGCAGCCTGTAGAAAAGGAGGTTGAGGGGAGACCTTATTGCTCTTTACAACTCCTGAAGGGATGTTGTAGTGAGGTGGGTGTCAGTCTCTTCTCCTAAGTCGCAAGTGGCATGATGAGAGGAAATGGTCTCAAGTTGCACCAGAAGATGTTTGCTTTAGATTTTAGGGAAAATTTCTTCAAGGAAAGGGTTGTAAAGCCTTAGAGCAGAATGTTCAGGGAAGTGGTAGAGCCTCCACCCCTGAAAGCATTCCAAAAATGTGGGTATGGCACTTGAGAACATGGTACAGTGATGAACATGGTGGTGGTGCTACGCTGACAGTTGGATGTGATGATCTTAAAGATCTTTTCAATATTAATGACTCTGTGATTCTATGAAGCATGGAATAAACCCCCAAGAGAATACAATAACTCCTCTCTTTCTCTTCTGTTCTCTTCTCTCTTTCTGTTCTCTTGTCTCTGTCTCCTCTCCTCTCCTCTCCTCTCCTCTCCTCTCTTCCTCTCTCCTCCTCTCTCCTCTCTGTAAAGTTCACAGATCTAACTGAGAAAAGACATAAAAAACCCCCAAACAGTGATAGAGGAAAACCTTTATTAAATTTCCAGACTCAAGAATAGTAAAACAGCAAAAATCACATTCTTACCCTATGTGCTTTATCGATGCATATGTGTTTGTCTGTTAATAATATATATACAACCATCTCTTTTGGTGCTCTTTATGTTCTATGTTGTTTGGTCAACTGGCAGCTTCTGCAGTTAGGAACCCTAACATCAGGTTTTTCTTTTTTGTTCAAATGATTGTATTGATAGTAGCCCTAAAGAGGATTCAGACTTTCTCAGCCACTGTTGAGGGACTGCTCTTCATGCCAACAAAGACTCCTCATTTGGTACCTTTCAAAATAGGCACTTTCATGAGTTGTCTCGATGCTATTTCTACATAGGGCATATAATGTTATCTGAAAACACAACAAAGGGGTCTCTTCAAGAATACAATCCCCTTCTCCTATCTCTCCTTCACAAAAATCTGTCAAAATTATTAGCAGTTTTATTAACTTGGAAGCATTTGTGAGTATTCTGATTGTCTTTAAGTATGGCAACCACTTTATTTTGTGAAATACCATATTGAAGGTTGCCATGGGAAGTATTCAGTTTGTTAAACTAGTACCTTATCTATCAAAACAGGATAGGACTGAAGAAAGAATGTTTTTTATTTTCATGCAATTGGGCAAATACGGCAAAAAACCAAAAAGTTTGATATAAAAGTATATCAAACACTATAAATTTTAAAAATGGAATATCTAAATTGAAAATTTATTATAATCAGGATTTATACGAAGTGGCTTTTTGCTCAGTAAAAGAGAAAGCAGACAATTAAAGACCTCAGAGTATTTTTAAACCAAAATGAAATTACATATCTGAGGGCTTGCTGTGAGGAGAACAACAGTGAGAGGTGATACATGAGGCAAGAGAAGTGAGAGTTATATTAATGTGGCAATTAAGTGCTGAGCAGATGAAATACCTGCAAAGAATGAAAATAGCACTGAATGGATCATGGTGAGGCAAAGCAAGTTTAAGGGCTCTGGCTAACTGAAATAATGATTTAGTGTGAGACTTTGGTTAGTGTGAGCCCAAGAAATGTTTGACCTGCTAAACACACTAGGTTATGTGGAGATGATAAAGCAAAGTAACAAATACCTATGAAAATAAATGGTTTGCTGAGAAAGAAAGAAGTATTTCCAGGCTATGTTTTAGCAGTAAAATAAAAAAAAATAAATACAAAGACAAAAACAAAAACAAAAAAGAAGAGTAAGAAAACCCCCTAGTCTTTACAAATGTGCTTTAAATTATTGTAACCACCAATGAGTAACTGTCAATATTGGATGACATACACCATAATTTTCAGTTTTGCTTCTTTAGTCAGCCAGTATATCCAAAGGCAATTAAAAATACAATTATTGTAATACTCTAACATAGTGTGCAAGACAGTGGAAGTTGGCATAAGAATCATACAGAGGTCTTGAGCGTCAGCCTTGTCTCAAGCACATACATTATTGGTAATTTCAAATGAAGAGAATATTTATAAGACTTTAAACAGATGTACATGCAAACACTGTTGTTTCACAATATTAACAATAAAAATACATATAAAATTATTTTTTAATATTTTAATTAAAGTTGTGCTTAAAGGCCTGTGCACCTTCACAAACACTATATTTTCGAACACTTACTTAAAAAGTGCTCGTATACTTGCCAGCCGTAAACACCTAACAGAGATCTCAGCAGAAGTTATTAGCAGCACATTTTACGTTTCTATGTCTCATCATTGATTTCACAGGAGTTTAGGATACTTACTTACTGAGAGTCCTGACTCCCTCAACTAGGTGCCTTAAGATCGAAAGAGTGAACCAGAGCCCCAGGGCTGCATTAACACTCTTGAGCCACTCACATATTTACTAAAATTCCTGCTGTGCTCTTGCTCAACTGGAGTACAGGAAAAAAATTCCCAGGGCCTGCTTCAAAGTGGGACAGTTGCGTGTGTATGTATGTACCTTAACTACATTTGTCTTGGGTTGCAGAGCCTGAGTTTTGCTGAGCTGAAGGTTGTCAGGAATTCAGCTGCCTTTTTTCCTGCTAAGAAAAATAGTTTGCTGTTAGCCAGCTTTTATGTTTTCTTTTCTTCTTGTAGAATGTATAAAAGATAGACAGGAATACCAGAATTGTCTTAACTATTTTGTGTGCATTTTCACAACCTTTGTTATTCAACTGTCCTTTAAACTACTTTAAATATCAGTCTTTTCAGTTTTGTTTATCACAAATAAAATGTTATATTTCCAATTGCTTTTCTTCATTCACCTTGAAACCCATGTGTTGTCCCACATCTTTCTGAAATATGTTAACCAGCAGTTAATGCACTAGTCCTTGTGAGTGCATAAAATTGAGTTTTATAATCCTAGTTTTGTTTTCTACTTTTTTGTGCTCCATCTGTCTCCTTTTTGATAACCAATATATGTTAGGCAAATACTTATTTTGGGGGTGCACAAGATATTTTTTAAATATTGTGGGTTTATATATCTTATTTAGACCTAGCATAAGGGAGAAGGCGTTTGCTTGTTTGTTATTATATGTATAATTTTTGTATGATTGGTATGATTTTTTCGTTCTAAGCCACATTCTCCGGACTTTGGCATCCTTACAGAAGTCAATAAGTACAAGGGGATGGAACAGTTACCAAATATCACATCCACACTATATCTATCTACATCTGAGCTAGGCTGTCATATTATCAATGGAGAGCTCATGTCATCACAAAACAAATGTGTAAAAATATACTGTGAATTATTTTGAGTAAAGGAAATTTCCCCTCTATGTTTGTACAAACAGCACCACTAAAGCTACCAAAAATTGCTCAAGCTACCAAACAAGGCTCTGAGCACTCACTGATTCCTTCTGAATTATCTTTTATAGCCTTGATTAAACTACAGATGTGATGATCTGAAGAAGGAACAGGTTCCGAAACATTTACTTACACATACAGTCCCACTGCCTTCAACTCCTTTACTTTTTAGCTTCAACCATAGTTTAAAATGGTCCCTTAGCCTGGGTCTTCATCATGGCATTAACACCACCTGAACACAGAAGACATCATTTTTCACTAAACTTCACATAGCAATAGTAAATCTGTCCTAATGGTCATGGAAAGATTGTATTCTCTGTTTAAAAGCCTTGCTGTGCAGGTTTTCTGCCAGGGTTTGTTTGTTCAGGTAGCCTGATAGATTAGCTAGGTAATAGCAAGGTAATACTTTCTCCCTTCTAGAAGCAAGATTGATTACTGTTGACTCTTGTTTTCTGCCCTGTGTTTTACATACCTGTTAAAAAAATCTTATTTGGACTAACGAGCAACCTTCTAAAAACTATGGTATTATAGGAATATAATTTATTTCTCAGTGTAAATAATGAAGACTCAGACTCTGAGAGATTCATATCCTATCAAGTCTTCACCTTCATCTGCCCTAGACTATTATTGTATTCTCAACAAAATATAGGACAAAACAACAATGGCCAAAGGTATATAATCATATGTAAGGTGTAGCTTAATTTTTGTGTTTCAGTCATTCAAGGAGTGATCCCTCAAGGAGTTCTTAATTTAATGCAGACTATTTTGTGAGATTTGGATTTTGGGTAGTTTGTTTGTTTTGAAATACTTTTCCTTACTTACCACTTAGAAAATTTTCATCGGGAGAATCCAGGTAGTAATCAAGGTAGTATGAAATTGTTTTCATGGAATAATTTCAAAGGATGTTACATGATAATTAGCACTCTAATATTAGCATTAACAGCAGGGATAATTGATGGAAGTCACTGGCCATAGTCCAATATGACCCTATTTCCTACCTGAACAAGCAGAATGATAATTTTTTTTTTTTTTCTTTCTCCCTTAACATTAATGTACATTTGTAGCAGTGAACACTGAAAAAAAAAGTAACTCCCTTTTTAACGATCAAATCAGATCAAGCGTGAATGGTTTCAAGTGGTAACTTTCTCCTTACAGAAAAACAATGTTAGCAGAACATTATTTCCTAAGTTGCACACATTAATTTATCTACCTTTTGAGAGACAAATTAACACATTTTAATGAAATTATTTTTCTGTAACTTAGCTTATATCTCTGAAAAGAAAGAAAACATAAGATATCTTTACATTACCCTAGTCCTGATGCAGAACTAAAACTTATCTTCTTTGCACATAGTATTTTAAATTTTTTTTGCAAACTTCAGTGACCTTTCTGGTATACATCAACTGTGAGTTGCAAACACACAAGTTAATTTCCTTTCCTTGGTCACATATCTAACTCTCAGAAGGGGATTGCATTAGAAAATATTTAGAGCACTAGGTAGCCACAATATTTTGCCTTGTTTGTCAGGTTTCAACATATAAGAAATTTTCATAAAGTATAAGGATATATTTATATTGCTAGGGTTATATGGAAGTTCTTTAAAATCAGAGGCTACTTATATAAAGGTTTGAGACAATGCCTGAGGAGTGTAGAAAACATGCATTATATGGTTATGGTTTTTTGAATTAAGAGGAATTAGAAGAAAACTTGTAACCCGTGGTTAGTAAAGATAAGCCTGTTATTTTCTTTTTTGTTTTTTTAACCCCAAATAGAAGAATGCATTTTAAATTTCTTTCAGTTCACAGAGAATATGTATTGGAAAAGTGTTTTTTTGTTTATGGATGCCTCTTCTTGATAAATTATTTTAGCTGAAGCACTGGAATCATCCTTACATACATGAGAACATATGTTCAAGATTTGATGTGATATTTACTTTTCTCTGAAAATTAATGGATTGTGAGGGACTGGAAAAGCTGTAGAACTTACGGGATACAGATTAGATTTACCTTCTTTCTGAATCGTCTGTGGGAAATTTGGTGCACAGTCACCACTGTAGGCTTTTTCTTGTGAACCAGCACCTGCCTTTGCATCCCTTTTGCTTGACCAGTGTACTGACTGCCATGTTAACTGTGTTTTTCAGGCTTATACATGAAATTTGCATCAATCCTGGTCATTGGTATTTTCTGGTGCCAGATAAGCAGAAAGCCAGCTGTAAGTTTGCTTTGCAAGATTCTCTGCTTGGCAGGAAATATCTCACACTGTCTGCTAGTTCCTGGCCTTGTTTCACTTTTCTTGTAATCACTGGTACTGCCATACACTGCTTCCCCTCACACTGTTAGTCTGAAAACTTCTGATAGTACATGAGAGAAGTAAACATTTCTAAAAAAAATCCATGGAAAATGCACATTACCACTTCTGATCTCTCCAGTGCAAGTGTTTTAGCTTTGTTTTTGCAGAGTAGGTTTTCTGTGCACTGTCTTTGTTATTGGATGTAACTCAGCCTATGTTAAAATTTTCTGTCAGAATACCTATACCAGTTAGGACCATGAAAAGCATCCTACATGTTCATTGATTAAACACAATTAATGCTGCTTTGTTAGAGAAATTCTTTTTTGAGGTACATAAATTGTAACTGTACTGGTAAATCCTGACCAGCACTGAAATATAATTAGTCATGTTTTGACCTTTTCCTAACATGTATTTATCCTATGCCAGCTATCCCTCTCCTGAACAATTCCCAGGAACACTCTGGTATTTAAAACATAGGGACCATTTCCAGTAGGGCTTTGCATGCAGTCATCGTGGTGTGGAAGCAGACGAAGTGTATTACCTTAGATATGGGCTGTTCTCTGCCTACTAGCCTCTGTTCAGGAGCATTCCCAAGCGTGCTTTATAGAATATCTTGCTGATTTAACTTTCAGGTCTTTTTTTGGTTTGTTGTCTGTTAGCATAGATTATGCTGTCATTTGTGTTCTGCCAAAATAGCCAAAACAGCTAATATGGCAACAAATCCTTCTGAAAGCTATGAAAAATCCAAATAAGAAACTCTATGATATAGCAGCATCATTTGCACACATCCACTTTAATACTTGAAGACATCATCCATTCTTGGTGCGACAGCAGTGAAGTACTTTTTGAACTGATAGTTAAAACCACCAGTTATTACAGAGCAGGAATTAGAACAACAAATAAGAGTTTGTGTTAATTGAGTTGTTTGTTTATAAGAGTATGCCTTAAGAGCACAGTAAGCACCACACAACATCTGGCCTTGCTAGCAGATTTGGCAATACTTACAGCTTAAGAGTGCTTAGACAAAATAATTTTTTTATTCGTAGTATCGTGTTTCTATCTTATACATGTCTATGATTTCAATCAGACAGACCAATTATTAACTCCTTCCTTTATTCTATTTGGAAGTTTTCTTTCCTCACTTGCAAAATCTTTGTGAGCATGTAGAAAATAAGACATAATAAAGAGAAAAATCTACTAATGATGGGGAGGCCAGGGTTTTAGCCTCTGTATTTGGATGTCATAAACCTGATTTCTTTGTTAAAATGTTTTCAGCATCTACTGAAATTACTGAAAATGGACAAAATAACTTTTTTTCTCACAAATGAGTGTCTACTGTGAGAGATGAGATTTTACATTTTTAGTTTTAACTCTTGATTTTATGAAAAGAGGGAAATAGCAAAATTGATTTACAATATGCAGTTGCATGTCAGAATTCCATTTTAACAATAAGTTGAAGTGATCTCAAATGATTGTGTCAAATGTCCATTGCATGAAAATGAAGAAACCAAAGCAATCATTAATAGAGGATGATTTTACTCTAAATTCTATACTCAAACCCAACAGGTTTCACAAGTTTTTATAATTGTGTGGAGGTCGTCTAGTTCTTTTTAAAAGATATCTTTTTTAGAAGTATAATACAGAAATTTTGTATTTGCAGCTAAAATACAATCCAACTCCTTGCTACCTTCCTCACAACCTAACTCCTTGCTACTTGCCTCCTTTCTGCATGTTCCACTTGCAAAATTTTTGCTTCATGCTGTGAAACCATCTATCAAACGACATAAAAAGTCCTTTTTCCAGCTAATCTAAATTCATCTTATTTATTCTGGTTATGGCATAATTTAGAGTGGAATATTCCCTTATTCACAATAAATTTTAATACTACTTTCTTTCAGTCCAGTAGAGAGAAAAACATCTGTTATCAGAAGACACTCTTTCTTGTGATCAGTTCTTGCTTCACTGCAAAGTTAATTGTGTGGGGAGAAAAAAAGACATTACAAGTGCAATGAAACATTGACATACATGAAAACTGTAGAACATATGAAACAATGCACTAGGAACTGTAATGAATATATCTTTGGAAACACAATGGAACAAAATACATTATTGCAAGCACTGAGGGGTCCAGTCTAGACAGGGATCTTAGACAATAATGATATATAAACAAAGTCCCTCTTTCCTGATGTGGTTATGCATCCTAAGTATTCAAACTTATATTTCAATTGTAATAGTTTCTAAAGCAGTTTATAAATAGGTTATGTAATAGTTTATAAATAAAAAAATAAGGCACTAAAGAGATTGGTGTAAATCTGTTAAGTTCAAATAACTGGATCTCATTAACAAGAAAAATATCAGACCTTCAATTATCTCACAAACACAATCACCTCAAATAAATACAGATGCACAAATATTTTTCCCTTTTATTTTGAGAAAAAGAAAGTAGAACTAGTTTGAGAGTAGCCACATATATTTAGATTTTTTTTGTTTGTTTGTTATTTATGAGACAAAACTTATTTTTGAAATAATATTTTATCTCATTATAAGCAATTATAACAAGTCAGCCCATAAGGCAAGCGGGACTTCTTCCTGACTTGGAATTTTACACATTGACAAAAATAGATATATTTTTGCTGTCCATTGTCAGCATTTTGTAGCCTTTTCTATGTACTCGACTCTGTAAATGAAAAAAGGAAAACTATTTGCTGACTCAGTTCTAATCAAGTCTATTAGCTGATATCTTATCACTATAAAATGTTATCCAAAGTAATCATTTACTTTGCTGCATGTTCAAATAAAATTTTACTCAGTCTACAGAACTACACTTCTCTTTTTTGGGAGGAAGACATATAGAACATGCTGACATTTTAAGAGAAAAATAAAATCCTTTAACCCCTTCATCCCAGAACATTACAGCCATAGGCTGCAGTCAGGGAAGAAGCAGTGAGAGATTACTTTTGTAAAGTTGCATTCTTTGCTTTGCCAAGGAATGAGAACTAAAAGTCAGATTTATCAAAGTTTCTTGTGACCTCTCCAGTTTTTTTGGCTGGGGTTTTCTTCCTTGCATAAAGAAATTTGTATCCCTCAGCCAAAATACATTCAGAGTGAACTGCTTTCAGGCAAACACGTTTGACTCCTCCAGCTAACCAATATCAAAGCCCTCACAGAAGTCATACTGCCAAAATACTGAATGTGCAATATCTACACAAACCTTACAGACCCTGGGAAGTTATGTAGTTTATAACTGACTAAATTAACAGTAATTTCTAAGCTGTGTGTGTTTGTGATTCATAAAAACATGCTAGGAGGTAGGCAACGACGAAAAGATGGAGTAAAAAACCCTGATGAATGCATCTCAAAACTTTTTGGTATCTTTTTCCATCTTTATGTGGTTTTTTCCCCCTAGTATTTTTATCCCTTGTGAAAAATTATTTTGACGCTTTATTTTGAAGTTGTTCTGTTTACAAACTTTTATTTGCAAATTCAAATACACAAGCTAAAAAATTCTGCTGTTAAGACTTCCTGCACAAACACAACTCTCTTCTCTCTTATATATGTAATTATCAGTAATATGTGTCAAAATCTTTTTTCCCCTGCAGAATCGTGCCATACACTTTCCACAGAAAGATGAAGAAAGTTGGAAGATTCTTGAAGAGTTAAGCAAGAAAATTTCTACTAAAAGATAGAAGAAAAGATCAACATCTGTGTCATATCATTTATACACCTCAAGATCTGGAGGACTGAGGAGAATGCCAGGCATCCTTGTATAGTTATAATAGTTAAATAATCAACAGGGGGCCTACAAAATCTAATATTTTGGGTAGCAAGCACTAAAAATTAGCCCAACAGCAATTATGTTGGAGAAAAATATACCTTAAGGTCCACTTCTCCCAGTCATCTTACTCTGTATTGGAGACTGATTTCCAGAGAATCATATTCTTGATATTTACTTTTGTAGTAATATGTGTAGGTCAACGGTCTCTTCATGTCACATCTGGACACAAATGAGTAATTGTGATCTCTGTAGACTTCATTTTAGGACTTATTGGTGAGATCTTGTGTTCATTTGTTTCAAAGATTATTCACAGTGAAAGGGCTAGAGGGCTTGTGGGAAAGGTGGCAGGAGAGGCTGAATTGATCACCCTCTAGAGTCTTCAAGGACCAACTGCAAACACACTGACACAGGAACAGACCAGTAAATAAATAGTGTTGGGGAAAAATATTGCCTTTAGACATTAATGACCTGAGGATAAACAACAGATTTAATGGTCTGACATTTAGCATGGATTGACAAGAGTGGGCAGGACATCTAATTAAACTCTTGGTACGTGTGAGCCTTGAGTAAATGATAGTATTCACTCACCTATTCCCCTCCCTCCTTTACCATGTGTTGGAAAAAAATATGACATCATGTACCTTTTAAACACCGTTTGTAGCAGCTCATAATTTTTCATGTATAACAGCATTTCTTACTGCTGTGTATAAAACTGAATTAGGAAACTTATAGGAAAAATATTTTAGTAGTTATGGCAACTACTGTTAGAAAGCATGGGTTGGATAAATTGCATGTGTTGTATCATAACAAATTTGATACCTAATCCTAGACAAATTGCATTGCTGTTTAGCTGAATACCAATTTAATGTTTTGCTTCCATTTCTTTAAATTGAGTTGATGTGTGATAACATTTTGTTTACTAAAAAGGAATCTCAGATTAAGTGCAGAATCACAAGGAAATACTGCTGCCATATTAATATAGTTATTTCATTGGTGCATCGGAATTACCGGTTTAAGACATTGGTGGAAAAAATCCTTCAGTTCTATAAATTGTCGACATTAATATTTAAGAAACATAGACATCAAATAATCAGAATCATAAAATCCTTGATTAAGAGGTCAGATCATCAAGTCAAACCACTCATAAGGAAGGTTAAATATAACTGAATGTTCCTACTCAACGGTATTGAATCTGTCATTTAAAATAATCCGGGAAATAAATTCTTCTTAATAGTATTTTTATATCTATTAATAGGAGTAAGTTGAGCAGAAATTAAAAATCTTTAGTAGTCACTGGATTCCATACCGCATGGAGAACCCTGATTAACCCAGAGAGTCTGATTTATGCAGTATTCTGTTATTAGCATATTCTGTCAGAAAAGACATTAAAAGTTCTAATTTTCTGTATTTCATCAAAGGAGGCTTGCAGAAAAATTAAAAAAAAAAAATTAGGAATATTTACATTTATTCCTAAATCTGTAATACTCTTATTGCTCTTTGATAAAGTCACATTAGATAGAATTAATCTGAGCAGCTGTAGATTTATTCCAAAACTGATGTCTAACATAGGTCAGATGAATCATATCACTAAGTGATTAACTGTCTGCAGTAAAAAGGAAGCTTAGGATAACTACCTCATGTGTAGAAGGCTACATTGTAAATGTTGAAAGTTAAGTGAAAGTAATCCTGTCTTGTGGCTTCAAAATACAGAACCAAGCACTCAATTACTGGTTTCATAACTAGATAAAAAAGATAAATGTGCAGCTAGCGCGAGTCAATATGAACACAGGCAAAACTTATTGAGCTCATCTGAAGCAGAGGTTGCTGGCATTACTTCCTTTTATTCAGTGATCATGGAGGACTCCTGTTAGTGCTGGCACCTTTTATAGCAACCAGTGAATTGGTAATTCCCGTGAGGAGACATAACAATGAACAAGCTAATTTTCAGTCTGCAGGGACTACATATGGGTTAAATTTTTTCTGCTTGAGTAGCCATTTGACAGGTTGTGAAATGGGAGCTGAGTACTGTTGAAGCTGAGAATAGTTGTCCCTGAGAAAATGCGTAAGTGGCAGTAGGAATATGAGAAAAATGAAAATAAACTTATTGTCACTGAGAAACAAAAATACTCCAAAAAAACTACTCAAGTACTCAAAAATAATGCTGAAAATATCATGCCTTTTGTATTTGCCTGGTTTTTACCAGCAAACGCATAATCTGTTGAATATCAGAAACAATTCAACATCGATATCTGCGCTAGGAATCTGTTGAGTTTTATGTCTCTGAGTGAGGTATAGCTGTTCTCTGTTTATTTGTCCTTAAGAAGGTACAAATAGAAGTTTTCCAAAAATCAAAACAACAAACCCCACCCGACATCTGGATGGGGCAGCAGGAGAACAAAAAGCACAAAGTAAGCACTGTGTTCTGTGGTTCTATGAAAATATGCCTTAAATGCATCCAACTGTACAAATTAGAGAGGCACAGCATGAAAATTTTCATCACTGATGCTTTCTTTGAATTTTAAAATGGGAGGCACAGAGGCCTTAGCTATCTTCAGTCATCATTTTCAGACGTGTTTACTCCCAAGTGAGATCTGCTCCAATAAAAGTAAATTACCAGTATCTTTTTCCCCTGGGGAGCGTTTGAAGATGAAGAACCTTAGCACAAAATACTGTTTTTCGAATACTGGTGACTCTTTCTCTTTTGGTTAAGTGTACACTGCAGCTACTGGTAAAATTAAAGTGAATAATCACATAACTTGCTGCATATTAGCAGGAGAATGACCTGCTAAACTTATTTACTCTCAGTGTATAGACAAAAACACCTTAATTTAACATGCTCTTGATGAGTTTTAAACTACAACTCTCTACCTTATTTTAGTTGATGTTGTTTGCTTTCAACTTGTGCAAATAGATGGGCAGGTGATACACCTTTACTCCTGTCAAGATAGCACTCCATATCCTCAGTCCACATTAGAATTACAATAAAAAGAGCCCTACAAAGAATGATTATGAACACTCTATGCACATTTAATGTACTCGTCAAAAGAGAAAATGATCTAGTTGTAGCATTATTCCAGATCTTGACAACAGTAAGTCTGCTGATACCTGTACAGTTATACATACATAAAAGAGATGATGCAGTTTTAGATTAATCTACTTTAAAATTTAGAAAACTAGCCTGTAATAAACTTACACTTTCAAACATGATCTCTGTGTTTTGTATATGGTCATCCCTCACTATACATACTGTTTAAAATAGAAGGCTTCAGTAGTTTGGTTTTGGCCTTGACATATAGCTTGGCAAAAAAGGTCTAGTTCAAGATTATTCTGATTATGATTATTTAATTATTGGAGCTGGTTTCAGTGCAGACTGGGAAATAACAAGTATTTCTTTCACAAGAAGACAGAAGATAATCTCTTGGTAACTTCAGAATATATTTTATAGGCTGTTCAGCACTGATGACCAGGAATAATAGTCTTCAACTGCTCATCTACATTTCTGAATATTAAACTTTAAACAGTCTGACAGTATGAGACATAAAGAATTAATATAATTCTCTATCACTGCTGCAAAAAACTGAGATTTTTCTTCCTCTGTTGTGTTCAGCCAAATTAGAAATACAAAGTTTTTTTTTCTAGTGGGGAATGATGCAGCCCACTCTCAGATTTTGCATTATGTTATATCAAGTACCTCTGAAGGTAAGTAAATGCTGCTCCCTTTGCCATCACACTACTTTTCAAAAACAGCATGTTTTCCAGCCATGCATATAAAAGCAGATATTAATCTGTGCCATTATTTTTAGAGATTAATGAAGTAATTTGTATCTTATTATTAAATGAGGTAGTTCATGCTTCCCATATCCTTTAAAACATAACCTCATAGCATAACCTGCACCAAGAAGTCTCTCTTTGGAAACCATTATTTAGCAGGTAAGTCTGGCAGGTTACCAAAACCAATTAAGCTTTTCCTTTTCAGACAAGATCTTTGAAACGAGGGTACAGGATCCAATGGCCATAACACAACACTATTGTATAAATTATGGATTTTTTTGATTGAATGTAGAACATCAAATTGTGATATGTAGATGACAAAAACTATATTCATGCGTATCTTCCACATTAATAATGAAGCTATGCATAGCAATCAATGATACATATTTAAGATTGCTAATTCACCTCACAGATTTTGCACATGTGTGCTGTCACTCGCTCTTCAACCTATTCACACACTTCCTCTATAAGGAATAGTATTTGAGCATACCGTATGTTAAATTATGTCAATACATCCATCCAACACCATGTGCTATTACTGATAAATAATTACATATCCAAACAGAAGAGTGGCTAACATGTCTATGCAAAGCATAGGCAGAAGTCAGTTACTTTTTATACAGATAGGGAGGTGACATGATTTTGGACGATGTAGATTCGAGAACACCCCTTTTCGTTTCTTAGAAGGAATTTGAGATAATACTTGTGTTTTTCTTATTGAATATGCAAAAAGGGACTGTCCTTCTTCTAATTCTTTCTTGGAAATTTTGAGTAACTTAAAATCAAATGGGCTTAGATTTTGCTAAGTTGAACGGGCCAAGTTAGTGTTTCCAGAAGCGCTTTATGTTGAGTGTTGATCTAAACCTTTCGCCAAAGTTCTCTGATTTTCTAAAGTTGTCAGAAAAGTTCTTTTTGTTGTTTTGACCTCTTGAGAATATCTTGTTGGTATTTCTCCTGTGCATCTTACTCAGAGTATATGAATAACTAAGCCATTAAAAGTCTCATTAAACGAGTTGTTTGGGGCCTTACACTTGCCAGTTGAAGGATGTAACACCAAATTGATACAAATGATTTCACACAATTATGATTGGTTATTTCTTGACAAACAAACATAAAAGAGCAATTTTAGCATAATTTAGAGGCCTGCTATGTTGCCATATATATACACATATATGTATGTGTGTGTCTTGTTTCCCCACATGTAGTTTTGATAATTTATTCATAAGTGGCTTTGGGTGAGCTGGTCCCTGAGCACACTCTTCCTATCCTAATTTTACCCATGTTACATATCCAATAGATTTATAAGATGATATAGAGTCCTGGAAAGTTAAGCTAACAATATGTGACTCACATAAACATTGTAAAGTAAATTGCTTCCTTACTTGTCTATCCTCTTGAACGCTTTTTTTTTTTTTGTTTGTGGTTTTTTTTTTTCCTTGTTGTTGTGGGTTCTGACTCCCCTGATGTTTTAGGTTATAAGGGTTTAGAGAAGCACCTGCAGAAAGATCATACTGTCAAACTTTTAAAATGAATTACAGCTAGAATTTATCTCCATTTTTAGGCCCAACAGACTGTCAATATCCACATGGGAGAGTGCTCACATGAAGCAGAAGGAAAGTTCTAGCAGTCAGGAAACTAATGTCTTTTATTCACTTACAAAGTCAAGCCACATAAGTCTGTATTTTCAAGACAGTTTCAGAGAGCCATTGGCTAAGGCTTGCAATCTGAAACAATTTAAGGAGGTATCCACATCATGTGTCTTACAATATTCAACTATCCAGCTTTGGTTATGGTAAGTTTAGAAGCTTGTTTGCAGTGAAGGGGAACAGGTCAGTAAGAAAATCAGATGCCTGACCTTAGAAGATCCTTCTAGATTCCTCCTTTCTAAAGGCACTTTTTTGGGCTGATTATTAAATTAGTATTTTCAGAGAAGTTTAAGACATGTGAATACTCAGGCAAATAACGGTGAAATGTGCTGAGCCAAGCATCAAAATATCAGGGTAAAAAAATTTGAGACCTTTTTCTTGAAATCTAGGTTATAACACCCTGTGATTATCCAATCTGTACAAGGCAGAGTGAACTTTTTGCCTCTGTCAAAATTCCCATGTTAATAGCATTATTTAAGTGCAAAGTGTAATTGCCGCAATAAAGTGGAAGAGAGAGAAACAGAAAAAGTAGCTAAAGGTTAACCAATAACAGTGAGAAATATGTATACATTTCATTAAAAGGTAATTATGTTTAAAGGAGAGAAGTTTAGAATATTTAATTAGTTCTGCAATAGAAACAATTATAATGAAAAAAACGTGTAGGAACAACAAAAATGAATCTTTTCCCAAATGTATTTAATGACACAAAATAAATGGAATACAGAATATAATTAATACAAATGAGATAAAGCTGACTGTTTTGGGTTTTTTTTTTTTTTTTGAATAATTATTCACATTTAGAAAAAGTTGGCCATAATAATGGGAGTGGAAGTATTACTGCAGTCTGAACAGGATCATAGCTGAGAAGCCCTCTAAGAGTATGTATAATTACTAAGAGATATTTAAAAAGGCACAAAGTTATCTTTCACATTTTAAAACACAAATGTAAATAAATTCCTAAAGTTGACTGATCTAGTGATAAATACATGGGGTTGGATAGAAATTTCTGGTTTTATGATTTTCAGAACTTTGTGCTCTTCATCTATTCTGTCTAGTACAGAAAGTGGAATAAGGATTGCAAAGCATCGTAAGACTCCTCTTCCCATTCCAAGAAGTAGCCCTGAACAATATTTTTAGCTCCTCTGTATTTTACCTGTCCAAGTAATTTGTGTATTTCGGTTGGTATGGAATTTAAGTTATAAGAACTATATAAGGATGAAATTCAAGTTTGCCCTACATCTGCAATTGTTGTTTGGCTGGATATGAAGGGTATCCTTGCGTGCACTCACCGTGCTCTCAGCCACTCTTTGAAACTTTCTGGCTAGTCTTTGCATAGATGAGACAATAGAACTGATTTAAAACAGCAGGCTGACTTGAGACAAGACGATTGACCAAAGTCCTAGCCACTGTCAAACAAAGCCTTTGATTAACTGCTGCAGAAACTGGGATTTTTGAACAGTCACAGATATTTCCCAGGCTATGCATAGACCAGTTGGTAGATACTATTTGTGCACTTAAATGTGTTGGCTCTCCTGAGTGGGAAATCTGACGGTATCAGAGACTCTACCTGATGTAGATTTGACCAAAAGACATATAAATAATATAAAATAACTGTTTCTGCTTACTCTTGCTGAATGCTATTTCTAACATTGAGACAATGGAAGCAAAAAAACCCCCAGTTATATATAACACTACAGCAAACAAAACACTCAGGGTAGCAAACTATATTTTCGACCCTGATAGCCTCAAGGTAAGAGTGGAAATCAGCACAGGTACAAGGGAAAATAATTTATGACTCTCCTGAAAAGATCAAGTGTAATCAAGAAAGGTTTATTCAAACTGCATGGTTCTAGTTACAAACGTCTTTAATTCCCCAAGTCCTCTCTTTCTACAAAGCTTACAGAACAAGCTGAAGCATTCAGTTTAGTAGACTGATGATAGCTAGATAGACAGACGGATTAATTATTTATGTTGCTGAATGGAGGTCAGATCTCTACTTTCATCTTTTGGATCTGGCTGCATATTTAATACTCTTATTAGAAAGATGGCTGGAATGCCTGATGTTAATGTTCCCAATTGTTGATAGATTATGGTCTCTAGAAGGCCCCCAATGTCTCTTCTACCTGAATTATTTATAGCTCACTAATTATTTAGACCCTGCTTATTTTAAAGAACAGGAATTATCTACACACTAATTAAAACTGTCAAAAAGTTTTAATACTATTTAAGGACACAAAACCATGTCATTGGTGAGATTGAGTACACAGTAGGAATCTGTATTTTCTTGGTACTACAGTATGCTAAGCTTCAAATGCAAATATTCTTTCGAAAATTTGGGCTGGTATTCCTTTGACCAAATGTAAATACCTACATGACAGATAGTTTGACCTACAGATCTTGACACTTTTTGTAATACATGGAGACAAATTAATACTCATAGGACATGATAAATTCTGAATCAGAGGTCTAAAACTGACAAGAGAAAGGCATTGCCTAAACATGCTGATTTCTTCCTTTATGACAAAGGAAGCATAGAATGGCAACTGAGATGTGGCCATGTGCCTTGTGGATAGCTGAAGTTATGATGACTGCTGTCCACAGGATCCTGCACGGTAAATTTTTGTACACGCTCTGATTACAGGATCAGATCCTTTATTTTCTTTATTTGAAATCAGCTTTTTTTTTTTTAAAGGAAACATTACACTACCACGGGTTCTTTATTTGAAAATTTCCTTTTTTAAAAGGAATCATTTTACTGATCTACTAGTATATCATTATCAGTATCACTTCTTTAGAATGTCTCTTCAAGTGTGCTAAAAGCAGAAATTTTAAAAGTTGTACTGTAGGTTTGAAAATGTTACAACTGAAATTAATGGCATATTTCTCACTGAAGATTGTAGGTACAAAACCATGACAAATGCTGAGGGCCTTACAAATCTTTCACTGAATCAAAGACAGGTTAGACATACAAGATCAAATTCGGTCATATAAAGATAAACATAGTAATACTTATCTTTCAGACAGTTTGCAGCTTAGAGTAATTTGTAATACCAGTCAAAAGGGTTGAGGTGTGCCTATGTTTTCAAGAATGGTGTTCACCGGGCCTAGGCATTGGATGGAAGTCATAGTTGCTATGCTCAAAGAACAGGTAAGAGTGTAAGACAGCTTTTTTGAAAGTTAGGCAGTTCAGACTGTGGGAGGATTTAGTTTTATCTGTTTGAAATTCTCAACTGTGAAGTGTATTCTGAAAGCCAGTACATAGGGCTTGTGGTTTTATGGTTAAATAGGATTGAATGGGGTTTTTTTCAAATGCCAATGGTTAGGAATGACAAAAATAATGCTGAAAATAACATCTTTTGTATTTGCCTAATTTTAGCAGCAGATGTATAATTTACTGAATATCAGAAACCGTTCAATACCTATATCTGACCTCTGAATCTATTGAGTTTTATGTCTCTGAGTGGGATATGGCTGTTCTCTATTTGTCCTTATGAAGGTGCAAATAGAAGTCTTTCCAACAGTCAAAACAACAAAACCCACCCTACATCTGGGTGGGGCAGCAGGAGAACAAAAAGCACAAAGTAAGCACTGAGGTAAACATATTATCAGTTGTAGCAGAATACAGGAATGCCAAGGACTCCCTGGCTATGCTAATAAATTCAACGTCACTCATGAGCTTAATCATCCATACTGCAGAAGTGCTGCAAGACTCCTTCACAGGCTTGTGGCTGCTATCCTGTTCCCAGACTATTGACAGGAATGCTCAGAATCTGGAATATTCATGACACCCGTAGCAGGCAGCCAGCACGAAACCACATGTTTCTGAGGCCCTGTTAACTAGCATGTGTAGGGCCTATCCTATATTGGCTCCATGCTCAAAAATATTCTCATTAATATTTTATTTACACAAATACTAATCAGAGCTTTCACAACAATTATACTGCAACATACACTGTGGTATAATGATATATAAATGGATGCTTTTGCTTATAAGCAGAAGTGAATCAATGTGCTACCATTAAATAGGTTCAGATAATACATCCTTATCTTGCACTGACCTCATTCATGATGCTAACATTTAGCTGAAAGTGTTTACACTAGGGAAAAAGAAAAATGAAATAAGAAGTACTTGGCAAAAAGGGGAGAAAAGGATAATTACAGAAATATACCATCTCCTGGAATAAAAAGTGTAGGATATTGAGGCAATATATTACAATTCCTCAATAATCACAAAAAAACATTCTGAACACCTTTATTTCTATGACAAAAATTATTTTTAAACAGTCTAATAATGTTAAGGCATATTGAGCCTACTTAGTCATAGTATCTGTAAAAGGGACAGCTGGTACACAACTTTAACAAAGTTTTTTTTTACATATTGCAGAGCTGACATTGTCTCCTCTAGTATCTGTCTTAAAAATTTTTTATGAAATCAGCCTAAGCAGGACATAACTACCCAAATCTACCACTTTCCAAAGCAGGAGTAGAAGAAATAAGCACTGATTTATAGTGTTAATATTAGCCTTAAGATACTGATTATCATATAGCCCAGATAACCAGAGCAATAGTCTGCTTGGCACTCATCTCTAGAAGAAGTTCAACACAAATAGATTCTAACAGGATACACTCTAACACCATACATCAGCATGCATTTAAAATTGAAAGAAGGACCGAAGTTTACCCAGACTAGTACAATAATATGTAATTAAGAACACATTGAACTTTCTCTGCCTAAGCTTCACAACCACCTAAAACCTCTATGACCACAACAATATGCTGCCAGGTCCAGGTTAACAAACCCTGCTGAGAATTACCATTCAAGTCTTTGGCATCTGTGTTATGCTAGAAAGGTCAGAGATCACAGATATGTTTTTAAAATATATTATGTAAACCTACCCTCTGCAATCAAACACTGAAAAACAATTGGGAAACTACAAATTTACACCAAAATTTGACTTAAATTTTCTTATGCATGAGAGCCAAAGTCACATTATTTACAAATACTGATCTTTTTTAACTGGTTCTCATATCTTAGCATAAATTATTTCTGTGTACCATTCAGCTGTCACAATTAAACCATGTTCCTTTGTTCTGTACACATAAAACTGTACTTTCCCTTCCAGTAAGCTATGCAGGGAAGGAAATAGAAAACTAACATCTATCAATATGCCAGTGTAATATTAAAAGCAACATTTTTTTCAATAGAATGTTACATAGGGCACCATTCTATCAGTTTTTTGTCAGCAAGATGGCTGCTGCAAGCAGGAATCTCAGATATCCCAATTATAAAGTAAAATTTTACTTTCAAATACAGTTTATTCACACTGAGGAGCACTTTTTGAGTTTCAAACTGCTGGCTGAGCAAAATAGATACAAGTTTCTTTTAACTATTTATTTGTAAATCTCCTCTGAGTATTAAACACGCTCATAAAGATATGTCCATAAAGAGAATGAGTACAAATTTTATCCTGACATTTGATTTAAGCTGTGTTGGAAAACTTACTTGACAGATATAGTTTTTCCCCCGAGCACAGAAATAGAGCAGATTGGCACAAAGATTTGTACTTAAAGAGAAGACCTGATTTTTTAGTGAAATGTGAATATGAATAACACTCTTAATCTCTGCAGATTTTCCTACCTTTCAGTAATATGCTACTATGTAATGTCATTAGCAAAACAAAAGAATGACTACCATCCTTCCTTAAAAGGATACTATTAAGTTATTTTAGCTCAAAATTTGACCTGTATTAGTATAAGCTCTTGGCACATGTCCTCTGGGGGAAAAAAGGAAACCATTAATCTGTTACTTGCTTAAATTACTACTCTGGCTCGGTGAAAAGAGTAAAATTAAAGTTAAAACATTCCAGGTGATATGACGGTTTTACAAAAAGCAGAAGGAAAATCTTCATAAAATGGAAAACCCTTATCTTAATTAGGAAACTATGGGATGTATACTGCTTTTGAATCATCATCTCTGGCCTGCAATAATTCAGAGGGAAAATCAGTACAGACTAGTATCATTATGACCCCAATTAAACATGGTGATAGTTTGGAAAGTTCTTTTTACAGCTGTTTTTCAGCAGTAGGACACTCATGAATAACATTAGGTCAGTACAAAATGGAACAATTTACATATATTTTAATACAAAGTTACAGTAAATGTATAGTTATCAATTAGTCTAATAATTAATGATATAATTGTCAATTTAACAATTTTTTTACTGATAAGTTTATTTTTTACAAATAACTTCTTGGTAGGAAAGATATGGAAATTCTTCATAACCGGAGAAAAAAGGCATGCCCATTTCCTGGTAGAAGTTAACATGACACACTTGCTTTGACAAATTAATAAGCTTTGTTCGTCTTAGGCACTACAGGTGTTTTGTAGCATGTTTACTACAGTGAGCTGCATTTTTTCTGAGAGATTATTACAGCTTGTTTTGGTGATGCAAAGGAACTCTATGAATACTGTATAGAAAGAAAGTCTGATTGCTCAGATGTGTTTCTGACACAGAAATTACATCATCAGAACACAGTCTGTATGAATATAAGTATATGTGCATTCTTGCTTGACAAAACTTATATTACAATTTAGAATAGAGTTGTATAGTGTGTAGTGTTATTATTACTGGTATACGGTGCTCTTGTTACTGAATAAAACTCATACCTACAAGGAAAGAACTATTTCTAATCAATTCATGAAAAAAAAAAAAAACCTCAGAACAATTTTTTCTAAAGGATTATCACTGGAAGTAATCCTGAAACTGTTTTGAAATCGATTAAGAGAGGAAAGAACGGAAAAGTACAAGCCACTTTAAAGGACTAAGAGAGGAAAAAAGCACCACATCTGTGCAGAAGGTTGTGATTTCTCGCCATGAATAGCAAAGAGCTCAAGAGTTCCAAAGCAGTATGGGTAGGGCTAAGCTTCACATCAACAGAGTTTAACTGCCAAGGTCATAACTGCTTTTAAGAACATTGTAGCTTGTGGGCTGAATCACCTGTTGGCAGTACACATTCCTCTCTCTCTAATTGTGCTGGGGGCTGTGGGAGACAAAGCCTTTAAAAGAGGGATGAATCCTGACCAGTGTAGAACACTAGACAACTCTTGTAGATCTTAAGACATGGTTTACTGTTGACACATTAATTTCAGGGGAACAGTTTAACAGAGCAAAACAAATCCTTCCACAGCAGTTCAGTCAGAAATTGCTGTGCTAGTCTCTCCTGCTCAGCTGCGATTATTCATTCCAAACTGTCCAACCACAGCTAATCAGAGACAAGTTATGATCAGAAAAAAATATCTAATATAATTTCCACACTTACTTTCTTATTACTAGTCTTGAGATATTCAGCGATCAAGTACAGTCTTTTTGAATAAATAGATTAGGGTTGGGTACTTATTTTCAAAAAAGTCACATCTGAAAGACCAAATTTCTGCATCTGTGTCTGGGCAGGTTCAAAGCTGTTCAAAGTTTTTAATGTATTTCTAGCAAATATCTATCAGTTTGAAAGACATAGATGGAATTATCTTGCATGATGATGTGTAGTAAATGATTTTTCCACAAAAACAGACTCCTTTTTCCATTGAGGGTGAGGGGAAGGGATGGAGATCACTAGACCATGTGACTTCATAGTAAAGATAAAATATATGTTGGGAAAACAAGATAACTGACCAGGCCAACAAATGTATCTTCATCTGGAAAGACAGATGTTGTTGCAGACTATTGGGTAGACTCAATAGCAACTATCGAGTGTACCCAAACACAGAATCACATGGCTGAGATTGGAAGGGAGCTCCAGAATCATCTGGTCCAATCCCCTGCTCATGCAGGGACACCTAGAGCCACGTCTGCACTGCTTTTCAATATCTCCAAGGAGGAAGATTCCACAACCTCTCTAGGCAACCTGTGCTAGTGTTCAATACCCTCAAAGTGAAAAAGTATTTCCTGATGCTCAGATAAGAACCTCCTGAAGAACTTTTTTCTACCCACTTTGCACCATTTCTTTAGGTATTTATAGTCATTAATAAATTCCCTCCTCTGCCCATCCACCATTTCTCTCCCTGCTCCCCACCACCATCAGCTTCATGACCCTTCACTGTACTCTCCCCAGTATGTCCAGGAGTCCAGAACTAGCCAGACTTGCAGGCATGACATCACTACTGCGGAGCTGAAGGAAGGATTCACCTCCCTTGCCCTGCTGGCAATGCTCCTCATAACACCACTCATGATGCTGTTGGACTTCCTTGCTGCCAGAACACGCCGCTGGCTCAGGTTCAGCTTGGACTACAGGTCATTTTCTGCTAAGCTGTTTTCCAGCTGCATGGCCCTCAGCATATACTGGTGCCAGCGGTTGTTCTATCCATGCGGCAGGACTTTGCACTTCTCATTGTTGACCTTAGTGAAGTTCCTGCCAGTCCATTTTTTCAGCCTGTGGAGGTCCCTCTGGATGGCAGCATCACACTCTGGTATATTGGACGCTACTCCCAGGTTTGTGTCATCTGCAAACTTGCTAAGAGTACACTCTGTCCCAGTTTATTAGGACATATACAGAAAAAAAACAGCAGAGTGGGGGAGAAGAGGTCTGAATCTAACCTACCCTTTTAAATTCTAATCATAAAGAGACTCAGCAAGCGCAAAATAGCACAGAAGAGAGAAAAATCCAACTATCAGCAGAAAGCCAGCTGAACTGTTGGTGGTAAAGCATCACTTAATCAAATAAGTTATTTCAAAAAATTAAGCAGACCAGAACAGAAGCTTAAAAGCTAACACTGACAAAATACCAATCAACGTTATCAGCAAACATTAAATTGCTTTCCAAAACAAAATCCACTCAGAAGTTCACTTCACAGGAAAGGACTACCTCACCATAACATAGCAAGACTGATGTATCCATCAGCAAAAAATGCTGAACCCCAGGACAGTGATTTCAAGAGTAAGACATTTTACTTTGATAAAACTCGTCATCACTTTTGTGCTAAAGATTGTGTTCAAAGTCAAACCATTCACTACTAACAATGGCTTTTTAAAATAATGTAAGGGCAGTCTTAAGGAAAAGAACATTCTTCAATGTATGAGATTTACAGATGCAGAAAATAACTAGCTTACTGTTTAACTTTCAATGTGCTGTTAATTTTATTATTATTTGGATTATTATTTTCTTAGGTAGATTGTCCACAATTGGTTGCTCAGAAATGCAGGGAAAAGTACAGAACCGAGCAGTTTAAGTCTCAGCCTAAAGCAAACTCAGCTATGCACTTACCATTCCTGATGGCTTTCTTACCTTCCTAACCTGCAAATAAGTTTTCCTAGACAAATCATAATTTCATGTAAAGATTGCTAAACACAGGATTTAATGTAATAAACTTTATATCAAATTAAAAACTTTTAATTATTTCTTATTATTTACATCTACTTACTATATTTTTTTTTTTTTTGCTTCTGTTTTTCTTTTACCTAGAACAGCACTGAAACTAGGAAAAGGCTAGTTATATTTTCCTTCAATATTGAAAGCTGAGGAGAATTAGTTACCTGGGCAAGAGGAAAAAATAAAAAAAATTCCTTTTGAATGCTATCTCAGCAAGTTTGAAGCTACCAAGGAACTAGTAATGTGGTGTGCCTCATCAAGCAACAGCTAGTTCAGCAGTGACAGAATAAACTGTAGTGAGAAATAAAAAGCATCTACAAGGATCATATAAATCCTCTTGTTTCATCACAGAGGCTTCATTTGCAGTTAGGGAGCTTGACTCCTATTTTAGGATTATCTCTCCTTTCAAGTAATTTAAACTCTCTGATTATGTTTTTCAAATCATTACATCAGCTATGATAGAAACACCTGCAATGAGAGGTTTAGATTTTTGGTGAGGGTTTCCTTGCTTTAGGGGGGGTCAGTTATGGGGTTTTTTTTTGGCTGGTTGATTGGTCTTTTAAAATCTTTTACAAGAGTCTGAGTGACAAAGACTTATATAATTTCCCAATTTAAATATATATTTTAATCCTACATTATGTATTTTACTTCTATACTTCTGAATAGCTTATAGCAAATGAAGGGAGTCATTTTGATCTGACGCAAATCACAACTAGGAGTGAGATTATGGCTTCATTTAGGTCACCCAGCTTTTGCGTATATAAAGTATTCAAGAGTTCATACAGAATGAATACGGCATGAAGTCGTCAACACAAATTGTGAAAAAAGAGGCAGTGTTCATTAACTTTACTTGGTTTAACTTCAGAATAGTATTTTCATGGTTCTTCCAGGAAATCTAAGAAAACATATTCAGAGTAAATAGATAAGGCAGAAGCCCAGTTAATAATATATATTATTATAAATATATGTATTCATATTATATATAATATGAATATATTATTATGACTATATATTCATAATAATGTATGTATCACTACGAATATACATATTACAAATGAATCTGAAATCATGGAGAAGAAGTTCAGTACAAAACAGATTTTTGAAGCATATCATACGTTATAAATGAGCTTTACATAAGCTATCCTAGGGATTGCTATTCAGAAAGGATTGTAGACCCCAAAACCACCCTGCCAGAAAAACTTGCAAGAAAATGAGGAAAGCTGACCTTGTAACTGGAAAATATACTACTGCCATTTAACCCAACTCATAAAGTAGATTGAGGCAGTTTGAAGACATGTAGAGGGGAATGCAAAGCAAAGGTGAGCGGTTTGTGGCAAATGTAATAAAGACTGGGACTGGATGGAAGAAATTCATCGCACACAACACTTCAAAGCCTATAAAGAGTGACTGATGGGTGTAGTAGAGGAAGTAGTGGCCTGATAACACCAAGGAACAGCACAAAGATCTGAGAAACAAGAACTTTGACCTCATTACATCTTATTTAACAGTATTTTTGCTTATTTTCAGTACCTGTAGAGTAAATTTTGGCATACTCTAAGAGGCAACATCCTTTACATGACTGGCTAAACCATTTTTTTGTGCCTACAAGCATCAGGGTGCATTGGAATAAATACTTACTCTCACTGCGCACACTGCCTTGTCTTATTCTTTTGGGAGTCAGCTGGTGGACAGAGACCAGAAGTATTCCTTTTATCAGCGACCCTGCTGGGAAGCGACAGCAGCCTTCAGCTGGTATGCAGCATCAGAAGTGGAATCAAGCACATGTATGCAAATGCAATGGAGCCTATGCAGATAAGGAGAAAAGGAGATTATAGTTTACTGATTTGGGGCTTAATGACACTCTAAAGTATTTGGATAATAAAAAGGCAACTTTAACTGATATTCCATTCAACAGAGTGGAGTTCAGTCTGCTTAAATTATATATAGTCTTTATGAAATTGTCATTATGCGTCTTTGAGGACAATCAGCCCCACAGCAAAAAGATCTTACTTCCTTTCCCTCAATCCCCATCCCTTTCTTTTCTTTTTTTTTCTTTTTTTTTTTTTTTAAGTGATGGAAAACTGTTGTGGGGCATTCAAACTCCTTAAATAACACATTTTTAAGACTACAGAAAATCAGTGGATGTGGCCAGTGCTTCCATTTACTTTCCTTACCTCTTTGCTGATAATATCTTTACAATAAAGTCAGATTATTTCAGTGCTATTCATAAAAAAAGAAGTATCTACACACTCTAAACTCTACTTACTAGCAAACATAATCCATATTTTCTACATATCTGAAGGCTTCCGTATTAATGATAATAAACAATCAGGGCAGGGGGCCAGCTCTAGTAATCACAAATCACACACGCCAGTGTGGATTTTTAGCACTGCTTCTAAGATACAAAAACGTTTTTTGTTAAAGTATCACCTATCATGTCCCTTTGATATGGATAAAATTAAAAACTAAATGTCAAATTTCTGACCCAGAACTATGAAGAAGAAATAACCACCAAAGTTGAGACCTTTTGACAAGATGCAGCTAAGTGCTTCATCGAAGAGAAGACTGTAGTTGTTTTCTAAACTGCAGCTCAGCTCTCATAGATAAGCATAGAGCTTATTCCAACTTCTCTACAAGCTAGTGATTTCAGCACTTGAGGTACAACATTTATGAATTCACCTTATCTCGAACTAAATGAAACATAAGAGAATTTCCAATGTTCTCCCTTCCTGAATGACTACTTTAGCTGTCAAAATATTATGTAAAAATGAAAACAGATTTCTTTTTAATTTTAATCTGTCACAGCTCACTTAGACAGGGACCTAGAACTGTATCAGAATATGTACCTATCTATTCCAATGCTCCACTTTTGTCCACGTAAGGAGAAACACTGGCAACTGTTCCAGCAGTTCCCGAGTTCACTAAGGTAATACCTTCTGAATTTAGAAATTTATGAATAGCCAATCCTGGAAACCACACCTAGAAACAGAGAAAATTCAGTACTAAGGGAAGATGCACTAACAGTCTGACAGTTCAAAACAAGTTATATAAGACAAGAAACAATTTATTCTGTTTTTCTTTTAGAATAATAAGAACAAAAAAAAGTCCACTTAATTTGCAGCAAAGACATGCACAGTGCTCGTTTAGAACAGCTGGGAAACTAAGGCAGCAACAGGGTTAAGTGCTGCTGAAGGAATAGCTCAGGGATGAGGAACAGCAGTTTGTGTTGCGGTAAGCAAACTGATCTTCCAACAACAGCAGTAATAAGTAACCTCAACATCCCAACAGGAAGAACAAAATCCGTAAGTCTAGACACAATTCACATTCCTCTCATTTAACTCAAAAATACTCTATCTTCTGCTTTAGTTGCAGTAGCAGACAGCACTCAACACCTTGTCTTCATGATAGAAAAATTCAGTTTTGCCTGCTTGGTTGCAAGGCCCTGAATCAGCTCTACTGAACAAATTAAGTTAAGAAACATACCAGAGGTCTACTTACAGATGAAAGAAAACTTACAGCTTGAAAATAAAGGAAATGTTATTTTAATTACTTATTTCTTTCAAAGATCAGAACTGTAGACACCCCTACCTCTAGGGCAGAAAAGAGAATTAAATCTGTTCCTAATTCAATGTACAAGATAGAGGGAGAGACACACTGAGAACATTAGCTAGTGCCAAATTGCTTTCTCCTACCCCAAACCCTGCCTAGCTGTAATGAATTTAAGGAGTCACAGGTGTATTTAGCAGGAGAGGCTGTGGGCTGTGCTGCTTTACTAAGGAACGGCCTGAGCAGGGTAGGAACAGAAATGAGAACTGATAGAAAGGTATGTGAAATTTTTAGGCATAGTGCACATATGCAGTTGCTTGAGGATATAGTAAGTTTAGTGTTTAGGTTTTACCATCTTGCAGGTAAAACTGTTTCTGTTTTTTCTTTGGTTTTAGTTGGGTTTTTTTGGGAGAGGGAGTGGTTTTGTTTTGACAGCTTAGTTGTTAGATGGAGGGGAAGACCATAATGCTTGGGAGATACAACACTACAACAGGATTTTAATTTTTTTTTTTTAATAAATGAATGCTGTATTTATCTTAATGTATTTCATTAATATCAAGTGGTTTTTGTTTTTTAAATTATGATTCACTAATTATATTAATGTTCTCAGCAGAGAAAAATAATAATGTATTCATTATTTAAATCGTATTTTGATGTTTTAATTTCAAGTATGTACAGTATAGGTTTATTGTATGATAACTGCTGGGTTGTACAATTATGTTAAATTTGAATAGTCAGTACAACTTCTGGGAGGAGCAGCTGTAAAATGAATGGTATTTTCTTCGTCCCTCAGTACTAATTAATATCTGAAGTAGCACAGCTATTTTGTTAAAATTTTGCAGTGGATGATTTGTGTCTCAGTGTTTGGGGAAGTTGTATGAGGAACAATTCTTTATCAGACAAGTTTCTCATGTTATGAAGCTCTCTTGGAATGTGTGTTTCATGGTTCTTATCTCTAGGAAGGCTGGTCTGTGTAAACACTTCAGTTTAGAGTTACATTCAGACTCTACTCTCCTTGCTTTCTGTAGAATTGGAGGTAGCATAAAGAAAGTTCAGAGAGTGTGTGTGTGTATAATTATATACCTTATATCTATATTGCATAGTTTTTTTGCAACTTCTTTCACATGAAAAATGTGATAGGCACAAGAGACATGAATCTGAAGTATCTGGGACTCTGAAGTCTTGGTTGTGTTTCTTATAGACAAAGGATCTGCTTCCATGGCTACTGGTCTCAGCTATAGGAATTTTCCAAATGTAATGCACAAATGACCAATTTAAAATGAAATTCAGGAATGGGGATAGCTTTCTGATCCATAAGCACTGAAGCAGTTTTTTATGTGACCCACTATTCTCACCTGAAGGGGGAACATTGCAGGTTTGACTCTCCTGTTCCTGGTTTGTCCAAACTGATGAGGACTCTAGATTCTTGTCATACCATTCTGCATTTAAAAGGGGGTAGGGGAAGGGAGTGGATGAGAGGGATTTCTGTTTACTTAAGAAGTTAAATGTTATTAATAAAAAACTTGTGTTCCTGTTGTAATTACGATTACATAATAATCATATGCTAAGAATGCTAAGAATGAATACTTGAATACACTAAATTTTTATTGAAAATAATCTTATTTTTGCAGTATTGCACATGATCCATGCACAAAATGTACAGTAAAGCACGCCCTATCTCTGCTTCAAGCAAAACAATGGCAAAACCCTCTATGCTGTACACGGATGCTAAATATATAGGGCAAAACATGATGATAAAAATTGAAACTTGAAGTCGCTCCTCTTGACTGCAGAATGCCAAATTGTTCTACAGAGTAGAACTACAGAAAATTAGGAGATATCCTGACTTTTAATTATTTCCATGGGGTTTGTTTTGTTTAGTTTTTTGTTTTGATTGTTTGTGGAAGAAGTTACAGAAACTGGCTGAAAAAGTCTTAATGGCTCAGACAAAATTTGTTGACACAAATGTTTCAGTAGCAATCACTAGAGAAGGCATCAGTGGTACCTCCAAAAAAATTAAATTCTTGCAGTAAAGTGAAAAATCTGATCATTGGTGCAGATAGATAGATAAATTATACAGTTTTTATAAAGTATTTCTAAGACAATAAAATGTTTAGTCCTGTTTCAGCATACTGGGATTTCAAACCCATCCCTGCAATTACACTGATATGTATCAGCTGGTATTTTGCAAATTCTTTTTAGAGTGGAAGTTCTATTCATTTAACTAAGTATTTTGTATATTTTAATTACACATAGAGTAGTACTATTTTGCATTAGTCAAAGTTACGAGAAACTTCTTGCACAGTAAATTATAACCAAAGACAAATCTATAACAGTTGTCCTTGACTGCCTCATATCTAGTGAGCAAAAATAAGCTTTAGTGATTTATGATAAGAGAAATAATGACTTTATTAAAGACTTGTTCAAGCTCATTTTTCAAAATGTATAGTACATGTGATTATTTATTACTGATTTTTTTTTTTTAATGCTTCAGTTGTACCATGCAGCACACATCATTTGCTTATCTCATTAAAATTTTCTCTATAAAAGGAAAATATTAGGTCATCAACCTCATATTACAAATTCTTAAGCTAGATTAGAAGAGTAAGATGGAAATAACAAAGTCTTTGATGAGAGCTACTGCTGAACTATAAAATATTTCTTAGCTTCTAAGTGCTTAACTGTTTAAAAGCTCCTCAGTGCTGCCTTGTTTGTGATATTTCTGGAATTTGTGTAATGACGAACTGTGAGTCAAGAGCTGTAGCTCACTGAAAAATAATTTAAATATTTTTCCTTTAATAGTTTCACTATTATCTTGGTTTTCATTGCTGCAAGTACATAGCTTAATATTAGGTAGACTTTTTGTGAAATTCTGATTTTACCAATAACCTTGCATTGTCTTAATTTACTGATGTGGTAAGTCTCCATCATTTCAAATAACTTGTCAATGTCATTTGTTGTTTAACATTATTGTTCTGACATCTCCCTTTAAATAAATGTCCGTTCTCCTGTGATTGCAATCTGTCACCCTTAGCACTTTTACTTTCTGGTGCACCCTTGACTTCACCTTTCCGAGAATATTTTGTCCGTTTCTTTGCAGTGTTAAAAGCATGCACGTACATGGAGACAGGAATGCTTCAGGATGTATATACAGACTCTGGTTGTACCTGCAGAAATATACACTCTATGCTCCTATGCAGCATCTCTGATGTCAGTGGAATTTATCAAGTCCAGCTGTTACTGCAAGATATGACTCAGGCTCATCCAGTATAATTCCAAATATTTATTCATGACATCTCATCTAAGAGACTAAGCATCCTAGGCTTCCTCAAATGGTCCTGTGTCTTAGGTAATCTGTGTCTATCTCAATTCATGTTTGTTTTTACAAGTAGTACAAACACTGAAGGATACACTTAAATGTGTGCTTGAAGTTATTAGGATGAATCCATAAGTCTGTTTGCCAGCATGGATTCTCCAGACAGGTAAAATGAGTGAAAAAGGCAGGTGAAGTTCACCAATAGCTGGTATTATAGAGTTCATACTTGTAAAAAAAGCTAAAGTAAGCATGCTACTCTGAGTGTTTCCGGATGGTTCAAATATAAACAATCTGGAGACAGTGGAGAAATTGATTCTTTGTTAGAGAAAATGTCTTTTCTGATTTGTATAAAGAAGATGCAAATGTATAGAACTGTAGAATTATTTTGCTACTATCATGTGTTTCAACAGTAAGCCTTTTATTTCTGAAAAAGAAATATTTTGAATGCAGTTAGAAGTATACCATCTTCCATTCCCCTTCCCTGTCAGAGGGTCAAAGATTAATGGACCTTGATGATGAATCTCGATTACAAACAAAATCTGCAAGAAAATATTAAAAATTCTTTAGATCTCTTGCTTTGAAGATAAATTTATCATAACAAATTTTGCTTGGGACTGTGTGTCTTTACACACACAGAGACACTGTTTATAATCTAAATATCTGAACACAGAAAAATGGGCTTTGCTACTCATGTCCAATTGAATGAAATGGCGCATGAAAAAAATTTTACAGGTATTCTCTTGCATATGTTTTCAGAATTTCCAGTCTCATAAAGTTCAGCTTTCAGGCAATCTTGTCCTTAAGCTATGTTTTGCTCTTGTCCTGTCAAACAGTCCCTTGAAAAATCTCGAAAAAGAAAAAAAGGCAGGTGAAGTTTCCCAGACTGTCTAGATGCTGTGATTTGACTGAAATTGAAGGAGTCAGAGAAGGAAAGTTGCTTTCCCTTAATGGTAAATATTAACCATCTATATAAAAAAAAAAATCCTGTGAAGCCTGAATTATATACTCTGTTCCAAAGTAATGAAGCAGCAAGCTTTATGGAAATAATATCTTCACAGTACTCAGCAAGCTCCTTGCCAAAGCTATTTCTATTCAATTTTCAAGCCTAGAAACACAGATACAATACTCTTGGTATCACAGTAGTTGTGTAGATACCAATGAAAAGGATAATGTACAGTAGTTGTTTCTATTTATCCTGACAAAATAGCATACTAGAGCTGCTGTAAATAGTACATCTCATTAGTTTTGCATTTAAAAAGAACACATTTTAAAGCTCTACATGAATAGGTTAGTCTGAAATACTTTGAAAAATCCTGTTACACAAAGCCACAATTAAATCTTTTCCAATAAATTATTTAGGTTTTAAATAAAAGGTGAAAATAATTTTTTTAAAGTGTGTATTTAACTTAAAGAACTGAGTGCAATTTCCTTCTGTAGAAATAGAACTAGAAAGGGAAGTACTCAGGTATGGTTAGCTTATTCAAGGAACTACAGATTGTAAAATTTTTTTTAACAGTACTATAAGAAAGAAGAGTTCCTGTATGTGTGACAACCCAGAAAAGGGGTGAAGTGGACCAACTGGGTCAGATATGCAGATATTCTATTCTGATAGGTTTAAGAAAAGTGTTATATGCTGACACATTCAAAAAGTTCAAGGGACTGACTTTTCATCAGTCCCTGAAATGTCTTTGCCTTGTGTTAAGAGTTAGAGAAGTGAAAAGGAAATGGAACAAAAGGCATTCAAGGTGTTGCTTCATTGTCAAGAAGCATCCTACAAAATGTTAAATAACTCCAAATGTATATGTTTCTTGTATAACATGAATGTAAATACATCACTGTTGTCCTTCTCTCAGGTGTTTCCAATTTGCTTGCCATCTGCTGTGATCAATGGTGGATGGAAAGGGTGCATTAAGATTGTCAGAGTAACTGTCCAAGACATGCGATCATTAAATCAAGCAGCTCGCTCTCTCCATTTTGGAAAATCCTCTCTTGAGTAAGCTGTCTGGCACATGATGTGTGCCTATAGAGTATACTTCTTATTTCCTCTGCAGTGTTAGACAAATTAGCGACATGTTAGATATGTTGTTGCTGTGAGAGATGTGTTGGATGTGTTAGTCTCTCTACAGATGTTTGTTACCACGATTGTCACTTTAGATTGCAAACTTCGTTTTGCATACATTCTGAAATAAAAGAAATATTGCTGAAAACAATAGTTTAAAGAGCAGATACATAAAGAACTTAAATGGGAAGGACAAACTGAAGTTACAATGTGAGTAATCTATTTCCAATTTAAACGAAAAAATGGAAATGGATACTAAATACCTGAAGCCAACATGTACATCACAGGTAGGTAAACATAATTCTTGAAACTTTTTAATGTTTTGATTTTTTTTTATTATTATTTTTTATTCTTTTAACTAAAAGGTTTCAAGTGATTATGTTCACAATCTAACCATTATAAAACCAACAGCCTACATGTTATACTTGCTTATAACATTCTTATGTTTTATTACTACCTAAGGTGGCTCCTTATCCGGATCAGAACTGTATCTAGTTCTGTAGAATGTGGAACTTTTCAATGCTGGATTTTAATTCACTTTTCTCGGTATGCCCTTGATAAACCTAGATGTGTTATCATTCATTGGTTGAAACTGGTACATCTCTGCAAAGGCTGACAAACACTGAATAAAGCTAATTCTTTTTCAGAGTAGGGTCATATATATTGAACCTTTTTCCTCTTGATTGCTTTGAAATTGGATTGTTTTCATAGTTACGTCTTGTGCTTATTTGTGTGTATATCACTTTCTGCAGGAAGAACGTTTTCAATCTTCAGACCTAGTGTTTATCCATTAACAGAGACATTTCAAATGTTTTTTAGACTTAGTGAATATTGTACGTCAAGACAGACTTCACAGTGTCTGGGCTTTCACAGTAATGTTCTGTAGCTGCAAATATACATTTGAAAAGAATCTGCTGTTCCCCACTTGGATCAGAATGCAGATGGGAACCTTGGAAGCACATAAAAGTGTATCAGATTTAATACACTTTTATGTGTCGGATTCAGTAGCATTTATTTAACTCTATGAGCAACATTTTGGTCAAACAAATGCAGAAATAGCACCATGACAATCTGCTTTTGATTCCTATTGATGGTACATGCTTTTTTACATTAGAATAGGGACTAAAAATATATAATTCTATCCTCTTAAATAGCGTATGATAAATCTTTAGTCAGGCACTAGAAATTTAGAAATTAGTTAAAACCCCTACTCATTAAAAGACAGTGATTTGAAGTGAAGCAATAATCTCAGCTGAGAGAGAATGCATAAGATTTTCTTTCCCATTATTTTTCCAACAAGCTTCAACTTCTTTCTTCCAAAGGCCTTGTCTCAAATAGCTGGAATCCTACATTCTTTCAGTTGTAAGCCTTTCCACTAATTATCCCAATAACTGGGATAAGTAAAGACAGTCGTCATAGTGTCTTTGTAGTAAAAATGTCTGTCTTCCAGAAACTGATTCAAGATAACAAGTTCATTATACAGTCTCTTTTTTTCAAATGCAATGCAATTCCACGAATTTTGTGATACTAAATGTTGGTGTGTCATAGCTACTGGGAAGGTTACTGTTAGCTTTGCTTGAACAGGGGATGAAAAACAGTGAAAAGCAAGCTTCAACCACTATGTCATGGTTTAAACATTACTTACATAGGATCATACAAAGTCATAGCCAGATTGCTACAGGGAGCACGTCCATTCAGATCAGGACGAGTCTCCCAAATTTAGTGCAGTTATACTTAGGTATTTTTATTAATGTAACTGGAAAAAATAGAGTGATGTCTAGAACAAGAAGAAAGTGGAACAGAGGTAACCACACTAAAAAAATCAAAACAAATCACACTATGTAAAAGAACAATTTAGAAAATTAAACATCCACAGCTCTCTTCTGAAGAAATTAGTTAAGTCATTAATCATAATTTTGGTTACTCTGGTTACTTTGATCAACAGCATGGTACAAATGACTAATCAAGAAACTTTATTCATGCTCTTCAGAAAGAAGCAAAGCAAAGAAAAACAATTAAAGAATAAGTTGTCAGGCTGGGCTAAGGGTTTCAAAAGTGCAGTCTTTTGGATGGGGAGAGTTTGGGGGGTTTCACTGTGAATTAAAATTTAACATATACATGTGTGAAGACTACTTCATGAAGACAAAACTGATTTTTTTTTTTTGAGTGAATGATTTTAAGTTCTGTCATTATTAAATATCCTTGGTAAATTATTTCAACGAAGATTTGTTTTATTTGATGTAAACAGTGTTTGTGTCAGGTACAACAGCTCCATAAAAAATTATCTTCAGTGTTTTCAGTTTTGCTCTTTCCCAAGGGGATAAATAAATGAAAACGTTTGAACATCTTAGCTATTACATCACAATCATTTATAATAAAAGATTTACCTGGTAAATGCTCCCATACTAATTGTAGTTGTTTACAAATAGTTCCTCTGAAACTCATAATTAATTTATGTTGTTACTGTTATGCAAGTCAGTATCAGCTGCATCATTAAGATGTAGCATTTTATGTCTGATCTTAAGAACCTTGTAAAATGTAGTGCTATAGCCCAAGGGGAAAAAAAGAAGAATTCTAACCCACACTAATAACTTTGCTGTAACTAGATGGTAACAATTTGCTGAGATATTACTGTATGTACATTTAATTTCTTTCTATTTTTAAATACTTTTTGTATATTGAAGCACTGATGCCTTTAGAATAAGAATGTATGAGCAAACAGTCACGAGACTGTAGCATGTGTCCCGAGGAGTGCAAGATAATAGGAGCTTTGGAAGTGCAGCACCAAGGTAATACCAGAAAACACAGATCTAGATTGACCAACAAATGATTGCTGTTATGGTTGTGTAAAAAGCCTGATGAAGGTACATTAACTGGCAGCATAGTGGAGCTGTCTGTAAAGCATGTGTAGAACAGTGGCTGCTGTTTCATATTCAGGTGTGCTGTACTGCTCTCTCTGTCACTGTCCTGTCACATATCTTAGAGTTCTTATCATTATAGGGAATTGTTTCCTTGCACTTGATCTAAGGTTTCATTGGTTGTGGTTATCTGCCTTTGAGAAACGGTTGTTAATTCTAAATGCAACTGTGGTGGCATCACTACACTCTCCATCACAAAAATGTCCCTTTATTCCCTTTAGTGCAAGATGGATATTTGTGTCCTGTGGAGGAGAGAAGAGGAGGTGAGATGGCCCCTAATATGTCAATTATTACAGCCTGTCTTCAGATGGATCAACTCAGTTTCAGGAGAACTGTGTTTCAAGGCCCCGAGCTTCGAATGGCTTATATATTTCATTGAATTCTAATGGGTTCTTGAAATCTTTTAAACACCTGGAAATGACAGACAGGACTTCTATTTTCAGGCAGTCAAACCTACGGCCTTTTTCTAGATGAGAACTATCCTAAATGAGAAACTTCTCAGCTGCTCTGTTTGGAAGTTTACCCAATTCCTAAAAGAAGAGAGTAGAAAGGATATGCATATGGGGGGGAAAAAAAAAAAATTATTCCTATTGCATTCATTCTACATATGATGCTTTGGTAATAGAAAAATAGATACAGAAATGGAGATCAACATATTGTCAGACAACGTATTCCCAAGAAACTGCTCTGCATTTAGATTATGTTAGTTTGTACCAAGCCAAAAACATGAATCTGAGGTTTTGCCTCTTAATGTTGTTTTCATGGAATTATTTCCTGGAAGACAGTACTGAAAAAAGTTTCAAGTCTTTGAGCATGCATCAAGAACATGCTAATGTAAAAAGATTAATAAATGGAAATTCTTATTTGAGCGGGAACCATCTGTATAGGAAAGGTATATTTTTAAAAGGTAGTGCATTTGCAGTTTTGCATAGCTGCAATTACACAAATACAATTACACAAATAATGCCAGTGGCAGCTATTGCTGTTATTCTGGAAGAGAGGGTGTGGTGGGTTGTCCCTGGCTGGAGGTCAGGTTAGGGTGCTCTATTAATTCCCTACTCAACTGGACAGGAGAAAGAAAATAAAATGAAAAGCTCATGGGCTGATATAAGGACAGGCAGAAATCACTCAGCAATACCATCACAGGCAAAATAAACTTGGGGAAAAATAATTTAATTTATTAAAATCAAATCAGAGTAGGGCAATGAGAAATAAACTCAAATCTTAATCCCTTTTCTTCCATCCCTCCATCTTGGGCTCAATTTCACTCCCCATTTTCTCTACCCCCTCCCCCACAGCCTCGCAGGTGGATGGGGGATAAGGGCTGCAGTGAGTACATCACACATTTTCTCTACTGCTCCTTCCTGCTTTAGAGGATGACTCCTTGTGCTCTTCCCCTGCTCCAATGTGGGATCCCTCCCATGTGAAACAGTCCGCCGTGAGCTTCAAAAACATGTCCTTCCAACAGGATTCAGTTCTTCAGTACCTGCTTCAGTGTGGACCTCTTCCATGGCATGCAATCCTTCAGAACAGATTGCTCCAGAGTGGGTCCTCCACAAGGTCACAGGTCCTGCCAGCAAACCTGCTAAAACATGGGCTCCTCCATCTGATGCCTTTTTTCTGGTGGTAAAAAATTGAGAAAGACACAGCAGTAGCAGGGAAAAGGGTATTTACTTTGGTTTTACTAGGATCCTTGGAGCAAAGCCCGTTACAGACGGAAATATGGCAGCAAGAACCTGGGCCCCGAACTCAGAGCGCTGGTCCACACAGGTGCAGGAACAGGCTAAACCCTGAACAGGCTAAGGAACAGGCTAAACCCCAGTATACATTTTTTATGGACTGCACAAATTAGCATATCAATCTAAAATCCCCAATAAGAAATGTGATAGATTGAGTAACAGTCCCCCTAACCTCCTCAGCCCATCCTCACTGAAATTCCAGTCTAGTTTACAAAAACATGTTCCAGAGAAAAAGAAGCCCATCAAGGTTGGAGCCTACAGCTCTGAGATAGTGTGGAGCTGTTGACGTCTCACTGGGTATGTTTCGTCTTCTTGCTTGGTAGGACCCCCAAACTAAGCTACATACCAGACTACAAGAATTATAGGTATGTGGGACTAGGGTACAAGGGATAGGTGTAAAGGGTACAAGAAATATGTGTGAAGGGTATAAGGAAGGCAAAGGGGTTTAAAATGTATTAAGGGTAAAAAAAAAGTTTAAAAGGTATGAAAGAGAAAGACCTAAAAAACCATCAGGCATCATTTCCCCCCCTTTTTAGAGACTAACAAGACTTTACTTTGTCTAGTCTCTACACTACGCTAACCACAGCCCCGGTTTATACAACCAGCTATAGCAAAGATAATAACTACAAGTACAACTATTACGAATATTTCCTTCACTCAGGCCCAGTCTGGTAACCATAAAAGTGTGGAATATATGGTCGAACTTTAAGGTGTAAATTTTGGATGTTTTTCTTTTAGCATAATTCCAATCAGTGGCTAGTTACCACACCCATCTAGAGGTGTTAATTTGGTACAGATCCAGCAATTGCTCATATTAAGAGCCCTGGATACATTTTTGGATCACAGTGTTGTGCGACTCATGGGCTGAGCCCTGAGCCATGGTTACCAAATTGGACAAACAACAGATGTAGAGAATAATTTAAAACACATCATTTTGATTTGCATCAGTCTCTGTCTTTCGATGGTCTCAGGGGCAGAAGCTTTCTTCACTCTGGAGTATTGGATCCACGGTCCTTTCCCAGCAACCTTGACAGCAGTGAAGGTGGTCAGTAATCCTGGAATGGTTCTTTCCACTTAGTTTGTAAGGGGTTGCTGTCCCACTACCTGATGTAGACTCAATCTCCTGGCTGAAATGGGTGAGCAGCTGTGTCCAATCCTATAGGTTTGGACAGCACAACGAATCTCTGGAGCTTCTGCAAGGTGGAAATCAGAAACATTAAATATTTCTGTAAATTAATTTTACCCTCATGTGAATATCTCCCGGGATATGTGGAACCTGGTATGGTCTGCCATATAAGATTTCACAGGGACTTATGTTGTCCTTCCTCTTTGGTTGTATGTGGACCCTTAGTAGGGCTATAGGCAAAGCCTGAACCCAAGTCATAAATGTTTCTTGGCAGATTTTACTAATCTGGGCCTTGAGGGTTCCATTCATACATTCAACCTTGCCACTTGCCTGGGGCCTATATGGTGTATGCAGGTTTCAGGTAATTCTCAGAATCTTACTAACTTCTGCAACTACAGTTGCAACAAAATGTGGCCCTGTATTTGATGACATTCCCAAAGGAACCCCAAACCTTGGAATGATACGGTTGAGCAAGACTTTCACCACCTCCTTTGCTGTGTTGGTGTGACAGGGATAAGCTTCAGGCCACTCACTGAAAGTGTCAATCAATACCAGTACATATTTGTATCCTTTTTTTGTGTGGCATTTCAGCAAAATCTATTTGCCAGTAGTCTCCTCGGAGATATCCTGCCTTTGTCACTCCTAACACTACTCTCTTACTTGTGTCAGGGTTGTTTTTGCAACAGGTTTCACACTTATTATAGACTGTACAATATCAGTCATTCCTCTCCCTATCACTACCTTCCTCAGATGTTTTAAAAGATTTTCTGTTCCCCAGTGGGTACTCTCATGCTCCCTCTGCGCTATTTCTCGGAGAATCAGGGATGGAGCTACAACTTGTCCTACTGGGGTAACAGCTCACCCACTTTCTTTAATTTTAGCCTTAAGAATTTTAATTAATTGGTGGTCCCTCTGATCATACTTGGGAGTAAACCCTGTCAGATCTATTTCTTTTTGTGGCACTACTGCAAAGATGCTTTTTTCTGCCACTCTTCTCGCTATTTTGTCAGCAAAGCGATTTCTCAGTTCAGGGATTGTCTTCCTTCTCTGATGACTTCTGCAATGTACGACAGTTACCTCTGTAGGCTTCCAAATGTTCTGCAGGAGTGCAAGGATTTGTTCTGCATGCTTGATCTCATTACCTTGAGCAGTCAACAGGCCACATTCCTTCCAGATAGCTCCATGAGTGTGAATAACACTAAAGACATATTTGGAATCAGTCCATATGTTCACCTTCTTTCCCTCGCTCGGTTCTAGAGCCCTGGTCAGTGCAATCAATTCAGCCTTCTGTGATGACACATCTGAGGGCAAGGCTTTTGCCTCTATTACTTCATTCACGGTGGTCACTGCATAGCCTGTCATTCGCTTACCATTTTTTATGAAACTGCTCCCATCAGTAAAAAGTTCCCAATCTGGCTTCTCCAGAGGCCCATCTTTCAGGTCTGGTCTGCTGGAATAACTCTCTTCTATCATCCGCAGTCATGTTCAGGTACATCATCAAGTAACGTGGATGACAAAAACCATCAGGCATCACATCCACTGGACCACAGGTCCTGACAAGAGCCAGAGTGGGCAGAGCCTTCTTTGTTTGTCTACCTGTTCCAGCATGGTCTTTACCACGGGCTGCAGGGGAACCTCTGCTCTGACACCTGGAGCACCTTCTCCCCTCACTTCTTCACTGACCTGGCTGTCTGCAGAGCTGTTTCTCTCACATACTCTCATTCCTCTCTCTGGCTGCTGTCACATAGCAGTTTTTTTCCTGCTTCTTAAATATATTATCTCAGTGGCACCACCACTATTGCTGATGATCTCAGCCTTGGCTGGCAGCAGGTCCCTCTTAGAGGCATCTGGAACTGGCTGTGTTGGACAGAGGGGAAGCTTTCTAGTGGCTTGTTGGAGAAGCCACCTTTGCAGCCCCCACACTACCAAAACCTTGCTACTCTCACCCAAAATGGGGAAATTAGGAAGGAGGAGCAACTGAATCTTGATGTTAAATATTAGTTTATTTAAGCTTTCTGACAGTTCTAGACAGATGTTACTTGAAATAAAAATATCTTTGGCCTATAAATTGATTATGATAATGAAAAAATGAAAACAAAAAACATATACAGCAATATAATTTTCCTAGCACAAAATTTTTCTCCTTTTTATTCCACTGAGATGCAGAATCATACACCAAGGGAAAATCTTTGAAGAAATACCATGAATGCTTCACAGTACACTTGGTATTAAATGAAGGTATCTGCTAGCTGTAAATGATTAAAAGATACTAGTCTTGTTCTTAGTATATTCTTACTTTGGTGAATTCCAGTAAATTGAGACATAATAATGTTGCCAACTGTCTGTAGAACCTTATCCTTGCTTTAGAAAAAAATTGCTTTTGGAGTTTTATCTTGACAACTATGTACTCATGTATCTGAACCAGCTTAGTAATGATTGTAATGGTTCAGCAGACAAATGGAAATCAAAATTAAACTATGAATAAAATTAGAAACTAACTACTTGATTAGTTAAAATTCACCACCATGAAACACATAAATAAGAGTTTACTCAATGGACTGTTATGTCTCCTTAGGACTTGCTATAGTCTAGTGGTTAAGTAATACATAGGTTCAAAAATTAGAGATCTTTTTTCCCCTGAAGATCAGAAGAGATACGTTAGTTATATGCAAAACTACTATTAGTACTAATGGGAATTATATAAGTCAATGCTGGCAGAATTATATGCTTTAATAGACATCATATAAGCATTTTTTAAACCATAAAAATTAATAACATTTTAAAAAAACCTTATTTTCTCTAAAAAACTGGTCCTGTCCAGTCAAAACTTAATTTCTCTAAGCATTTTTATTAGATTGGTTCTGGTTATTTTGAGTTTGGAGTTTTTTTTTTCAGTCTGTCAGACTTTTGTCACTTTCCCTATTTTTGTTTATACATTTGGAAGAAAATCAGGTTGAAAGCACAGTTTTGAACTGGCACTGTACTTTCATCATTGTTTTTCACTGTCATAAATTAAAAACTTAAACATATATTTCTGTTATTTAAGAGTGTATCAAAATTCTATGTTTTTAAACAAATAACTTCTTCTATCACTCAGAAACTATTGTCTTAAGATTTATGCCAATAGATAATAGAGACAGAAGAGTTTGGCACATTGTGGGCTTCTTTATAAGCTTCCTAAAAGAAATAACACAGTACATTCATAGCTTGCCAAATGGGAGAAAAAAGAGGAAGGAAAAACATAGAAAACAATGCAGACAGAAGTAAAAAAGTAATGAGTACAGGAAAGATTGTTAGTGTCTCAGACAAGATCTGTCACCTGTCATGGATTACCACTGAACTGCAAGCTTTGTTCTGACATAGAGTTAAGCTTGTCATCAGTTCAAGAAAAGCCTGATCATGACACTTAAAGAACATGAGACTTTTTTTTTCACTATTTGCAGTCACCAGCTCTTTCACTTGAAATGTCAATGGACTCAGAGTTAATACCAGTTCAGCTATGGTTCAACTAAATCTTGTAATAGTTTTTGTTTAACTCTCCTTTTTCAGAACTTTCTGTAATTCCCTTATAGTCTTTCTTTACATTTTTTCCCTTTATTGTTACAATAAGGTACAAAACAGCAATTATGTCAGTGGGGACAGGTTTCTGTGAGTAAATGATTAATACAGTTACGACTTTAAATGGGAAAAGATTATTCTGTCTGTCCTGATAACTTTCTCCTACTTTTTCCTGTTCTACATTCAGATGTCACAGGAGGATAAGCATGGAAACAAATTTATATTTTTGGACATTACACTAAAAGAATTGAGAAGATACAAATGCTTAGTTGCTTACTTGTTAAACAATTACACCATTCATTATTTAAAGGAAGATTTTAAGAAAGATGGAGGAAGACTTGTTAACAAGGCCTATAGGGATATGACAATGGGGAATGGTTTCAAACTGATAAAGATTATATTTAAACTGGACATAAGGAAGAATTTTATTTTTTACAACAGGAATGGTGGGACACTGGACTGGTCTGCACAGAGAAATTGTGGATGCTCCATCACTGGAAGTATTCAAGGTCAGGTTGAATGGGGCTTTGAGAAACCTGATCTATTGCAATATTTCCCTTACCAAGGCTGAAGGGTTAGACTAGATGATCTTTAAAATTTCCTTCCAATCCAAACCATTCCATGATTCCATGAATCTATCAGTCTTTGATTCTATGGTTCTATGATTCTATAACTATGGTTCCTGTTAACTCCTTGAGCAACATATACAAATACATGTTGTTGACTTCAGTCAAATTTCCTTGACCAATTTTTTCACTTCGTACTAAATCTGGATTCAGTTCAAGTTTGGGAGTCCAACCAAAAATACTCATATATCTTTATTTGGGGTTACTTTTAATAAGTGAATTCTTTATCCAGAAATGGATTACCTGCTTCTTTTTAAGACATCTTTTTGAAGTGACTGGGTTTTGGCAGAGAAAGAAACATAGAACATTTTATTTTTTGTATTTCAGGGAAGAAAAGTAATATCAATAATTTTATTTCAATATATCAAATAAAATCACATAACGTGCAGTTTGAAGTCCTTTGTTTCTAAACCAGAGAAAAATGCAAATTTAATTCTGCACAGATTGAAATATGTTGAGTATATAGAGTAGCAAGGATAAGATGAACATTGGTTTTTAAAGTACCCCTCAGCACTACAGTATTTTTAGTTTGCTTTTTTGTTTTGATTGCAGCACAATAACCTAAGTAAAAGAAGTCCACAATTATTATTGCTCTTTTAGTTTCCATATAAAATCTGATCTCTTTCTGCATATTTGTAAAAGGCAAAGAAATTTGACCTTGCAAAGAAAATAAATATCTAAGTGCTCTGAGCCAAAGATAAACACCAAAATGACAACCCTTCAGTATCACTTGACGTCATTTATGCCTTAGCAACAACACCACATCAAATGTCAGCGAAATCACTGTCCAGTTTTAGTTCAGTAGTTAGAGGGAAATTATGCCTGTAATGTTCATATGCATTATTAATAATTCATAATAACAAGATTTATCAATAGAAATTTAAGTGTAGTACAGTTAATATTTCAGAGATAATGTTACAGATATCAGATTTATTTACTACACAAAAACTAAGCTACTATACTTTTTTTTCTTGAAATATTCTCAAGGATCACAGTAGATCCTTTTAATAGAGAGAAACATTTTATGTACCTGATACTTTCCAGAAAATGCCTAGTTTTCCACACCTAGTCTTCCTTTATTTCTTGGTGAAAAACTTCTAAATGACACACTGTCAAGTTGCTTCCTGTCATCTTAGGTATTTTCAGATGGATTCAATTCAGTACACACACACAATTTAGGTTTACAAATTGTTTTAAATAGCAAGGCTAGCAAGTGCTAAGATCATTTAAAAAGGAAGAGTCTGTGAGATTTCATTTTCAGTTTGGAACAGAGATTTATGTTTTTAAATCAAATTGTCTTTTAATGTGTCTGTCCTCTTTAGGATTTTAGTGTTTTGAATCCCCCCCACCCCCCACCCCTTCCCCAGCCCTGTTAATATAAAAAATGCATTTATAATAACAAGCTTAAAAATCTGCTGGGTTTTCATTATCTCAACATTTTTGAAAGCAGCACTTTTAAGAAGAGCGTGAGGCAGAGGTAGAGGTGCCTATAAAAAAGTTTAAGTTTTAGATTTTTCAGGAGAAATGTTTTTTTCAGAACACATTTAGAGAACTATTTTTGTGATTTTTGTTTAAACTATGTTTTTTAATTTGACAGTTGAAATAATATACAAAACATGGCAATGATGTGACCCACAGGGTCTTTATTTTCTGGATTATAATAATACCACAAAAGGTTAAACATACAAGGTGGAGAGTTCATGATCCATGGTAAAAACAGTTATTTTTAAAGAAAAAGGATGATTCATTTTTATAATGTAAATTGCTATAAACTTGAGTTCTATAAGTTACACTTGTTTATATTTCCTTCTGGAATTAATTAAGTCTGTTAAATTAATATTCAAGTTATTGTTCCAGTAGTTGCTGATTTCTTTCACATTACAACAATTCTACATTTGTCTATATGCGCATATACAGATTTAATAGAAACCTCCACCTACCTGGCTTTAATTTCTGGTATTTTTTTTCTTGTAAGATAAAGTTCAAAGAATTCATATGAGATTCTGTGTCTGTAAGAATTTCTGTTTCCTTTGTAGAAAACTTCTAAGAGAAGTCTTTAGCTATAAGCTGTAAACCTAAATCTAAGTTAGTTTGCAAGGATAGAACCATGTGATCAAGAGTTATACACTGAACAAAAATGTCTCCTCAAAGAACAAACCGTATTGTGCCTGGCACTGACTTATTTTGAGGATATGAACTACCAAAACACATCTCAAACAAGAAGATATCTGTGAAAGGTAAAGATGTTTTTATTATGAGAGTGAAATACTGAAATGCATATTTGATGGTAATGTGAGGCAGGAATCACAAATTATAAGAATAGTTAGGTACCTTTCAAAATTAAATCCATTCTCGTAACTACAGCCTTTTAAGATCTGTCCACATCCAAAGGGAGTCATTCAAAGAGGATATTTATATCCAGACTGGTACTGATAATTCACCAGTGTTCTGGCTATCAGTCAGCAGTGCCTGCTCAACATCACGGCAGTTTCTCTAACCATTGCCTCCGGCACCCAGTGCCAAGGGGTGTAGGCTGGGAGTGGGCAAGAAGTTGTAAGGGGACACGGCTGGGACAGCTGACCCCAATAGACCAAAGGGATATTCCATATCAAAGAATCATTTAGTCCAATTAGTCATTGGAAAAGACCCTTAAGATCATTAACTCCAACCGTAAATCTGACAGTACCAAATTGACCACTATCACTTGACACCATGCTCAGCAATAAAAGATAAAGGAAAGGAGGAGTGAGGGGAGGGGGATATTCATTATTAGGGTGTTCATCTTCTGAAGTAACTGCTATGTGCACTGAGGCTCTACTTCTCCAGACGTCTCTGGACATCAACTCCTGAAGGGAAGAAAAGAATAAATATTTTTGTTCTGTTTTGCTTTACTTCCACAGAGTCCTTTCTTTTCATCATTAAATTACCTTTATCTTGCCCCACAAGCATTTAACTTTTCTCCTGTCATGCTGAGGAGGGGGAGTGATAGAGTATCTTAGTGAGCAGCTTAGTGAACACCTGGTGGCCAGCTGAGGTCAACACATCGACACACAGTCTTCCCTTATTCCTCTGTGTTGCTTTCTTCTTGAGGAATGTTCTCATCCCACAGAATTTGTGGTCTTTCTGTATGGATTCCTTCTGACTTTAATACATATTTCTCTGTCTTTCAGAATTATGTCAAGCTTCTTTTTCCCAGTTATCAAGCACAGAATCTGACCCTGCTGGCATGATTAAAGTTAAATGATTGTGCCTTTGGTAAACTTTTCCCTTCCTCTTGTCTCCTCTGCATCCTTCATGTGGCTCTACTTGGAATCTTTGTTCTCTCTCTTACTTCAAACCCTTTCATGTAAGAAATTGAGCAAAGGTACTCTTATCAGAATTACTCAATGCATCCTTTCTCATTAGAAGTATGGCAAAGTAAGGAAAATATTTGTATGTAAATGGTCTAACAGAGCAAAAAGATTTGGATTAAGAAAAGGAATGAGAATAAATGATTTTCCATGGGTTGGGGTTTTTTACATGATTTCACAATGTTTTTTTTTTTCTCTGTGCCATATTTTTCTAATTTTCTTTAGATCTTCACAAATTCTCATTTTAAGCTTGGGAGGCAGAAGAACAAAGCTGGTATATTTTTACAAACAAACAGCTTGGAAATTATCAGTAGAAAAAACTTAGAAGAGAATGTGCTATTATAGCTAACCAGAATAAGGAGTTTAATATATTTACAGTACAAGTATTTTGTAAATAATTAGATAGTGATTATTTTCATAGATCCTTAAAAATACACCTTCTTATTGTTCCTACTTATTATGTAAATCTTTGAATGCTTAGCACAGCCTGTCTTAGTTAATCAGTTGCATTCCTAGACTAAATATTTGTAAATAAATATCTTCTGATTGTGCTGATCAGGCCCCATTATTAAACTGAAGGAAAGATAACAGAATAAACATTTGTTCTTGATTCTTGATTCATCCTTACTTTGTCTTTGACTAGGCAGTATATTTGCATCTTGGTTGCTTGAAAAAATGTCAGTATGAAGTAACATAATTTGATGAAAACAGAAACTAAATAATGCACATGAATATTTATATACATAACTATACACACACATATACATATACATACATAAAAATAAGAGAAGACTGGTACAAAGGAAATGATCCTTGCAGCAGTTCTTTTCTTAGAATCTAACTTCAGTTGCAGTATTAATTTCAGTAATACTGAATTAACCTCATGAATTAATTTCAGTCCTTCCTTATCTAAGTGATCACTTTCTGTAATGCACTTATAGATCAGATATACATTTTGTTCATGGTCCCATGCAAATAATTAAATTCTTAACAATTAAAATATTAATTAATATATTTAAATTAAACTTCCCTAAGGCTTGGAAACAAATTTGGGGTTTGGCTGTGTTAGAACAACTGCAATATTGTACAAGCCACAAAACACTAAAAGTAAAGATTCCTACTTACAAGGCTTTTTTTTTTTGTTTTTTT
>VZRN01001643.1:927668-939524 GCA_013397935.1 Dasyornis broadbenti
TGCTTATCCCAAGACAAATTTGGAAGCACTTTTAGGTCCTACGATTCCCACACCGTACACTGGGACATTCAGATGAAGATTTAACTTCACACCGAAAGTTAAGAATCAGGTCTGTCCTTTTCAACATTAAAAGCAAATAAGAATTCAGCTGACTCATGACTTTACTTCATGTATTCAAAATCACACTAACAATGGAAATATATCAAGCAGTAAGACTGTTCCTCTCATTGCCATTATATTTAGGTAGTTAGAATACATTTCTCTACGTCATTTTGGGAATTTTGTAAATTTATCTTCAGTGTTGATGACTGACTTTATTTCTTTGTGTTAAGTTTTAATGTGAATCCAATGAAAACATGAATAAGTAGGAATTGAAATTCAAATCATTCTACTTTTCAAGGTAGTGGATAAAAATATCACCAGCATTAAAAAAAAAAAAAAGGAAGGTAGAATAAAATATAATAAGATAAATTAAAAGTGCGGAAAATGTTGAGATGCATTATTATGTTGCAGTTATTAAAAAAAGTAAAGGTGGATGATGGTGGAGCTACATAAATTTACAAGCAGAGAAAACAGACGAGACCATGCCCCAACCCATGACTAAAAATCAAATTTCTATTAGAATATTTTGACCAAAGCCTTTAAATGTTTGATAAATTTGTTCATCACAAATATGCAAAATATAGAAAAAAATACGAAGGTTTTGTTTTGTTTTTGTTATTTTTAAAGAAAAAGAGATAAAAAACAAAGGTTAGGACAAAGGTGAGAAAATAGAATAATCTCTTTGCACAGCTAGCTGAGATGTTTTCCTCACTGAATATAAAGTTTATAAGAAATCTGAATTTTTGTGGATATCCCCTCATAAGCAGTAAATTTTTTCTCCCATACCCAATTGGTAATTTCTCCATTATAAGACATTTCTGAACTAGGCTGAGAATTAATTGAATTATGAAATTAAACCACTTCCGTGTTTAAGGTTCACATACTTGACTCACAATTAGATACTTGACTCACAATTAGAGAAGAACGGGGTAGAAAAAAAAATGACTTTTGCTTTTTCATACAAGCTAATAATCATTTTGTTTTTCCAGCTCTTCACCTCATTCTGCCAGCATCCTTCCTTAATACTATCTAGCCTATTCTCTCACTTTTTCCCAAACAAGTATACTCCATCATTCCAAATGAGTTCCAACTTACTTCCAAATGTGTTGTTTTTCTTTCTACTAATCATACAGAGCCTGTAGGTTTACAATTGTGAGGCACACAGCGTGCATATGGGAGAAGCACATCTAGTCACACTGGGATTTTTTGGTATGTATTATATGGATCTTTCACATAGGAAAGAGTCTTATCAGAGATTCAAAGACTTTTCCTTTCTTTTAATAAAGAACTCTGGGGAAATAATGGCAACTTTACATGCTTCAATGACCAATTTTTTTTTCAAACACATTACAAAATGTACTTATTATTTAGAAAAAAAGTGACATTCTCTGCTTCTCAAAATTGTAAAAAGCTTTGGCATTCACAATTCCAGCAGATGCTATACAAAGTATATGTCAAAGTATAAAACTATAGTGTCTGCTCTGATTTCTGCATATTTTTAATTCAGTTTTTTTTTTCAGGCAGAGGAATAATAAAAATTTCACTATAGGAAATAAAAATAAAATATCACGTATACAACTGAAATACCTTTTTTATTATTTAAAGAACCAAATAAAATAAGCTCATTTCACTTTTATATAGTAAGAGAGATTTTAAGGTGACCTGTATGAGTTTTCAAGACAATTTAATGTCATTTTAATATAATTTGCAAGATGTTGTCAGGTCAAAACAGAGTTTTTATTTTTCCTTGTCTTAATTGCCATAAATACCTGAGAAACAGAGTAGAAAAAAGACAAAGTCCTGAGTCTGACTGTCTTATACCGTCTCTTCAGGTACAGAGTGTGCCTGCTGCTCCTCCCTGGGGCGGGGCCAGGAACAGCACTGAGGGTGTTCCATCTGGAATGTGTGCTCTGATACAGGTGCTGTGGTGCTGGAGAGATGGGATGTAAGACAATGCAAACATGCTTTGCTGCACCCAGGACAAGAACACAAGATAAAACCACATCTCCTGAAAGAGTTACAAGAGGCAACAGCCTGAGTCCAACAACAGTGGGAAGGAAGGAGGCTAAGACAAGACAAAAGCAAGAAAATAGCAAAAGCTCTCAGAAGCACTTTTGAGAGCAAGAAAATCTCCTGCTCTTCACTTGTAACTGCTGAGAAAACATTTGTGATTCTTGAAACTGAGAAGCAGGAAAACTCAATTCCGTTTATTTGTTTCTTTTTCCTCACAGTAAATTCTTCTCTAGTCAAGGGAAAGACTATGGTAGGAACATTCATATGCAGTAATAGAACACCTGGCAGCATACCTGTTTGGCCTATTTGGCATAATTTGATGAAAGAAGACACTGTCAATAGAGTAAAATACACCTAAAAATGACAGGTAAACCGAAATTTAATTACCTAATAAGAAAAGATTTAACAAGAGTTGACTGGATGATGGGCACAGAGATCCAAAATTATATGAGAAAGAGGAGGTTCTCGTGGAATAAGGAGAACTCACATTCCTTCTCAGAAGAGAGGATATTCAGGAGCTCTTTTCAAACACTGTGCAGTAATACAAACTACTCAAGAAGACAAAGAGGAAAAAGTGGAAATTCTCGTACTGGGATGAGGTTATGCAACGATGGGAATCACAGAGCTTTGGTACAATAGCACAATAGGTGCCATACAAGAATGAGTATAGACTGTTAAAGAAGCATAAAGATAGAGGAGAGAGTGTCGCATTCTGTGTAACAGCTGCCTGCCTGCACAGGGATCCAGCATGAAGCCAGAGACATAGGTTTTATATCTCTAGAAGAAAATCAGAAGATTCTGTGGTCAGAAGGCTGTTTTTGTTAATGTGTGAAAGAGGATGGACTCAAGAAAACTGGCAATTTTGAAAGGTAGCTTATTTTACTAAGCAAGAAACTTTTCCGTGAACTAAAATGTAAAAAGGAAGCTTACAGGAAATGAACAAACAACAGAGGTGGTAAAAGGTCTGTAAATCATCGATAAGCATTTTAGGTTTTTTGAGTGTTTGATCATTTAATTCACCTGAGGGTGTTGAAAGAACTGCCTGATGAAATTGGACTACTGCTGTCATTCATTTATGAAAAATCATACTATTCAGGAGTTATCACCAACAACTCAGAAAATCATGCTGTATATATTTTAAAGGAGAACTCAAGAACCTAAAAGCCATTTAATTTCACTTCAGTCCTTACTAAGATGATGAAGCATATTGTCTCCCGGTTTGGCCAAGCAGGATGATGGACAGGAAGGTAACATAGTTTACAAAGTCAAATTTTCTTGGCCAAACTGGGTGTCTTCTACTGCTAAATGATTTGGTACCAAGAGAAAGAGACAGCAGCTATCTTGATTTCAAGAAGGATTTTTCCTGCATCAGTTACATGTGGAAGCTGAGGAAGTATGGGCTGCATAAACAGAGAACTAGCGGAGCAAAAATTTGTCTTAACTGTGATGTCTTCATAGGACTATGAGTTACAACAGAGAACATGGGTAGTTCTGGATTGACAGATGGGGAATGAGTGAGATTCTTCAGGGTTCTTCAGGGACATGAGGTGCCTGCCTATGTGTGTACAACTGAATCAAGCTGTAGTTAATCAACTTAGACTTATAAATGCCAAAAGTTAAGTGACATGAATTCTACTCTTCCTTTCTGTTTCAAACACTCTTTAATAAGAAATAACAAAACCAGAAAGAGACAGAAAATATAAAATGTTGATGGCTAAAGGAAGGACTAAAATAACACCCCACATTCTGTATTGTGGAAATACTTTCATTTGTTACAATTTTCTCTGGCAAGGCTCAGAACCATCATTTTCAATTGTATTAGAAAGCCATAATATCTTCATATTTTATATTGGAATGGAATAAAAAATTAAGCATAATACCAAAGTGATATTAATGAAGCAGTTTCAAAGTGTTGGAGTCAACCAAATTCTCTGAACAATTTCCAAAGTTCGTGTTTCTTTATTGGTATTATTTTTGTGCTCTCTTTGGCTTCTTATTTCTAAAAGGTGAATGTCACTGACCGCTTGACCGCCCGGTTTGGCCAAGCAGGCGACTTGAGTAGTGCCTTGGCCGCCGTTAAACGTGCGTTGCCTGGCAGGCTGCAGCAAGCGCCGGTGAGAGCTGCTGTTCGGCTCCCTGGGGAGCAGGCAGCGGTCGGTGGAGAATGTAGCGATTGTAGCAGGAGTAAAGAAGTGGAGAAGGACTCCCTTTAGCAGCAATTCCCAAGCTTTATTCCCTGCCGCGGGGGGGCACAGAGTGCCAAACACAAGGAAGGGCGCACACAAAAGGAGCCGGGAATAACGGTTACAAGGGGTTTTATACGGGGAAAAAAAACGGGGAGGAGAAAAGGGAATAAACCAATAGGGAAATGACACAGGGTGACAGGGGACCAATAACGAGGGATACAAGGAGGGGCTAATACAATTAAATCAATAGGGGAATCAAGAACACAGAACGTTCCAGGAGAAAGGGTGGAGACTCCTGGAGCCAGGGGAGGAACTTAGGTGGATTGGCGACCCGGGGGAGTGGCTGGCCCTTCAGCACCGCCCTCAGTGTCACTGTCCAAGGCAGGGTCTGCCCATTGAATCTTGTCATTAACCAAAACTTAAAGGTTTGTGGAACAGTACCCTTACTGAGAGCGGGCTGGGCTGCTGCCCCCACCTGGGTGACAACCCGGGTCACTGCAACAGGTGAAATTTATATTTCCACCTGGAAGTTGTTTCTCGTTTTTGCAATACATTTACATGTTTTAAATGGTGTAAAAATCACACCTCTATATTGTGAAAATCCTTAAAACCTATGTGAAATCCAGGGAACAACCATTCTTCCAGCAATATGAGAATAATGGAATGAGTATACACTGCATGATTGTCATAATCTCTCTCAGCTTTAAGTCTGTTTAATCATGAACTGACCTCTTTGGAGCCAGAGAACTGAAAAACAGGAGTTCTCCAGAATATCTATACAAACTACACTCAGTTTTAATAATTTTAAAGGTTCTTGAAAGTTCTTACGTGTCCTATTATGATCCACTAATATGTTTAATATAATTTTACACTTCTCTAGTTTGTTAACTGACAGAGTTAAATGGTAGCTCGATGTCTTCCTTATATGTATTTCATGTAATGTTAACTAGAAATAAGTTTTATATTCCAGAACTCAGAAGGACATTATATTGCTGATTCATCAGAGGAGTAAGGCAACTAGCTGCTCTTAATTGATGTTTGCCATTGATTCTAATAGTTACAAGTCCCTGTGTACTAAGTGAAAAACATATAAATATGTTTATCCAAGATGTAATGTGCCTTATACATCAGCATGAATATACAGGTAGAAAAAATTATCTGCTATCATCTTAATTTTTAATTCTCACTAGGAAAAAGCTCAAATAATTTAAATAAAACAGAGGCTCAGAAAAATCCAGCAATGTATCATCTTTTATATCTGTCTCAAGCTATCATTAAATATTCTGAATCTCTGTGACGATAAGAACACAACTTACTAACTAGTACAATACCAGGCTACTGCATAGCTTTGCCTGCCATAAAAACCATCAGAAAATAAAGTCCTCAACTAAGGTGCTCTCAGCTCTTTTTTACAAAGAGCCAATATTACTCATACCTCCACATTAACAGCCAACAGGATGCCAGTTTTGTCACCACCAACAGCTAGTCTGATAGCATCCTGCCACTTTATATGCTGGGTTCTAAGCACGTTTTAATTATTCATTACTCCAGCAGAGAGAACTCTCCTGCTGTCTGTATCTACAGGCAAGCACAAACACCAGGCTTAGCATCATTTGCTACTGCACCTCTTCCCCTCAAAAGAGATGCTGAATTTTCTGCTTTTTGAATCAATTGATGCTCTGCTTCAGCTTTATCTTCCATTGAAAAGCCAGTTTCCTGATTTTCTTGGTCTGAAAAGGGACAGGCTGCATTTTTGCTTATTTTAGATGCTTATGGTGTAGAAATTGCTATTCATTTCAAAGCTCAAAAGCTCTATTTGATGAAACTTCTGCAACGAAAGAAGTTTCATCAAATAAAACTTTTAAGCTTTGTTAACCCATATTAACAGCAAATGGAAAACATCTCATTAAAAAAAGAAAAAAAACTTTCTTTATAGCAGTCTTTGGAATTTCCCCATGGAAAATGACCACCATTTGTTAACATACATTTCTATTTATTTGAATATGCTAACTTGGCCTCTAAAAACCCACCATGTTCATAATATATAAATATCAAGTAGTTTTGATACGAAAAGTCTTTGCATCTCCCTATGAGGGCCAGTTCTAAAGAAGAGGAACAAAATCAGTATTACCTGAAATTACAATAGTACCTGAAATCTTGAAGTCCTATGGCTTAGAGTACAAGATTCAGTGAGAAGTGAGAGGCCTAAATTCTGCTGATCACCTTCAGTATAGCCTCTCTATTTCTATGACAATCATTTAAGCCTTGCTCCAGTTCGAATTTCTATTTTTTAATGTGGTTGATCAAAACTATATGCAATATTTTAATGCCTCTGTAATGACACTTGTGTTTTCTCATTTCTATTGAAAATGTTGACTGATGCACCATGATCCATGTATATCTTTTTATGACTGAATTATATTGATGATTTTTAGCTATTCCACAAAAGACAAGAAAACCCCACAATCTTTTGAAGATAGGTGTAAAAAACCCCTCTGTGTGTCATTGTGCCCTACTAAATACAAGCTAGCTCCTAACAATAACAACAAAACAAGAGACACTACTATATACTTCCCGAGATAATAATCCTTTCTGTGAGAAGAAACACATTATTCCATACTCCAGTCTGGGCTGAGAAAGAAAATGCTGCTGATTGCAAGTGGCTCCTATCAGGAATTATTAGAGTCTGTACTTGGATGTGACTGAGGTACATGTAAAATTTCCTCATGCCCACATGCAAACAAACAAAACTTATGATAATGCATAATCCTGTCTTTCAGTATCTTCAAATATCTCCTTGTTCTTTTCAATAAACATGAAAAAGTCTTGATTAATCCATTGCCAAGTGATCTTGATAGTTTTAGATCTTCCCTAGCTCCCATTTCTGTAATGTCATTGCTACAAAGTAAAAAAATTATTTCTCCATAATACTTTTATTCTCCTTTGTATTTTAAATTGCTTCAATCTTGTGTCATCAAAATGATTTATTAATATATATCTTCTATCTTTTTTCCAGGTTAATTAACAGAAATAACAATACATATTTGAAACCTATCCTTGATGAATTTCACTTTTAGTATTTCCCTATTCCTATATTCTTTTTTCTGGTGGTAAAATTTATTGTTGTTCTTCTAACCAATAGTTTCTTATTGCATATAATTTGTAGAGCAGGCATATATCACATGCTTAAGTTCAAACAGAATAAATCCACTGAATTTTATTTAGCCAGGGGAAAAAAACAAGCCCTCCCCCCCCCAAAAAAAAGCCCAAACAAAACCCCAAAATGAAGTTAATTATTTACTATGCAGATGCTGTTTACTAAAATATCAAATTTATTAAGATTTGCCCTTTTGAAGAACTGCAGCTGCACCCCTACATTTGCTATGGCTGCCCTTTTACATGAATCAAGTCAGAGGTCTCTAGAACACCTTTTTTTTTTATGAACAAGTTTACAAGATCCTCTTTGTTTACTAAAAACAAGTGAAGTACTTTATTTAAAATACTCCCTTAATGCTAGGATAAACAGACTAACAAATTTATTAATACTATTTCTTAATTAATCTGTAATTTTTAAATTTCATTTTTAGTACCATGTCTGCTTCCAGTAATTTTAAAAAAATAAATTTCAATATGTCAATATCTACATCTGAAAATTACTCTTTTTTGTCCTGGTTCTTTGTCCAAAATTGTGGTTCTAAAACTAACTTCATAAATCTCCTAAATTTAAAAATCTTTGTACTATGTCTGTTTTCACTCCTTTCTTTATGTTTCATCCATCCATGTGCTTACAGATCTACTAATTTTCAATTTATTTTCATTTTCCTGCAAATTTGTTCTTCAATACCTTTATTCCAGCAGCTAGATTACTGGTTTTTATCTTTTTTGTAACACCCAAATACTGCTCACATAGTTTTAGTTTTTGTGAACGTCTTTCCAAAAAAGTATATACTCTGGGAGTTTCTTTGATGTGTACGTATGTCACATTTTGGAAAAAAAACTACCCAACCAAACCAGACCAAAGAAAATACTTAAAAAAATTTCCTCCAAAATCTTTAGAAGCGGTACAATACCTTATTTATTGTTAAGAAAGGAGTATGTTTAGATTTTACAACACCAGAAGGTTCATTTCTGAGAGTCTACAAAAGTTGAAGCTCTGTTACAGAGACTGTTCTATTATATACTTCTATGAATAGAAATATCTAGGTATTTAAAGTCACAGGACAGTTTGGAAACCATAGCAGGGAAATTCAATGCTCATAGACACAGGGCACCAGCTATAATCCTAAAGTTGTACTACACTTATATTTTGCAAAAGAATAAGACCAATTTATCATCAGGCTCTTGACTAATCAACAGGCCCTCCTGAAAGAAAGTTTTAGAAATTTTGAATGAGACACAAATAGAAAGAAAAGGAACAGATACTGAAGTTATCTTGATGGGAAGATAGACAGGCTTTAAAAGCTGTCTGAAAGGCTGGGTTGAGAGAGTGACAATCACTGGAACAAAGTGTAGTGGGAGGCCAGGGACTAGCAATATACCCAAGGGGTCAATAGTGGCTCCAATCTTGTGTAAAATCATTGTTAAAGGTGTGGATAATGGGGCAGGCAGCTGGCTGAACGTGAGCCAGCAGTGCCCAGGTGGCCAATGGCATCCTGGTCTGTATCAGCAATAGTGTGGCCAGCAGGACCAGAGCAGTGATTTTTCTCTGTACTTAGCACTGGTGAGGCCACACCTCAAACACCTCCTGTGTTTAGTCCTGGGCCCCTCAGGGGAGATTGTGTCACTCTACAGCTCCCTGGAGAGAGGTTGTAACAAGCCGGGCTGGACTTCTTCTGCCAGTTTACAAGTTACAGGATGAGAGGAAATAAACTCAAACTGCACCAGGGGCTGTTCAGGTTGCACGTCTTAAAGAATTTCTTCACTGAAAGGGTTGTTAAGCATTGGAACAGACTGCCCAAGGAAGTGGTAGAGTCATCTTCACTGTAAGTGTTCAAGAAGTCACTGGACTGGATATGTGGAAATTTGAAGTTCCTACGTTTTCAAGAGAACTTGGATTTTAGATCTGGAATTGTTGGCAGTTTTGTGCACTAAAGAATGACCTTAACCAATTGTGCTTTTCTGTTGACTTTCAACCACTGTACATGGATATAGAAACTCCTCATTTCTTTGCCTGAATAAATTTAATTACACACTCAGATTCACTCAGTCAATCTCAGTTGAAAATCTCCAAGGAAGAGATACTTACTGACATTCCATCCTTATTAAGCATTGCACATTGTTATTGCGAATTAACCACATCCATGTTCTAAGTGCTTCGGAGGGAAAGTTCATCTCTTGTGTTGTGAAAATCTTGTTTGTATTTGAGCTTCAGTTGACCCTCTTTAAATTGCTGTACTGGAACTTAGAGAATGCCCTAAAGAAATTTTGTTCTGAATGTTCAAACCATGCATCAAATTACCACAAAAAGAATGCCCAAAATATCAAAAAATATTGGAAAACTTCCGACCAGAATCTAGAACACTCTTGTTTCTCATAATGTAGAAAAGAGATTTATATAAAAATTAATTTCAAAATTAGCAAACATCATTAGTTTAACCAAGTCTAAAATTTAATATTATCATGTTCCAGTGTCTAGCTAACTATCCGGTAAAATATACAAATAAATATAAATATAAATATAAATATAAATATAAATATAAATATAAATATATACATAAATATATAAAAATATATAAAATATATATACATATGGAGAGGCATTCAGTGGTAATATTCACGTTGAAATTATTGTAATTTCTAATTAACTAGCAATAATTAATTAATTAAGAATTAAGAAAAAAAATCAAAAATCCTTTGATTTCTTTAAGCTTAGAGAAGTATAAAATTTCTTCCATCATTTAATTTATATTCTGGTGTACTGCTCCTTAGCAAACAAAGCTAACTTTTTACCTCAAGGGACTTATCCTTAATGACATAGCAACAAATTTATTTTACTTTCTACCTCAGGCCACAAAGCAAGATTAAGTTAAAGATGTATTTTTTATTTATTTCTATTTTCCCCTAGCTTCCTACCAATAATGCAAACAGGGAAAAACAGCAGGAAAAAGTCAATTTGAAGTAGCAAGAGACTGAAAATGCAGCAAGAAAAGAGTGTATCCAAAAAAAGACTGTGCTTAATACAGAAAAAACCAGATCTACTTCAAACTGGAAAAGGTATGAGGGTGTTGCATTGCATTCGTAGATTAGGTGAGTATGAAAAGGTAATCTGTGATGAGGCAGGTGTATAACACAGTTAAGCTTCACAAGGAGATAGGGTTTCAAGATGGAGTTCAGGCGGCGGGAAAAAAAAAGAAAATGTGCGTATAAAAATCATATTAAAGGATGACTTGCTATGGCATCTGTGTTCTGTTCCTCAGGGCCCAATGAAATAATTCACCAGAGCATGCCAAAGGACTTAGGGGAAGTCACTTAGAATCTCTCCAGTATCTCTAACAACTCGTGAGAATAGATGGGGGTCACAGAGGACTAAGAAACTGAATGTGTTTGTCTATGATGTTTGGCAGGGGATGGAGATTTTTTCTTTTTCTTATGGACTGTAAGATAAGATGTGACATATCAAAACCACAGAATGATTGATTCTGTCCCACAAAACATCTCAAAAATAAACTAAACTCTCATTTGTGGTCATTCAAGGTGGCTGGAAAACGATTCTCCAATAGTAGCTATCAATGGTTTGGAGTAGAGTTATGAAGCATCTTGAACTGAAAAGTGTTGTTACCTAAAGTCAGTTTTTCATCAATGGTATGATAGAAAACAGAGTGTAACTCCTAAAATTTGCTGATGACATCCAGCTAAAAGAAGGGTCAGTTGATAAAGAGGCTCAGACTTTAAAATGGTCCTGATAAATTTGTGCAGGATCTGTAGTCAGGATGATGAAACTCAACTAATACAAAATTAAAATGTTTTATTTCTCAAGGGGTACAAATACCAATGGGGAATATCTATCTGGTAGGCATCAGTAGAGCAGAGGGGAGTTCTAGCAGTAACCATGTATCATACACAAAATAAGTGCCAAAAGTGTGACAGGGCTGCAAAATAAGCTGATCTTATTTGGGAATATAATAATCAGCTTTTTTTTTTTTTTTTTTTAGAGGCTTTCTAGGTCTGGATAACAGACTGAGAATAAACTCATCTCCCAGTTAGCTGTGAAAATGATTTATCTCCCAGAATCCAGCCCAATTTAGATAGTGAAAGAGTGTGAGAAAGAGTTTAAGGACTAAGCCATCTGACCTTGAACTTCCTGCTTGATTTTGGTTGAAGTCAAATAAAAACCTAAAGAATAAATCCAAAGCAGATACAACCGTTTCCCTGCCAAGGACACACCAACTACCTTTTAGATATCTGTCTACAGATAAATTTCACAGTTGAATGCCAAGTTGTCCAGGGTGTAAGCTTTCAGTGTTTGTCACAAATGTAGACAACTAACAACAGTTGTCTGGACTTCTCTTTGTAACAGTGTTTTAAAGGTGAAACTCAAATTCAAAGGAAAGAAAAG
>VZRN01001643.1:939620-992856 GCA_013397935.1 Dasyornis broadbenti
CCAGAAAGATATCTTCTGCTATTTGCTACAAGCATGTCACAGTGGGAAGGCACTTGTGATGAAGTGCCAATTACTTCTGAGGTCCCAATACTATAATGTCAGGATCTAAATCATGTATTTCAGTTTCCTACGCTTTTCCAGAGGCTCAAACCCTGCTGTTAGTACTGTGAGCATCTAAGAAGCATGCTTCAGTGGAAAGACTGAACAATTAAATTAATGCAGTAAATTGTCTGGTTTTTTAAAAATTGGTCTTTTTATACATATTTGAGTATTTTATCAGCCTGATTCACCAGATTCACTGTGTCACTGTCCCCTGCTTTAATTACTTATCACCATCAATGAGACATGGCAATACCACAATGATTTTATTTCATTGTAGGTAGCCAGTGTTTTCCTGATGAAGCATATAATGCATTATAAATAGGGAACTACTTTGAAATTATGCATATATGGACTAATTTCTCAATAGATATGATTTATATGCTAAGACTAGGAAACCATTGCAGAAAATACCATGGAAGATTTTTAGACCCTTGCCTACGAAAAAGGTGGGATAATAACAGAAATATACAAAACATATAGAAAACATCTAAGGCAAACCAGTTTTTTCCGGTTCTCAGAATCTGATTTGTAAGTATGGATAGAACAGAGATTACATGTCATATGGGAGAACATATCTACTGATAAGATCTTATTCTGCATGACCCCTGTTATTTTCTTTTTGGAAAAAACAAAACAGTATTCACTTTAATAAAACCATGTATACAAAAAAAAAAAAAAATTCAGAATTATTATCCGATCTCTTGAACAAGTCATCTTGTTACATAAACCTACTGTGGACCTATTTATACCAAGAATATAGAATATATTCATCACATTACATCCAGAGGCATATCATATCTGCTAAATGTGTAAAGACGTGTGGTAACAAGATTACAGTACCTCAGAATAATTTAAGAAATCCACACTGTTAAACTTCCTTTTATGTAGAAATCTGTGTACCACTGTTTATGACAGAAAATGTAATTAATTCTTCTATAAAATGAAAGTAGGACCAACAGTGTTAACATTTTCTTGAGCTACAAGTCATATGTTTCTTTTATTTTCTAGCTGAATTGGAAATGCATAGTCAAAACAGGCACTGCTGGCATTCAAGGTCTTGCTCAAAACAGCCAGTCCTGCACATTTTGTTATCTGTTTGCACAGAACTCGCATTTGTCCTTGGGTAAGAGCTAACATACAGAATATGCACTGTCAATTTGTAAAAGGCATTTAAGATCCATCAGAAAAGCTAGGCTTTGACCCTGGATCATAATTGGATGGAATCAAAATAATATAGAATAAGTCATATTGGTTTAATTTGTTTTAATTAATTTTATATCTCTTCTATTCACATGATTTTGGAAAGAAAGATCAAATAATTTGGCTAGCTCTAAGCGTGATGTTTTGCATAAATGCTACCATTCATACACTACAAACTTCTATTTTTCTCCTTTTTTCAATATCACTATAAGGCAAAATTTCACCAAATGAAAGCTATAGTATTTAAAAGTACCAACTTACCTAATTAAGCAACAAATATTGCATCAAAAGGTGAGAGTCAACTGATTTTGTTTCTGACACCTGCAATTTAGACAGTTACAGGAGTCTATACTTCAGTTTAGACTCTGTACTCAGGAAAGAAACATTTCAGGTTCAAAATCATGTCAGTTCAGAATGAGATGAATCATGCTTTGGACCCAGTTGTCAATATTAACTAGATCTTACTATAAACCTTGAATTAATCTCTCAAATATGAACAGCTGATGTTAGCTGAATCACACAGTATTATTGAAGTCATGATTTCTCTTCTGGGTGTATCTGACAATCACAGATTACGATAAATCACCAAAGAAACATAAGGGAAACCACTAGAGGGACACAAAAGTTCGGGATTACATCATCTATTCTATTTTGGTACGGCTAGAGAAATATTAGTGCCACTATACAAAGAAAGATGAGATTTCTTTCAAAGTTCTGTGCAACCACAGTGAAGAAACAGGCAGAGTATGTGGAGGGAAGAACAACCAAAGTGGAGAGGAACACAGAGATTTAAACTGACTAAGACAATTTGGTTTATAAGTTTTTCATCTATAATACAAAATTAGAAATTAAAGGAATGTTTCTAGTCTCTGAAATGTTGGCAATTTCTCAGCCTTGTAGGATCATGACTGAAAAAAAAATCATTTTAAACCGGGACTGACCACTTGATGAGAAAAAGATTATTTGATGTGAGTGCTGATATTGATTTTCTTTTAATAATAGTAATATTAGTGTCCAAATGCCTGTATTTAATGATCTATATTGAACAAAAATCTTAATAGCAGTATTTTTATTGTGGAAAAGGATAACTGCCTAGAAAAATACAATGTTGTCTTCAGAGGAGTTTTTGTTTAAAATCTACATCTTCTATTTCACCAAATATTTTTCTTTAGGTTTCATTACCTATATTATGTAAAAATATTTACTTTAGTATGAATATTAATATTTGCTGCTTATTTTTTAAAATTCAATTCTTAAAATCAGTGTATTAACTACAGAATTTTAACAGCATCCCATAGTTTTCTTTTCTCAGAAGTAAGCTTATTCCATAATCATTTGCAGTCCATACCCTTCATTTGTCTTAGCTTTGTCATTCTAAACCTATTAAGAAGCAAAGTAGCAAACAGTAAGCTGTAGATGTGTTTTACAGATAAGTCTTAGCAATCCTTACAAAATACCTTGTAATCTTATTCACTTATATGTGACTTTCTTTTATTACCTGAAATTACTTCCTCTTCTACAACTCCATCTTAATACATTTTTTATTTGTTTTCTCCTCTCTTGATTGATCGTGGCTAATAAGAATTTCTAACAATCTTTACTTCACTAATCTAACTCTTCCTTAAACTCGTGTATTATTTGGATACTTAATCTTCCTCCAAACCCTTTCCTTACAATTTCAGGTCTTCTCTCTCCTGTCTCTTCTGCAATTGCGATTGATTATGCTTTGTCAGGGGAGTATTCTCTTTTTCTCTGCCCTTTTGGGTTTCTAATGTGGTCCATCTTTCAAAACTTTTCATACATTATCAGTTTAATATCTATTTTGATTTTTCAAAGATTAAGATCTGAATATGGTCTTGATTTCTTCAATGATTTCACATCTCAGCCTGCCTCTGATATTATTCCTCTATTACTCAACTGAATATGACCCAAGAGGTTTCCTCAGAGCAGAATAAATTAATGACCGTCAATGGATATTGAAACAATATGATAAGAAAATAAAGCATATATCAAGACAAAAAGAAGTTCAGAAATTGTTTAAAATACCTGTTTTTATCACATTAGTATACGTGCAATACTTACAATAAGAAAAGCTGTAAATATTGTTGTGAATGATTTAATGTTCACTTTTTACATTGGCTAAATAAGCTTCATAATACTGGACAGAAACCTGTGTTTAATTAATCACAGAACCGTAGAATTCCCTGTCAGAGGAAGTGCTCAAGGTCAGGTTGGATGGGGCTTTAAGCAGTCTGATCTAGTCAAAGATGTCTGTGCTCATGGCAGGGAGGATGATCTGGTGTCGGACCTTTAAAGGTTCCTTCCAACCCAAACCATTCCTTGATTCTAAGATTCTAAAATGTTAACAGTCTTTGCCCTAGTTCAGACCCTTGAGGGACATCACTTGTTCCTGGTTTCCCCTTGGACACTGAACAAGGTAAAAGGACTGTAACCTTTCAGACACAGCCCATGTTTGCTGTCTCTAATCACTTCCCTGTCTTCCATATGTGTCAATATACATTAGCCAACAGTCTGTTCCATGATCTTTCTAATCACAAGGTGAAACTGAATTTTGGTAGTTCCCAAGGTCCTCCTTTTTGTTCTTTTTAAAAATTATTTTGATGTTTCCCTTTTTCCAGATGCTGGGGACTTTGTCTCACTGGCATTACTTTTTAAATATGATGGATTTATTTAATGGGGATTATGACAAGAAGGAGGTTAAGATGAGTCAACTCTTGAACAAACGTCAAAAAAAGATTGTCTCTCAAAAGAAAATTAAGGGAAAGAAATGCAGGTTATTAGTATAATATCTTATTAGTGCTACTGATCTAAAAAAGTCAAGAAAGAGAAATGAGTTTAAACACAAAACCAAGTTCAGATGCAATACTGTTTAAGTGCAATTAACTATTACATGCACCAATCTCCTGGAAATTAAGGTGTGCCATTTCAGAGAAAATCTAGCATTAACCAAGAAAATATAGTGTGGGAGAGGGAGGGCTAGTTATATGTCATAAAAATGTAATGAAGCATGACAAACACCCTTCAACTTCAGTTTATCGCTAAGGTAATCAAGACTGTATCCTAATAGCTAGATTGTTTTCTTTTTACCTATGAAAACTGCAAGAAAACAAACTCAGGCTGAAAATAACTGTAGTAATACTAGTCACAATACAAAACTTATTTCCACATGGGAGTTGTGGGAAGTTGTGTTCTTTCTTTAGAAGAGTGGGATTGATTCTGATTATTCATTTGAAGACTCTGGGAGTAACTACTGCTGTGCAAGGGAGAGAATGGACACCACCAGTCAAAGCCCAAACAGACCCCTCCACCTGAGTACTCATGTTCAGACCTTATCGGTTTTGACTCCTGTATTTATATCACTTTACTTATTCTATCTAAAAAAATCCATTGCTGTTTCCTGTAATGATTTTGCTGTCTTTGAGTAGTCAAATTATCATTCTAATCTTCAGTGTATAATGCCAGCAGTTGAGCTTAGAAGCTGATTAATATGTTACCATATAAATCAGGAAACCTTTCAAATAAGTAGGTATTAAATTTACATTTCTGTAACCACAAGACTAATAAAGCATGGAACCAGTACCTCACTAACAGTTTATATATTACCTTTGTTTGATAACCCCCAAACTCAACATCCCAACAATCATGTGGTGGACAATCTAACTGTCAGGAAAATGATGATAAACTTCATTTGAAACCAGACATTTAGGAAACCAGAGAGAGGAACTCCTGTGAATGTAAGAGTTGTGTTATTCAGAAGAATGCTTTCAACAAGCTGGCTTTCCAGTAATACTGCATAAGACTTCTGTATTCATAATGCTAATTTCTATTGTTTGCCAGTGGATTTGGATTATACATCAGAAGAGTCCTTATTCCAACATTCAACATAACACAATAATTTTTTTAAAAGGAAGTGTAGGACAAATTTTGTTTCATTTTATTTGAATACACTGGAAAGTGTTAAAATTTTCATAATTTGTTGTCTGCTTCAATTTACACCTTTAATTTACCATTTCTTTCAGGTTTTCATGTCCCTTAAGGTTTGTGTTGGTCATTTTTAGACACTAATCTCTAATTAGTAATTATAAAATAATATAATGCAAATAGCAATTTGAATTGCTTTAAAACACCAAATTGCCTCGATGAGGATGTATAACACTTCTGCATTACCAGAAGATAACAGAGTTGTTTGCTAGGGCAGCTTTTAGCTCCTGGTTTCTATTGTTACTACCAGAAAAAATCTACAGGCTGGTTCTACATGCCACAGAACAAAAAAGGCACCATGTTGCAGAGCCTGAATAGATAACACATGTCAACAGTGAGAAGTACAGTGATTTACTTTAATAGAAACATTTGAAGTTGCTCTGAGTCACTTATCAGTGCCCAGCAGCTTATTTCATTAGCATTTTCATATTTTCTTATGTTTTTAAATTCAGTCTGAGCAAACACTAGAAAGTTCATGTGTAATTTACTCTAGTGCATTTTGTGGAATGTATTTTAAGAGAGAAAAAACCAAAATTAATACTCTAGTCTGTTGAGCTATAAGTTGACTCACATGAAAAGTATAATAAAAGTCTAATATCAATGTTTTAGCTATATTATGGGATACATATTTCAAATTATATCTTTCCACAAAATGCAATTTGGCAAAACTGGTACAAAATTTGGAGGACATTGAAAAATCAGAACAATGGCAGTATAACAAAATGCTGGAGGCATGATAAGAATACTGGAGGCATGCTGATCGTTCATCACACAGCTAAAGTTCTCTTTGAAGGAACAGAAGTTTCAATGATAGATCTTACATTATGCAAAAAAAAACCAAACAAACAAAAACAAACCACCAACCTAAACCCCATAGTATTTTCAGAGCAGAAAATAATACTAAAGAAAGCAGCTTTTAAGTAAAAGAATCTTCATATTTTATTGCTAAGGAGAAATTTTCTTTTTTTTTTTGTATAATAAGTTACAGTTAAGAATTAAATTATGCTGAGCTGTGTCTGGTTAACTTTGCTTTTAGACATTATTTTTATTATTATCATAATTATTGTTATTCAATACAGTATGCAGTCTGTGCTCAGATCATCATTCTTTAAATCAAATGTGTTTTGACATAAGCAGACTTCTTCCATTCTTCTGGACTCTGAAATCTCCTACTTCTTGTTTCATCTACTCTTTCAGTCTGATTTCAGCATAATCTCTATTACTAATACTGATGTAATTAGATCTGTGTTTTAATTTTATAGTAAACTACACACACAAAAAATTCCACAATATAAGAGAGCCTGAAGTAATCAGTGAGGTTAATATTTGGAATCTCCAGGTTAGAAATCATACTTTTTTCTCTTTTAAATCAAGCCTATTATTGACTGCCAAATGCATTTTACTTAACCTAATTCTTACATAGTATAAAAAAAAGGTGCATCTTCCTCTTGTTTTCTTTCTTTTAAATTTTATTTAGGGGGCTGGGAGGATGTTCTTTAGAGATATAACAACAGATAACAAAATTGCAATTATATGTTAAAATCAATCTTTTCTGGTTCTGTAGTGCATTGCGTTTTGTTGGAATAGAGTTTCTTCACATGTATGTAGTTCTGTTTCTAATTTGGTAAGAAAAACACCCTTGATATCATAGACATGTTTTTTGTTATTGCTGAGAGGTGCTTACACAGGATCAAGACCTGTTTTGCTCGTTTTCCATACCACCAGCGAGGAGGCTGGGGTTGCTCAAGATATTGGGAGAGGACACGGCTGGGACAGCTGACCCCAACTAACCAAACAGATATCCCATACCTTATGGTGACACCCTCAGCATATAAATCTGGGGGAAGAAGAAGGAAGGGGGGACCTTCTGAGTTGTGTCATTTGTCTTTCCAAATCACCAGGATGTGTGGCAGAACCTTGCTCTTCTGAAGATGGCTGAACACCTGCCTGCCCATGAGAAGCAGTGAATCAATTCCTTATTTTGTTTTGTGGCTTTTGTTCTACCTACCAAAATGTCTTTATTGCAACCCAAGAGCTGTCTCTTAGTGTTGCCCTTCTCACTGTGCCCTCATACCGCTGGACTGGAGGGAACAAGTGGGTGCATGGGATTGTGCTGCCTACTGGGATTAAACTACAAGAGCAAGTCATGGCATTTAGCCAACCCTTAATCTGAAAAGCCTGGAAATAAAAGGCATGTAAACACTACATTTGCCATGAAAAGTCAGGAGATCAATTCAGTTTTGATCCTGAAGAAATATCAACACAAATGACTTCTTCATGACAATCTGTTATTAAGGTTATAAAGTTTCAAATATAACAAGCATATTCTTGAGAGAAAATAAACCGTCCTTTCCTATGAATTAGAGTTCTTAATAAGAATACTAGTGTAGTGCACTGGTCTTGCCACATTGAGATCTTGTGTAACAAAAACATAACCTCTATTCAAGTCTGAATTCACAATTCTAGCTTTTGAAGTATTCTAACAGATGTAACTTATCATGTAAGTTTCCTTTAAGTTGCCTCTGCATTTAGATTTGTTTGCTATTACTGAGTGACCAGTTGCAATTTTTACTTTATAAATGCTGGAATTGATTTTTTTCAATTTCAAGATCTTACTGTGAAAATCCAAAACATATCCTTGACCCTAAAGTGCAGCTGCAGCAACAGCAAACAACATAGGATACAAATTTGTTTGTGATCAAGCATGTCAAGATGAGTAAAATCTGATAAACTGATTCTCTCACAGCCACACATATACTGCTTTTCCTGACTAATACATAGTGGAAAGGCACAATAATGTTTACTGAAGAGTAGAAAACTCAAAGTATTACCTACAGAATACATAGTACACAATATATCAGACTTTACTTGGTTAAATAAAACATTACTTTGTGTTACTAAGAATCCAACTATAATTACATTTCAGAAAATAATATTGTCTTTTTGTTAAATCTGCATTTCAAGTACTTTCAATATTCATACCTTGTCCAATTCTCCTAAAAGTATGCCATGTCCTGAAATAAACTGATAATACATTCACACCTAGTGCCTGAATAAAATATTTATATGGTAATTATGTTCATATTGCAAATAAGGGTAGAGCACTAAAACCCCCTGATATATCTGAGGTACAGAATCTGTGCCCTGTCTTTTAAGAAACATGTAAGTGAAATACTTCTAATGAAGCAATAAACTAGATCGTGCAATTCATTTATTATCTTGTTTGATTCATTTATTACTACTAGTTTGAATTTAATACTGTGTGAAATCTGTCCCACCAGTTTCCTTAAACACTTTTCCTGGTGATGTAAAGCATTTTCTTTCCTGCTGTTATTATATAACAGGGAAGTATTATATTAATTTAAGAACAAATCCTTTCATTCTGTCTATTACATTGATCACATACAAATCCAAATCTGTGGAAGAAGCAATGTTCCCAACCTCAAAAGCAGTTCGCTGTTACAATGGGAAATTAAATGAAGAGCAAGTAGAAAACCTCCAGTTGTTCAAGCAGAATTCTGGGTTGCACCTCACAATGCACATCTTCTGGTCATGAAGTTTAAGGCAATTAATTTTTTGTTGTTTTCCACACCTGACAAATCAATCAGACAATGATATAATCAGTAACAACAAAGGTTTAATGGAATTCACAGTAAACAAGACTTAATTATTGCACTCTCCCTATAGGGGGTGCACTCTAGGCAACTAGACTATAAAGCACATTAATTTTGCCTCTTTTTATTTTTTTTGTTCCTGTAGAGATTTGTGTAACAACTGAAATAAATTATAATAGCTACAGACGTTTATAAATTAATAATGCTCTAAAATTGGTTTGTCTGGAGATAGAACAGCTTTCCTCAATACCGAGAGAATGCTGAAATAAGAGTAGTAAAGACATAGAGAGAGTATATATTTAAAGGACATGAAACAGCTACTGTATTTGCTTTCCAAACTACTTCTGAAGAGAAAGCTACATAAGTACTTTTACAATTGTCCTGACATTCTCTGCAAAAGGGTTGCACTGTTCTTTTCAAATATAACACACTGACTTGTGCAAACATAGTAAAGCATGAGCTTGTTTCTGGTCATGTTGCTTCTGCTATGAAAATTCTATTTTATATACACATGACTGAAAGGTGGCTATGGAGCGAAAAAAGCTACCTATTACAGTCTGATCCACATCCTACGAGAGCTTCAGTGTACCACGCAAATCCCTGTAGACTGATAAAATTCAAAGGTGCTATGCCTACTATAACTCTTTTAAAGCTATGCTTCCCATTAAACCTGTAGGTGTGGATCATGATGTGTTTTTGATGTGACTGCTGTAAGAGCTCGTGTTGCAAAGGTTCTTATGAAGTACTCCAATGAGTAACTCCTATTTTAGTTTCTTAAGAGTAAGTCTTTAAACCTTAATTTTCTCATTGAAATACCTCAAAATAAAGGAATGATGGCTAAAATGTCTTCCCTTTCATCCTGAAGTTGCTTAGAGGTTTAAAAAGCTAAAAGCAACTTGTTATAAATATTTCAGTGTAAGCAAGTGTGATTCCTCCCTGTTGACAATCAGAACAAAATCAGTCTCCTATAGGGAAATTTTAGAAAGGATTTAAATATTAATTTAAAAGCTGCAATCAGGATGGCTGAAAAAAAATGACAGCTCTGATTGGTGTACAGAAAACAGATTTATCTGCTATATTTTTGTTGGAGGTTGGGAATTTTTCCATCCTGTGGCTAGAGAGACCTTAACGAGCCTTAACGACGGTACTTAAGAGATAACGACTGGGTACTTAAGAGATAACGACTGGGTACCTAAGGGACAAAGACGCACTTAAGAGACTAAAAACATAGCCAGGTGTGGCGAGAGAAGAAAAAGGTGGCTGGCCGTGGGCAGAGACTCACTTGTCCCCGGGACTTGTTGGAGGAGACAGCTGCTGTTTTCTTCTTTCCCTTCACTGCTGCCGTGGGAGCTCAGCACTGCCGGGTTTTTCCTCCTTGCTGNAGATTTCCTTGCTGCAGCTCCGCTCGCCGTGCAGCCGCCTCGCCCTCAGCTCCGTCCGCCATCACCGAGGAGCTGAGCTCGCGCCACAGCGCCCCCTGCCGGCCGTGACCGTAACTGCACCAAAGGGGAGGGGCGGTGTCTGGCAGCCCAGAGAAAGCTGCCACCGGGTATTTGGTCTGTTTATTTGTTATTGCTACTGTTGTTGTTGCCTGTTTTCCTTGTTATAAATACGAGTAAAGAACTGTTATTCCTTTTCCCATATCTCTGCCTGAGAGCCTTTGATTTCGACCTTATAACAATTTGGAGGGAGGGGGGTCATATCCTCTAAGGCAGTTTTCCACCTGCCTTAGCAGACGCCTGTCTTCCAAACCAAGACAATTTTAAAAAGAGATATTACGAGAATTTAATATTAATAATAGTGAGAATGTAGTAGAAGTAGAGACTGTAAGGTGTGCATATGATTCAGTGTTTTTGTAAAAAGAGACTAGAATGCTATCAGTGTTGTAAATACTAAAGTGAAAACTGACTCACCACCAGTTTCAAAATTGGGGTTATTCAAAGATAATGACTGCATGTACATAACAGGCATTTATTGTAGTCCTGATTCTTGTCTTCTGCTAGTATCAGTGATATGCAAAAAAGCATAAAATTTTTCATAATCAAAATTGAAAAGAACAATGAAAGAGGGGCAAATTAGGAATGAGTCTATTTACTAATATTGGGATGACAAACTGTTAAACCAGTAGTGAATATCAATTATTGAGGCCAGATGTGAAGTCATGTTTTCCAGCTGAGAATATAGTCTGATGAGTACTGTGGCAATTGGTTTAAAGTACTTCAAAAATTTCAGAACAGAGAATAACGGGTAAAAGTAGAAGAGTTACAAAGACAGCTGATCACACTGTCATCTTTAAACCTGAAACTCTGCTTAAGCTACACTGATCTGGAATAAAAGATTCTACACCAAGAGTATCCTGTAATTTCAGACTAACAGGCTGAGGTCTTGTGCTTGGATGCTGACAAAATATTAATTTACATTAGAAATACAGAATGTAATTTTAATGGTGATGATAGTAATCTGCTGTACTTGCAAGCTGTGGTGGAGAATTCATCACTAAAAATGTGCATTACTGGACAAGTTTGTTTAGTGCAGAATCAAGTTTATTCAAAAAATTAATCTGTGACTTGCGTTATGCTGCAGCCAGGCTAGATAATCAGTGCCTCCTTAAAGTGTTGTCATCTGTGGGTCTGTTTATTACAACAGGTGGTCAGACCACAGGCTGGAATAGCACTTCTGAATAATGAGGATGATAGAATCCTGATTGCAAACTGTAGAGTTGAATTTCTTTCCAATCCCATAATTTTCAAGAAAGAAACAATTACTCAGGCTTTTTGAGAGAGATTAATCTCATCCAGGTTGACAGCAGTCATGGAGTAAACCCAGTGGGCAGGTTGGCACTACCCACCTGCTCACTCTCCTTCCCCCATCACCCTGGGTAGAACAGGGAAGAGTAAAGAAATAATAAAGCAAGAAAAATTGTAGGCCATGGTTAAAAAAGAAAAAAAAAAAAATGTTTATTAAGTGAGGGATGAGTTGAAGAAGATAGAGGAAACCAAAATAATACAAAATCATGCAAAGACAATAGACAGTCATAGACTGATACCCTGACAGGTCCTGAGCAAAAGTTTGCAAACACTCCTAAAACTCCTTCTCCCTATTTTTGTTGAGCGTGACGTTATTCACATGGAATATTTCTTTTTTTAGTTCAGGTCATCTGTCTGCTTGTATCGCCTCCAACTTATTGTGCTCCCCCAGTTTATTCACTGATGAATAAAGTGAGAAACAGAGAAGGCCTTGATGTGTGCAGACACCATTCAGCAAAACCTAGAACACTTGTGTATTATCAATATTATTTTGGTCAAAAATGTGGATGGTACCAATGGCACCATGTGTAGTGCTACCAAGAAAATTATCTCTGTCATAGCCTGTACAACAGATATTGGCAGTTTTATTTATTTCCATGAAGAGTTTGCAGTCCTGTCAATCAATTTCTGCACATAAATTTTGCAATTTCAAACCCAAATTATTTTCTTGATATTTCAGGTAGAATGTCCTATAATGCCTATATTACATTAACTCTCATGTACACACTTCAGCACTGTTACTAAGATATTTTCACTGACTTCATTTAGGCTTTAGGACTCTTTAAAGAAAGTTATTGCATGTTCAATATTTCCATAGAAGGTATAAATAGAGAACTGAAATAATAATTTAGATAGCTATACTTGGTTAGCTGAATAGATTTCTAGAGTTTTGACTGTATTTCTTTTGACTAATAGGCAGCTGACATTCATTTAGATGCTACGTTCAGACAACTAGAAGCAGTTATCTGACGTTTGGAATTCAATTCAATTCCTCAATCATTACTGAAATATCTTCAGTGCTGACAACGTCATCATTTATTCCATCTCTTGCCAAATTTCAATTTAGCATAAAAAACTTCTGAAGAGATTAACTTTATATAACCTCTCTGGTACAGTTTTCAGTTCATTATTAGAGTTGCTTTTCATATGATTTCTTGAATTGTAATACTGTACTGTTGAAGTTTCATTGTTTCTCCTGATGCTGCTTCACCTTCGTGATCCCCACATCCAGTTATTAAGACTGGATTACCTTTCATCAGGTAACACTGTTAGTCTAAATCCAAGCTCTGTATCAAATATGTGGACAGCAAGCACAAAAAACAAAGTGGCAAGATTTTGAACAATATATAAGCCTTACTGGCAATTGACTTTCTAGAATCCTCAAGATTAGACCCTGTTTGAAATACTGTACAAAAATGTAATGGGAAAAGCTGTTCCACCATTTGGATATCTTGGTTTTTTAAGCAGTTTTGGATCTTAATGCTGAACTAAACTTGCTCATCAAAATGGAGTAATTTTCATGGGTGAATTTGGACGTAAAACTTCAGAATATATTAAGAAACGTTACAACCTCATAAATGCTTTCCTTAAGACCAGACTTCAGTGCCATTAGGACGATTCAATAGCAGAAGCATCTCATATAGGAGGAGAAAGATATGTGATTATTTAGACTAGAGAAGAGAAGGCTCCAGGGGATCTTATCAATGTATGCAAAAAATTGATTAGAAAAGACTCAACCAGACCATTCTCACTGGCAATCACTGAAAGGAGCTGGAGACTGGCCCCGCTGTGGCATTTTTGGGGCAGGGTCTGATGGCCCTGGGCACTAAAATTGTGTCCAGTGGCATGCGCAGGGTGAGGGAGGCCTCCAGACACCAAAGCACATTAGTGCACTCAGGTACTTGTGACACATTCTCCTGTGATGTTAAGGACACAAATTGACTTCCTTGGTAGCACCTCTGAAAAGCAATTAAATTAAAAGGAAACGGAATGAAACATTAATTCTTCACTGGTTTTCTAGTAAATATAATGGGATCCATGGGATCCCAATGGTAATTTATTTTTAGACAAATTTGTCTTAAGGTCTATAATTTTTAGCTTACCCACCCTAAATTTAACCTGGACATTCAACTTTCAACAACTCTTGTTCTAATCTCAAAATAATAGGGTAAATATATTTTCTTTTAGTTGGAGTGTCTCCATTATACAGAAATACAGGTAAACTCCTTACTGATATTAAAGGCTTGTCTGTACCATTTAGAATTCAATACTACGAGATCTCTTGAGTAGCAAGGTTTAGCTTAATTTTTTCGGCTTAATATTTTGTCTGTACTCCTAGTTTTTCTTAGAGGCTTCAATAAGCAGACAAATTCCCTTGGCTGTAAAATTATACTACCATGTACCTCTGTTAAAACCTAGTTTAAAAGTTTTTAACTGGTGCTCAATTATTACAGTTAGACATATAGACACTGTGAAAGAAGGCCACAATAACATGTAGTTTAGAATTCAATCCTAATTCTTGGAAAAAGGGAATGTGGGTTCAGGCCCCTGAGGTTAGCTGCTTTATCCCATGGACTGTGAAATAGATGATGATGTCTCTTCCTCCACTGGCAACTTTTCATTTTGAAGACCTACTTTCATGTGTTATTTCACAGATACTCAAAAGAAACAGTCTCTTTAAGTTTAAAATACTGTCGCAAATACGCAAAATTAAAAAGAAAACACAGTGTTTCATTTCCACAGAAAGAGTGAAAGCTCTCTTTCCCCACTCTTCCAAGATCTCTTCTGCTGTTGAAACAAGGAATCACTAAATTATCTCACAATTTTCCTAAATACGTTAATTAAAAGTTAAACCAAATCCACAGATGTTTATTTTTTTATGGTTAAATTTAAATAAAATCACTACAGGATGAAGGACATTGTTTATATAATTATGGTTAAAAAGACACCACAATGCTACAAGTCACTTTTCAAGTCATAGGGTTCTACTTGGCCGAGAGGCAAGGCTTGCATTGATCTTGGAATTAGTTTCTATATCCTTAGGGCTTTAAAAACAGGGGGGGGGAAAAGCACATTTTCTGATTCGAATACTATTTCTATTGTATTCTTTCTATTATATAATTGTTATCAGTACTGTATATATGATTTTTATGATCAATGTGATGCATAGATCTCATTTAAAATTTTTTTAATATTAATATAAATATTATTGCAGAAGCCTCTTTCTTTGATACTTTCCAGTAACAAAGTTTAAAAAAGTTTCAGAATTCTGTAGCTGAATGATGAATATTCTCTGATGTGGTTATTTAAGACTTGAAATTTAATAGCATAAAGAAATGCTCTCTTGAGGTATTTCAGCTAGAAGATTGCAGGTAGTCCTTCACTGAAAAATGTAAGTAATGTAACAGGGGTATTTTTGTCATAATATAATCATATCCCTAAGGCTGTAAAAGATACGAGATTTAGCAGAATATCTATAATTCCCAAGGGGAGTGATTATCTTCCGACAACTACCCACTAGATTCTCCTTGCTGCTTATATAAGAAGTCTGCATTGTGCGAGATAATGCAGCTTAATTTCCTAAAAGATAAAGTCAGTTTGACAGCAGTTTCAGCATGTTTCACACGAAATAATCTGTCATTATGAAATAATGTAACATTAAGAATGCTCTCTAGCTTCTGAGAGTCCTTCCCCAATTCAGTGAGCCAGTGTAATAATAAAGATGAGCAAAGTGATATGTTCAACAAACTAAGGATATAGGGAGCTTACAATAATAATTGGGAAATATTATGGAAATTTCACTTATGGAAATTTTATTTTCATATTTTTTGTGGTTGTTTGTGGTTTGCTTGGTTTTATTCTTATTTGTTCCAGAATATTGTAATAAGTAGAGTTCAATACTGTGCTTGCAAGAGTACAGATAAAACTGGGTTACCTTTAATCTGGTTTTTTAGGTAATGACAGTGAATAATACCCCTAAACATAACAATGCCAAAAGCAATTTGTTTCCTCATCTGATTTTGAAGTCCTTTCTAAAAAGTCTAGAAAGCTGTCTATATTCAGGCTATCCATTGTTTAATTTACTGTGTCCCAGTGACTCTGTGTTATGGCAGAATCAGTTGAAGAAAAACTGTGGAGAAGAAAGGATGACATACTTAGCATAAGTGACATATTAAAAGTTAAATATTAACTAATTATCTAAACTCATCTCTTCACCATTGATAGGAAAAATATCTCCAGATAGTAAACCTTATTATCCCTTATCTCAAATTCAATAAATTAGCTATTGCTTTTTTTTCTAAATACATAATTCATCTTTTAAGAAACACATTTTTGTTGTAATCTTCCATCTCTAGACTTAAAATTCTGCAAACCTCCACTGACGTTAGCTTTTGCTATTAGAATAAAAATTCCAGAAAGTAACAAATGGTAAAACAAGTTATCATCAGCTCTTCCTACACACTGATGCAGTAAGAGATCGTTCTATTGTCTGGTATCACAGCGCCATGCTTAATTGAACAATGTATGTGTTAGAGAAACCTAAAGAAAAAGAATCCACCCACCTGCTTAATCACACCCAGAAGATAAGATAACAAAAATAGCAGAAAGAATCTCAAATTCACAAAATTCTATTTAATTAAGACCATTAAATTTAAATTACAAAGAATCTACTACTTCTTTCCAAACTGGCATTTTCAAAAGAAATACTCATAAGAGTGGTTCCAAATATAAGTAACAAAGGATTTGCTAACAGATGTAAGTTTGTGTCTTTTTCTGTTTTTATACTGAATATTTTAGTCACAATCACTGAACATGAAAATAGATTAATTTTTATTCATACTAGCACATTATTTTTATTGGCTCAACAGGCTGAAATGGGTTGGATATCAATATTAGAAATTACTTTGAACAATGTTAGTTGGAATCAGGGGAAGGACTAGTAGGATATTGAATTATTGGAAAGCTAGAGTGACAGAATAATGTTGAATAAATAAGAATACTTGTCAACTCTTTTAAAAATGCATTTCCTTGGCTAGCTTCATGCTTTTTGGCTCTTTTCCATAGCGTTCATAGCAATTGAGTTTTACATACACAAATTATCAGAGAAACTAAATTCTTCTCCTCATATGCAAGTAATATTGGTAGAAACCCATTTTATTTTTCTTCAGTCAAAGAAAACAAATGATAAAAAGAAAACTTACTTGAACAAGCAGATCCTGAAAAGAAAAACCAAAGAGCTTGGAAAAGGAGTATAAAACGTTACAAAGAATGGCTGGTGGGAAATGAAACAATGATCACTTTAGAGTAAACTTGAGCAAATGAAATAGAAGGGAACATTATGACATCCTGCCTTAGTCTTAAAAAAGGAGAAATATCAAAAGGTAGGAAATTAGCTCCTAAAAAGTATTGATACAAATAGTCTATTTAATTATGAACATTAAATTAACCTTTCCCTTGGAAAAGGTCAGAATTGTTCATCCCTAGTATTTAGTCCTATGAGCATATAAGAAGAGATAATTTTAGATAACTGAGTTTATTAAGTTAGTTTATCAGCTTTGAGAAAGAAGGGGTTGAGAAAAAAAGGATGAGATGGTTAAAATATCCAAGATGGTACTGGAAAGTTAATGGGCTCATGGACTGGGCACTTCAGATTGCATGCAATGCAGAGTTCTTCACACGTGTAGTAAATCCAACAAACCAGATTTTCTGCCACACGTGCAGATCAGCCATGGAAGGAAAGGCATATGCATTTGAATTAGTATAAACATTTTAAACACAGTAAATTCACTTTCAGGCCCTGTTTCAAATCAATTCCCACATCTCAGACTAGCACAAGACATGTAACTGGAAGACATAATGCAGAAGTGCTAGGAAAAATTATAGGACTCAAGATTTTGACTCTGAAACTGAAAATTTTGTGCTTCACAGACCTTTGTATCAAGAAACCACCAATATTTCTAAGAATCTTAAAGGACCCTTAAGTAAACCAAAAGTCAATTTTAGCTTGATTCCATCAGACTTAAAAACAGTGGCACCCAAAGGGACTGAATTCCTACCATGCTTTCTGGAAAACCAAAACGATCTGCAAGATTGATAAAGAACGCTTTTCATTACATTTGTTATTTTATGAAAGCTAAGGTTTTTCAAAGACATATCCCTAGCCATGAAAAAGTAAAGGCATTTTAAGCAATTTGTAATTTAGATGAAGATAAAGTAGGAACTACTTTCAATCCCTACAGTATCCTGGCTAATTAATGAAGTATTTATTTTATATCTTCCAAGCCTTTGGCATTGTTTGACAATATTCTTTATATGAACTTATTTCCCCAAACAATATTCCTTCTCTGAAGAATAACTATACATTTGTTACACAGCACTGTACATGCCCAGACGGAAACAATACTTCACAGTTAAAAATTCAAGTGATTTACCTCCTGTAGTCCTGAAATATGGGTTTTCAGTTTGGCAACTTAATAATGTGGGGATATCACAAATGGGAAAAAAAGAAAAAAAAGTAAAAAAGCATAGAAATTACATAGTAAATATTTTGGTAAAATAAAAGACATTTAAAGAGTGATTTAAGAGAAGAAAGTCTGGGCTTGTGGGCTGGGAGGGGAGACGTCCACCCGTCTTCAACACAGGTCAGCTACATTTTGAATTCATAGATAGGATGAAGGATTGTAATCAATGTATACTGTTATATATGTTATGAGAAGAGTACATATCCTAGCACTTTGACAGAGTTTGCTTTAAAATGTCAATTTAAAATGGTGTCTTAATTAAAGGCACCACTAGTATCTGTAATTATTTCTAAGGCATATTTGAAAGTTTACTGTTTAGAAGTATGAAAGGAAGTTTAATATTTAACAAGTGGAGTCACTAAACAGAAATCAATTATTGAGGAGCACTACATGTCTCTGAAGCTCTTGTTTTGTAATTTTTTTTGGTAATAAAATTTTGCCATAGAAACATTCTAGCTTTTAATACAGTTGAGAAATTGATATATTCTGTTTGCTAGAGGGATTCTAACCTTGGCACTTTTGATGTGGAAGAAATTTGAATGTACATTCTCATAAAATGAAATTCAGAAGGAAAAGATGTCTAATATTCTGACTAAACATTTCCGACTAAAACCATAAATAAATTTAGAATCAAAGTGAAACTACAAGAATGCAAAATGGATACATTACAGAATTTGAATTACCCAGATGTAAGCTCTGTGTGAGTCTCTAGATCTCAGTAGAAAGAGATACTTTTTCAAAACAAGAGACTGACAATGTTGACAGGAAACAGATAGGAAAAAACTGTAGCAGGAGGAATGATAGCATAAAGGAGTGATCAAAAAGAGATTTCGCTCTGAACAGAGGAGAACTCACACATCATCTTCTGAAAACGTGGTTTAGATATTCTGAAATATATTTAAGGTATTCTGTTTACATAATATATATATATTCTTGAAATTTAAAGCAAGTGTTCATGCATTTTTATTTTTCTCATAGAAAATAAGAACAGTAAAAATAGCCTTTTACATCTTGTCTGTCCGTGAACCTTGTCTGAATTTAAATTCTTAAACGATACAGATTATACACTCTAACATCCACATTTTTAAAGGAAAGTGAAAATTGTGCAGTATTTTTGCTGTGGGTGATCTATTAGTGTGATATATTTTCAAAATTAAAAAAAAACAGTAGAAAATATTTTTTTATGTATCCTTCTACTAAGTACTGACACTACTTTGAAAAAAAAAAATTGAGACTGTTATGAAAATGGGGTCCTAGCCTGTTTCTGACTCAATGATTTAGTTGGAAGTTTTATTTTAAGAGTAATCTAATTTTACAATGAGTACCAATCTTCAATATGGGACTGAAATTCCTTTGCAAGGAATCAAAAAAATGAATGTGATAAAGTGGCTTGTAATGTCTCTAGAGTTAGATCAAATACTTCTATAAACCCTTAGACTTTAATTGCACAAGACTCATATAGTGCCTAATTATTTAGGATACAAGGACTGTAGTTACTGACAATATAGGAAATTTGGTGCATAAAATGAAAAATAAATAAATATACTGTACTAACTGAGATCCCACAAAGTTCACAAGTGCAATTTAGGATTCTAAATCCAACTGATATTCAGAAAAGTCTTATGCAGCTGTTATTAAACTGACTAGTTATTTTGGCTAGCCAAATTTTGGATTCCAGCTATATTGATATATAATTTTTTTATTTTCAGTTACCCTGACACCTGAAGTTTATGGCCCCATATATCCTAATTTGAATTGTTCTGCATCTTTTGTTTAACTCACAGTCACCCAGCCAAGACCTAACAGTAAGGTCTTTTGGAATCATTACTAAATCATCTGCAAATATATGCTATTACTCACAGGAAGAGCAAATTATGATCTGAAAACATTAACGATCAAAGCATTCTTTCAGAATACATGAAATATGTACTCCCTCTTCCCATGCTTCTACCTCAGATAATTTAAATTTTTGAGCGCAGTCAAAGAATCACAAAATCAGAAGATTGCAGAATGATTGACCTTGGAAGTTCAAACAGGGTTAACTGGACCAGGTTTCTCAAGACTATGACCTGTTGCGTTCTGAATATCTTCACAGATGGAGATTCCATAGTGTCTTAGGACAGCCTATTACAGTTGCCCGCTTTCAAAGGAAAAAAAAAATAAATTCCTGTGCTCAGATAGAATTTTATCCTTTTTCATTTGTGCCACTTCCTCTTGTCCTGTCAGTTGGCACTGCTGAGAGGAGTCTGTCTGGTTGTCATTTCTTCATTCTCTCCCATCAGGTATTCATACACAATGATGAAACCCGCCTTGAGTCTTCTCTTCTTCAGGCTGAAGAATCCCAGCTTTCTCAGCTTCTCCTCATCTGTCAGATGCTACAATCCCTTAATGACCTCAGTGACTTTCTGACGTACAAGCCACAGGAACTCTGTGTCTTTCTTGTGCTGGGGAGCCCAGAACTCGACACAGTGCTCCAGATGTGGCCTTACCAGTGCTGACTAGAGAGGAAGGATCACCACCCTTGACCTGCTGGGTCACCTCTACTGCGGCTTTGGGTGTTCTTATATTTCTGTGTATATAGGGGCCCAATGATGGCTCTGGTGCCATTTGCTGTTCAGTAGAAGTTCCTTTACTGCAAAGCTGCTTCCTAGATATTTATGACAGTTACATGGCTACAGAAAAATAGTTGATTTTAATGTATATATACATGTATATTTGTATATATGTGTGTGGGTGTATATCTATGTAAACACATATGTATATGCGTGTACATATACATAGAGTTATATGTATATTTACACAGTTATATATACAGCTGTATTTACAAAGTTACGTAGATATCCTAGGACACATATTCCATTCAGATAGATCAAACTTTCTTCAGTTGCAGACTCATGCCCATCTTGATATAATTGCCTAATTCCTATTGTGTTCTATAGATGCCCATTTCTCTTAAAAGAAAAGCATAATTTCAATATGCAGGCAGTGAAAAACAAAGAAGAATATTTCTTCATATGGAGATGTGTTTTTCATTTCAGAAGGCATGATACTTGACAAGGATTTTGCATTATATTATTGCTTCAGCATAATATTAAGGGCTTTATAAAAGCCTTAAAGTTTATAGATTAAACCGATTAATAGATCAAGATTGTTAATCAGAGCTGTCTTCACACAAATTAAAGTCTGTATATGCTAGACAGGGAAGTGGAGTCTCATGCTGCAATGAGTACGTTTTCTTAATTGACTGTTTGGCTCAAGAGCTATTGTGAACAAAATGTTCCTAACTTCTCTGTTCAATCACATAGAAGACAGCATGTGCTAAGCATGGCCAAGTCACTAAGAAGAGCATCATTCTGCAGTTGAACTGACTGTTAGTATGCAAAGTGCCAATTTGATGTCCAAGGATCAGACTTCACTGAAATATATTCAGTGTAGACATACTGGCATTATTTTGCAGGCAATCATAAAATTCTCAGGTCTAAGAATTCTGGCATTTATAGACAAAGCTGGTTTTAATGTTATTTTACAAGGGGTTGTTTTGTGAGTTTTTCCCTTTTTAGTTTGCATAGTAGATGTACAGGAAAATGAAACCCACAGAAACATTTCTCATTCAAAGGTTTTTGAAGATCTAAATCTTCTCTGAGTCTTGTATAAATATGCGCTTATCACTAGTTCTACATTTCATTGGTCATTTTAGAATGATTGAAGACAAAATGTTCACTTGGCTTAATGCTAATACAGAAAAGTTTTTGGTTTTTTTTTTTTTTCCTTTTAATCTTTTCCTGGATGTCTGTTTCTTTGTCATTTTCTTCTAACACTAGTATAATTTCTCTTCCTGGTTTTTGTCATTCTTCTCTCACTTTATTTGTTCATCTTGCTTTGACTTGTATGACTTTATTTAGGGCATTTATTATCTCTCTAATTAGAGAATTAGTGTATTTCAATGACAATATTGTAATACAATATTACAATGCATAGTTTGTTCCTGTAATTTCCAGCTGTCAAAAGTATGTAAAAAATTATGTGGTTATAAGAGGAAAGTGGTAACAATGATAATCAATTTGCCTGTTATCCTGAGCAGATTTCTTCTTGTGGTCAAGTTTTTTTGAGTATGTATTATAGCATTATATGCAGATTTAGGAAAGAACCATTTGTCTTGGTTTGAAATCACTCCATTTCTACCATTCTTAGTGTTGCATTTTGTGTAATGATGCCACAAAATTAAGGATGACAGATTAGCAGATAAAATACTTAAGGTCCATCACTGATGGAACACATTCAACAAATGCATGTAATTAAACATTATGCACATACATTAAGGACAAAAACTGTCCTTTATTGGTTAAAAAAATCTGGGAATATCACATATAGAACCATAGATATTGGTCATAAAGTTTCAAAAAATTATCTTATGAGTATTTGAAGAGCAGTGCCCAACTGAAATTATAGAAACTAACAGTGTATGTGTTGGTATCTATGATGTTTTAAAAAAGAGAGACACTAAGGATTGTGACTGCTCTGCAAGTATTTCAAACAGCCCAAAGGCAGTGTATAACTGCTAATGCACTAGGGCGAGCCACTTAAAATAATTCTATATAGGGGGTTCAGGCCCAATTCTGCACCCAGTCAAGTGGATGAGAATTTAGCCACTTATTTCAAAGAGATTTGGACTGAGCTCAGAATCAGACTAAGAAAATAAATATTGCAAAAATATTCCTGATTTTTTAAAAAAGTATCCAAATACAGTTCACTCAGTGTGACCCCAAAAACCTTAACGCAGTATCAAAAAAACTAGCTGTGTAATTTGATGCCAAATTAATCCACCTGGACCAATTAACCCAGAAAAGGCTTCCAGACTCAGCAATGCAATATCAACAGAAATAAAATCATAAAGGAGAAAAAGGCTGAGTGAAGAAAACTTAGGAAAATCAGAAGAGACTTATGGATTATGACAAAAAAGCCTGGGATCAAAGATCCTGCAGACAAGTTTTCCTCAGGGTTCAAGACAATACAAATTATTTTATGATACTTATAATTCACTGATGCACTGAAAAAAAGTTGGCAAAATACTGTAACTCTAGTGAAATCTTTGTTTTTCTTTGTTTTGTTTTGGTTCTGAGAGGGGAGGAAGAGCGATTTCTGCTAAATTTTCTGGTATTTTAATTGCCTAAAATTAACTAGAACACTTGCACCTCTAAACAACTGGAATTCTACTAAAGCACCTTAAAGAAACTATTTGATTACTGGAACAAGAGCTGTACATTTATACAAGTGTGGGCTTCTGTTGCTTACTAGAATCCCATCTCCTTTCATTTTCTAGCTATTGAAACGATGGCAAAATATAAACATGGAAAATTAGAAACTCTTGTGTTTCCTTGAAGAAACCTGAAACTTATTTAAATTCTCATATTAGTAAAAACAACATCTGAAGTAGCCGAAAAATTACCCACCAGAGCCCAAGTTCTGTGAAGAGACACAGGACAAATACAGGACAAATTATCTTGACCAGTTATGAAGCAGTACATGCTAGCATGTGCAAAAATTGGAGAGAAGAGTTCTAGGTTAATGCTGCATAACTGTTTATGCATAAACTGAACGGTATCTTAAAATCTCCTTTTTTTTCTGTTACCATTTTCCTTTTTTACTTTTTTTCTTTCTCTCTCTCTCTCTCGCTCTTTTTTTCTCTCTTTTCAAAAGGTTCCCAAGTATAACTGCACTCTAGATTTTCCATTGTTAGTATCGGCATCTTCACACCTCATGTTGTTCACACTGTTTGCTGACAATGTCTGCTCTCCCTGCTTACAAGAAGATAATGATGAATAATGTAAATACCTTAAAATGCATTCCATATTAAGTGTAAAGTATGTAAATATTCCAGATCATTATGAGTTGGAATAGAAATTGAAACTCAGAATACAGAATCTTAATATACATATATCACAATAGCATTACTAGTATAAGTAGTGCTTTCATGAACATACAGGGCTGTTAAATTTTCAGAAATTCACATCTGTGCATTTTTTAACTCAATAGAATTAATGATTTGTATTTAGAACAGTTTCAATAGTACTTTTTAATGGAAAATAACTGTAAAAATTAATTCTATATGTATTTGAGTGTACATTACACATAGTTGTATTGAATTATTTTTTTAAATTGAAAAAGCATTTCATATGAAAGAAAGCAGAACTTATTACTGTCTTTTCCCAGGCTCATTAGAATCCCAGTCATAGTGGTATCATCCACACACAGAATTAATGTGGCTGAATCTTCATTTCATCAAGATTTTCAAGTGCACTAATTTTCATGATGCAAGAATAGTAACTGTAATCTCCTTTCTTTAGGCAGATTCATCATTTGGGACTTTGTAAGTGAAACCAAAAAAAGAACGAGATAGAGTAAAGGAGACAAACAGTTCTATTGTAATTCAATCTTAATAAGAAATTGTCAATTCTTAATAAAGTCTTTTCCAAACTACTTTCTATATGTCTGTGGAGCATATTAGAAGTTAAAATTTTATTTTCAATGATTTGTTCCAGTATGTTTCCTTTAATAGAAATTAAATAATAATTTAGTATCCAATGTTCATAGCAAATATTCAGGGGCAGATGACTGATAGTTTCATGCTGAAGTATGGAAGGATCTAGAACTGGATGGTTGAATGTGTAACTCATAATGGGAATCATTATGGCTTTTTGTAATACAGTGAGTTTGATAATTTCTCTTAGTTCATAGATGTAGCTATAAGTAAGGAAATTCAGATGTAATAGTTTTTGAGAAGAGTTGAAGCTCTCCGTTTGATAGCATGTTTGTAATTAAGATTTAATTAGATCTGGCTCCACTGAAATTTCATTCAGGACAGGTAGACACCAAAATGGAGTTTGGTGCAAATCAGTAGTTTTGCTTTGGTTTGAAGTCTACAGCATCTTTGGCACGGTTTTCATAAATAAAATAAGCATTGTTTCATTTTGTGTATTTATCTAGTATCACTGCTCTTGGGAGAGGTATGCAGGATTTTAAATTTTGTCTATGTGCTTCACCCTAGGACATTTTATGGAACTTTTAATGTAACAAGCAATTGCAATCCATTGCAGCGGACATTATAGAGGAATTGAGGAGATTTGGTTCTCTGACACTAAAAATCCTCATGAGTTTTAGGAGTGTGCTGCCTGGTCTTTCAGCCAGTGTTTTATGCCTTTTAATCCCTGATGACTTGCATTAAATATTATAAGCAAAAGAAAAAGTACATAAAGGAAATTAAAAATTCTCTTTATTACATTTTTTCAAGACTTCTAAATCCTTATCTATAATTAATGGTGTGCCCCATTAATCACAGTACATGATTTTGTTATAATTTTTATCTATTAAAATACTGTCATATCTAATTAGAAGTATTCAATTAATTACAAAATAGACAGCTGTAGGTAAAACATAAATAATAATTATTAGGAAAATTTTGTAATAACCCGTTTTCTTTCTAAATTGCTAGAAGTATTTAAAATTCCAATTGTATTTCATACACTATGAATAAATTTTTTTGTAAAGCTATAAATGGGACTTTTTTTGATCTAAAAATAACCTTTTGATTTGTATACTTTGAAAGGAACTTGTTGACTTAGCTGTAAGACAAAGCTCTCCTTTCTTTGACATGTCTCTGTAGAACATTTTAATATAGAATAATATTGCTTCTATAGAAAAGACCCCCCATTCTAATTGTTTGAAATTTGCATGTTTTTCTTTGATGTTTCTATGTTTTTCAGTTTCTCTTACTGCATTATGTTTTTTAGGGGTTATGAAAACTCTAATTAGAAGTTGTTTTAAGTCTATTAATTTTCTGCTTTTGAAAATGAAACTTTTAGGTCACAGAACTGTCACATGCTCTGTTTTTCCCAATCTTCTGAAGGCATTTCTATAAAATTCTTATTTCCAGACTGATAAAAATATGTGGTTCTAAACCAATACTTCCTGGTACACGGTACACTTCTGGAAAGTGTAGTTTTTCAAGTACCATTGATAAAAGATGAAATTAGAAACATTTCACCTCATTTTGGTCTATTCAGCTTTTCAACTCAACTGGTCCAGAAGCTTTCGCACATTTTTTACTTTGCAACCAAAAATCACATTTCCATGTTTTAAAACACACTTCTGCACCTGTAACAAAAACTGTGCATCATCTTAGATCCTTTGCATTAAAAGAATTAATAAACCCAAACCCAGTAAAATATTACTATTTTATTGACTCAAGAGGAGATACAGATCTAGGTGAAAAGAAGGGAGAAAGTCTAGTTAATGTGTTTTAGAAGGTGCAATCACAGAACAATACTTGTGTGATCTGCTCAGAATAATTTTTTTCCTGGCTACAGGTGTCCTCCTTGAAAAAGCTACAATAAGCAGTCTGAATATAGCATATATTAAGCAAGACACAGAACAAATATTACTTCAATTTTATTTTAATAGAGACTGCAGATTATTTGAAGAATGTTCTGAGGGCTCATTGCATTTAAAAAGAAAAGAAATTTACTTAGCAAAGAAATTTTCTTCATTCAACATCCAAGAGCAACATTTTGAGTATATTTAGGTAAAAATTGGATTTTTAAATATAAAAAGAATTAACTTTCAGCTTGTTATAGGCATGAAACCATCTCTATGACAACTTAGGTCCTGCTTGATCTTCCTAGCTGTCTTTTGCAGATGCATAAAGAAGTAGTCCACAGTCTGTTCAATGCTCACAAAAATTAATTGCCAAACAAAGCAGTCCTTCAACTACTTGAGGTCCACAAAAAATTTACTTAATTCAAACACAATGAGTAAAAAACTTCATTCAAAAGTGCCTTGTGAAAATGTTTTTTGAAAACCATTAGTTCCCTCTGGAGGGAAAATGGAGAAAAATGGCATCTCAGGAGAAGACAAGGAGTTATTGATCTTACATTAGATGACAACACAAATGAAACTTTGCCTCATGCCTAAGATAATAATTTAGCTAAGGGTAAGTTTGGCTAGTGATCTTTCTCTAACAACTGTTTTGAACTGTACAGTTGTAATAGCATAATAAGTTACAGGAAGGTTCAGAAGAAGGATTGCAGAAAGAGGAGTAACCAGAAAAGCCAGAAGAGGTATTCAGCTCAGCCTAAAATAGACATTAAAGGCAAGATTCAGTTGCCTAACTATTATCATTTACTATTAGATTAGTCATTGTGAAGACTCTAACACCTGTTCTAGGATTATTTGGTTCTTAGAGTTCTAGTTCCAGAGCAATGCATATCAGCCTTCCACACATGTCCTGATTACACTATGGCATGTGAAATTACACCACATAAGTGCTACCATATAACCACATCAATTCCTAAACCTCATTTGAATGCAGATATTACCTTAAGATTTTACATCTAAATATACAACACAATCTTTATTGCTGAGTTAGTACAGCAAGATTCAATTTTTAAACATAGGAATCTTATGTAATTTGAGGTTCCATGGAGTAACCTGATTTCATTCCTGTTAACATTCCAGAAAGAAATATATATCATATATGACCTACAATATAGTCCACAGCCTAAGATGGGTTCACAAAGGGAAGGTCCTGTTTAACTTATTTGGTATCCTTCTATGATAAAGCCACACAGTCATTGGATGAAGTGAAGGTAATAGAACCATAGAATATCCTGAATTAGAAGGGACCTACAAGGATCATTGAAGTCCAACTCCTGGCCCTGCACGTGACCACCCCTAGAGTCACACCATGTGCCCAGGAGCATTGTCCAAGTACTCTGTGAACTCTGTCAGGTTTGGTGCTGTGACCACTTCCCTGGGGAGCCTGTTCCAGTGCCCAACCACCCTCTGGATGAAGAACCTTTTCCCAAAATCTAAACATGAACACAGTCTCAGAGATTACCTTTCTGCAAGAGATACTGCACAAAACAATATTCACGCTAGATTGTTCATGCAATATTCATCAGATTGTCACTCCCTCTACTCACAGTATTTTATATCTACTTTTTAAAATTGAAAACCATATGTAGAGAAATAGCTATTTGGTAGCATCTAATAGCACAATCAGGCTAGTTTTCTTTGGGCAAAATTAAATGTCATTGTACCCCAAGCTGGAGCATAATTTATCCATGTATTTCTTCACAACACTAAGTGAACTGTTAACAACCATTGCTGCAAAGACTTAATAAGATATTACAGACTTTCCACGTTGTTGGTTCTAAATATAGTAATTAAACTCAGATACAATAAGCTTGTAAGAAAACTAAAAAGATATAAAGGCATTTAAGAAAATGCTATAATTCAACTAGACAAAAAGCTGAAATAATCAACATAGGAAAGATGTACAGAGAATATCCAGAGATGGAAGGGACCCAAAAGACTTCACTGCGTTGCTGAAACAGAATACCTTTAACAGAAAAAAATAAACAAATTCTAAAAAAAAAAAAAAAAGAAAAAAAAAAACAAACAAAAAATCTATAGTCATTATCATTTCACTGTTACTGCTTTACAGAGTATTTTCATCAGGAGACTTCTCTATTAAAGGCTGAAGAGGTAGAACTTTCCTACATCTTCACTCTGCATTTTAGTTCCTGTTTAGTACTATCAAAGTCTGTTCTAAAATGTACATTGCTATCCGTGCCTGTTGGCTATCAGTGGCACATGGAATCTCACACAGAACTCCAGACTGGGGTTCATGAAACCATCTAAAATAGCTGGTTTGCTATATTTCTGGTCGTAGGGAAAGCATTTTTATACTCATCATCCCTCAGTACTCTTTATCTCTGTGACTAATAGAAATGATGATTTGTATGGTTGGAGACCACATTCTTTAAAAAAAAGCAAAAACAAAAAAAAAAAAAACAAAAAGTACCCCTGTACTTTTTAGCTAGTGTGTATAAAAACCCAGGATGACTCAAGAAAGTGCTTCAAGGGCACCCTAAGGGCATGCCTGATTGAGTATAAATTACCAATCAACTCTTGGGCTCTTAGGTGCAAACAGTGGAATGTCAAGGTGATAAAAAGTCCTAGGATCCTCTGAGCAGAAATAGAAAGATTTTACTGAAAAATATGAAAGATAATACACCAGCCACAGTAGCACCAGACAAGGTTACATCCTGCACCAGACTACAGAGTTTCATAAAAAAATTACTGAATACACTCAGATTTTACAGTATTCTCACACTTCTTTTGCTTCATCACTGAGTGTCACTATGGCAAAATAATTTTCTGTCATGAGGGGCTCATAATGATGACAAGAATTTCTGTCATATGTATAAAAAATTTCAACTGCTTCTATAAAGAAGGAAACAAAAATTTCCCTTAACAAGACCCTGAATCCTAACAGATTTATCTAACGTAAAACATTGACTATGAATAAATTAAAGCAATCTTAATGCCTTTTCCTCCTTTCCTTCATTTGTGGTCTATTTCACTAGTTCATTTCATTTTTTTCTTTGTGACAGTCCACTATGAATTAGTAGCTAAAGAAATATGGCAAATTCAATATCATACCTCAATATCAATGGTTTGCATCTGTCTATCTGATCAATGTATTGTACATATTTCACTCTTCCAAGACCTACTTATATAAAGTATTCAGCTGCCGGTGTGGTTTCTAATTTCGTTTTTTCCAATAGCACTGCTGCAAAGCTTTTTTTCCATCCTTAACTTTTTACCATAATTCCAAACAATGGCATTACTAATACAGGGAAAAGTCAAAGTAGGAAGAATCCCAGTTATCTTGGAATTAAGCAAAAGAAGAGAGAATACACAAACTCATTTTCACACAGTACAAAGATACCACTTCTAGCCACAACTTGGCTAAATGAAAAACCTCACACTTCACCATCATTTTTTATTGCTAGTGCAAAACAATTTTTATCTAATATTCTTCTTATCTTTATAATTATTCCATATGTAATTTGCATAGGTAATTCCAAAATGAAAAATGGTGCATCTGATGGTAATTACACGTAATATTTAGAATACAGTTAAGTAAATTTAATTTACTTTATAATAACTTTCAAGACATTTTATGTTACACATTTACATGTAAACATCTGCAAATGTTAACACCGTTATGCCAATAGATAAAAAAAATATTTCCTGAAGGTCAAGGTGAAACAATAACTGCTTTTAATTAGGTGAATTCATTTCAAGCAGTAATAATCATTATTCTTCTTATTGTAACTGCAATGTTTGACTGATATATCTGATAAAGTTTGACCTATTTCTGGAGAGGGAGCAGCAAAAAACCACAATGGAAATTTCATGATTCACTGCACATTGACATAACCATCTGCTGAAAGATACATTGGCTAAGATGTATTCTGAATGAGCACCTACAACCCACCTGGGACCCTTTTAGAATTATCCTTTTTCAGTGGTTAGTGAGAAGTTGCAATCTCCTGATGATGTTCTTTTGTAATAGATATGGCATCAAGAGAAAGTAGTGAAGGTGTGAGGTGCGAGAAAAAAAGCCATTTTCCTCTCAACCTAAACTTTACTGGCAAATAAGCAAGCAATATATTTTGATTTAAAGTCTTCATTACATTCGTGATCATATTAGTTAAGTAAAAATTATGTATCTATACTTGTACAAAATAAATCACTCGCAAAGGTTTTCAGACCAGATCTGTAGTGGCCTAGATTATGTAAATTGTCATACTGATTCTATGACATTTTTAATTTTGCCTCATGTGAACAGTTGTGTAAATAATGACTTTATTTACATTATCATATATATTATAGTCCTGATGTTCTGTAGTGGCACAAGTCTTCTGGTGTTGGTTTTGGGTTTAGCTTCAAACATAACAGGACAATGTCATGTCATACTGTTAAACAGAGATAATATCCAGAGATGAGGAATAACTTCCTATAGCTGTAATTGTATATGTAAAAGATTTAAATCTCATCTGTTTCATATGACCCTGTATGATATTAACTGTGTCTGAGTCAAATAACTTTAGGCAATTCTACTAACAATGCTAGATGAATTTAATACAGAAAAGACAGATAAATGAAAATATTCTTGATTATTTATTTTTTGAATATCAGCCACTACAAGCTCTTTAGTTTCCCAGTCAGCTAGATAATAAGGCAAATTTCCCTACTTCTTCTTTGAGATGTTCAGGATTTGACTAAGGAATGGGAAGAACAAGCTCATGCCTAGTGCTATAGCTTATGTATTGTAACAGAATAATCTTCCCTTTGCCGAAAATGTACGGCCTTATGATTGCAAAAGTTTAAATTTTCAGTCAAGTGTAATATTAAAACTATCTATGAACTATGATTTGAAGCTGGTTTATGACAGTTGTAGACAGATCAAGATATTTGGATTCTAAATCTGTAAAGAATACAGTCCTAAAGAGATCTAAAGAGACCATTTGGTCTTATTGAGTCTAGGGTTTTCTACTCGTTTTGTTGGTTGATGATGGTGAGTGAATTATCGTTTATAAGGGCTGCAAGTTTCCTTTTGATTTATGAATGTGGAGCTTTAAGGAGCTCAGTCTACCAAGTGAGTAGTACTTACATAAATATGAGAAATTTTTCCTATCAATAATTTTTTTCTGATTATTTTAAAATTTATTCCATTTTAAGATGTAAAAATATTTTGTTTTAATGCATGTCAATTTCTCTTCTTTATTTTTAACAAACTTTAGAACTACTGTGTCCGGTTGCCTTCTGTGCACATTTACTATTAGTTGCCCTCCTCATTTATAGTCATACTACTTCATCTGTGCCTACCTACCTCCAAAGATACCCTTAAAGCATGAGTCTTCCATAGTTATTATTTTCAGGAATGCTGAAAATAAGATTTAGGATAATATTTCACTTGGAGTTGTAGAGTCACTTATTCTTGCACAAGACTATTAATTTAAAATATTGAGTATATTGCTACAATAAGCTTCTTGTTTAACAAATAAAATTAGCAAAAGTTGACTGCATGCAAAATTATGTAACGAGAATTTGAGTGATATGTATGTTCACAATAGTTATTACTATGGAACAGTTTCTGCAGAATATCACGTGGGTATGTTAATTGTATTGATTGATATTTTTGTAATTGAAGATTATTTTCCTTCTTAATAAAATATGATGTGAAATATTTCAATCTCACTGAAGTAATGAATATGCAAAAACATAAATGAATTTAGGTGGAACAAGATTTGGAATGTTGTTTTTTAGCATAGCAGAACTGGCAAATGTAAAAATGACTGAGATACAAACATGCATCATTTTCTTCTATCAAAAGCAAAACAAAAAACAAATCCTCTTTCAATATGGCAAGCAGAGTGTTTCTGTATGATAGAAAAATATTCTTCTGATCTAGGATGATGCTATAGGGAAACATTATAAGTTCTAAACCAAAAAGAAACATGCACTTTAAAACTTTATGCTGTTAAAAGACGTCAATGCATTCAAGCCACTTTTTGCCTATAATCATAAGGATCCTTGCTACGTTCTGTTACCTTGGTCTTCATTAGTGCCACCAAAAACCTTAAAAGACTTTTGGATAGGATTATTACAGAAATTGAACCTTAATTGGAACTTAATCTCTATAATTATGCATAATTACCCATGTTTATTACTCCTACGATGAGCACACATTTTTCTTTAGCTGTAAGGCAAAGTGAGTTAAAGCTTCTAGAAGCACTGGATAATATGATTTGTATGCACTTCACTGACTTTATTAGCCTGTAAGGTTTTAAAATTCAATTAAAAATGTATTTTCACTCTTTGGCCTTTGACTTTGGTAAGGAATATGAATGGAGAAAAGTACAAGCCTTGATGGCAAGTGACAGTCATTCATTTCTTTTATTTCTTGAAACGCGGGCCAAAAATGATCTAGTATTGTCCTTTGTATGACTTCTTTCCACTCTGAAATCCACAGATGAACCAGTGTACAAACACAAGGGAAAAGAAGGGCACTTTTAATCCAGTTGTAATATTTTTCAAAGATAAGTATGATTAAATCAGACTCTCTTAGCCTGAGTCTTTACTTGAGTCTGTTTAAACTACAAGTCATGTTGGTTGTCACCCCAGGGAGTAGATTTGTGATAACACAGCACAGTCATTTGTAAAACTACTCTTCATAAGTAATGCAGCTTGCTTGGGTGAGTTTCACCATTTGTAAAGAAACAGCCACATGCCGTGACTTCTGTTTGTGCATATTAATTTTTCTGAGCTCAATCTGTTAAAATTTGATAGCTGTGTCAGCAGTATTTATAGTCAGAGGCCAACATCATCATCAATTTTATGAAATCAGTTATGAGATTATATCCATTTATTTTTGTAGTCAACCATCATTGCACCTGCCTTGTAGTTACTTACAGATATCATAACTGTGGTGTTCTAGGGATAAGGAAATACTGTGGCTGTAGAAAGTGTTTAAAATACACAATTATTCTGATTTGGTGGTAATAATTTTTATTATTTTATTTTAAATTATTTTATTATTTTATTTTAAATTATTTATTTATTATGAGGAAAAACTAATATTTGATGCCAAAATTTTTTAGTTAATTCAGTTTTTCTTCTTTAACAAGAAAATACTGCAACATTCCTTAAAACTAAATGAATGGTAACACTAATAAGGGATACAAAGTCAGCGTTGTTTTCTTTTGCAGGTTCCTACCAAATCAGATACTGATTATAATTAAAAATTCAAGCCTTATTTAATGTATGTTATGTCTTCTGATGAAAGATAACAGTAATAAACCTGTAAATATGTTATTTAAACTTTTTATCTAATTTTTATTCATCTTGTGGGAATGATCACTTGAGTTTTCAAAATCATACATTATTATTGGACAAGAGAAAATACAAATGTGCAGCAAATTCATGTAGAGATGTTTGATACTAGTATTAATTATGTCAGTTAGATAGATGTTAAGATATCACTAACCAGATTCTGGAGTGTAATTATGTATATATGTATATTTACATATCTATATTTATGTACACAGACACACATATGGATATATATATATACATATATTCACAGTATCGATATGTGTGTGTGTGTCTGTGTGCATCTGCGTGAGTGTGTGTGCACGCTTTTGATTTTGTTATCCCACTTGAATTTCTCAAATCTGGAAATAATGAAAGAGGAATGTATACATGATCAACACTGTCACAAGGAAAACTGGAGAATCCCACTTCATCACATAGAAAGAACCATAAACCACAAGTGTTAATCTGTATCTGAAGAAAAATAATCCCTGATTAATATTTCATTGATGCTAGATCATCTAAATAACTATACTTTGAAAAATATTGATGCCTAATTCTTCTCCTTCAATTCCATTTCATGAATCAAGCTCCTAAATTAAAGGCAGGAATGATTTGAATTAATTTATCTAAATATACTTGCATGTCTTAAGTTTAAAACCTATTAGTCACCTTCAGCTTTTCAGATCTTTAATATGAAAAAGACAGACATCTCCAATATGAATGGCTTTCCAATATTCCCTGTATCCCTACATTGGATCCAAGCATCATGACCGTGCTTTTCTTTTAGTAGTACACCTGTATCCGTTGCCATTCACCTGGAAAGGATCAGTTATGGTTTTTGTTGCAACTTTTTGTTACTATGACTCCATGACTCTGCCTAGTCCCAATCTTAGTTTTGTATTTTACATTGTACCTTTATTAAATATAAGAAAATGACAACAACATCAAAAACAAAGACCAGAACTCTGGAAATTCTTTTTTCCCTTGAAGACCCTGATCAGTGATACTTCCTTTGTGTCTTTAGTTCAGTGGTAGTCAAGTCCATCTGAGGGTGCGTGTAAGGGGCTTGCTTAGAGCTGACATCCCTACTGTGCGCTGGAAGAAAGTGAGTAACGATTTGCAATGACTCACAGCAGATCTAGGCATAGCTAGATCTCTTTGTATCTGTCTGCTTCTGATGCTAAAGAAGATTGCGTTGAATGATGCCTCAACAGATTTGGGCATCTTCTAAAAGTTTTCAGGTTTTCAAATGAAATTTTTGAATTACAATTTTTTATGACTCAGTTCAGTTAAGTCCTTCTCTTGGGACCTTTCTGTTACATTAGATATAGCATTAGATCTGTAATTAGGACTGAGAAAATTATTTAACCATCCATCATTTATTAAATAATTTTGGTTTTTTCAAGCATGTGAAAGCATCATTCATATTTTTGTATTTACAAAATGAGCTCCTATAAATTATTCAACAAGGACACTGTGCATGTAAATAACCATCTTGGCAAAAGAATCACTTGTTCAGTTAATTATTAACATTAACTGCAAGCCTCCATCTCAAAAAAAGGAGTATTGTGTAGCATACACGGTTACATGCATCAGGTCAATTCATTAATAGGAAGGGTATGGTACTGGTTGCAAGAAGGTCAAAAGAGCCTGCTCTGATAATTATTTTGAAAAATACTGAAAAATAAATAAAGTAAATAAATAAACAAAAACCTACAATGCCCAGACAAACAAACAAGTACAAACCCCTGTTCCCCTAATAATTTTTTTAAACATTAACTTCATTTCTGTAACAGAATATGCCTAACAGAAACTAACTGCACTAATAGAAATAGTATAAAGAAAGGGAGTATGATCAAGATAAGCAAAAGAGAAGGCTAAGCAAAAACAAACACCTCCACCACCATAAAAAAAAAGCGTGTGTATAAATATATATACATATTTAAACCACTATAAGAGGGCAGTCCTCAATTGCAAGTTTCTCTTGTTTTACATTTACAACATACACTAACCTTGTATTCAAATTTACAGTATGTAGCTAGGGATAAAAAAATCTGATATTTACACCAGAAGTAATAATGATAATATGCAGCCATGACTATATGAACATAATGGTGATTTTTCAGCTTAGAAATAAAAAATCTTCAAAGAACAAGGATCTTAGACACAGAAAAAGAATGAATGTGTTGAAAATTCTTCCAATATAGTGGAACGACAGTCAAATTGACATAGCATTTAAGGGCTGAATCCAAGTGAATTAGGAATTCAAAGTGAGATTTAAATAGGTTTTCAATTAAATTATTTTTATTTCATTTTTTACAAACTACTTCTCATTATCCCTTACTCAGATGTATGAGGTTTGAAGCTTTCAGTAGTTGTCAATTCAAGCTTTCAGTAGTTGTCAATTCCATCAACTGTGTTTTCCAGTGATTTCATAATATCTTTCGTAAACACTTTTAATGGGATGCATTTGACAGATATTTTATCCTCAAAGTTCTTTTTCTGTTGTACAATGATGGATTTATTTTTAAAAGTAATTCTCTTTTAAACAGCAGTGTAATATATTGGACAGCTGCAAAAATGAGAAAGCTTATTTTATTATTTGTATATGTCTTAGGGAAATTAGTCTCAGAATTAGAATAAACCTAATGGTATTCTACAGTATCCATTCAGGATTGCTGAACAATCTTTTAGCTAAACTGTGCACTATTCATATTTCAAATGTGTTTAATGTAAAAGGAGTGGTGGAATACCCTTCAGTAATACTTTTTGAGAAAAATGTAATAAATAATTTGTTTAAGATACCTTAGCAATTAATTCACAGTTTTTCTTGAAGTTGGTATGTCCTATAGCTACATGAGACCTGATATAAACAGGAAGTTGTCATACCGCAGCACATCACATAATTATTTTTAATCACTGATATTACCGAAACAAGCAAATCAACCAGGTTTCACAATATCCAATTTCTCAGTCATCATTACTTTCTTTCACAAGCTTTAAACAAGTTAACATAGAGAAATTATTGAACTTATATAAATTTACATGTTTTTATTTTAGCCGTCAATATAATACTATTTTAGCCGTCTGACAGCAGTTCACAGGCGTAAGGAAAGATAAATAGTTTATCTAATTACATGATAATTAATGCAAATTTTCACAATGCTGATTGATTAGGTTTGTGTCATTAGAATCGAAAGACATGCATGAAATGCTTTTATTACCTTCATTAATGTTGTTAAACTCAAGAAATACAGATATTAAATTGCTATCCTGTGGGTTGCATATTAGAACTGGCAAGAACACATTTCTGTATGCTAACACTTTAAAATTTTAGTGCATATTAGCAAAAGCAATAAAACCTATGTCTGGCTCTTCATGCCTTAAATATTATAATGTGGGTACAAATAGTGAAATAGGGGACAAAATGTATTTTCATCTCTTTAATTTTCATTTTACATATATATGTTACAATTAATATACTAAATAGACTAATAGTTTTCAAGATTTTAATTTAGAAAAAAGTTTAGAGGGTGAAAGGCTGCAAGACACACTCAATGTATTCATGCTTAGAAAGCAGATAGGATTTGTAATGTCTCCTGTTTTTGACTTATTCCTTAGTTTTCCTTAGATACCAGTTCAATATTAATAAAAGACATTAAACATTTTCTCAAACTTTCAAACTTTTTGAGTTTCTAGTCATCAGAAAGTTGTTTCTATTTGTGTATTTTTCTGGAATAGCTTACAGAATATCTATGATTAAGTGACAATAAATGATTATTCTAAGGATTGTTAGTAGCTGCATATGCTATTAATTGTCACATGCCACAAATAGGCATTGATTCCAAATTGATTCCACGCCAGTCAGAAAGGGACCTGGAGGTACTGACTGACAGCAGACTGAACATGAGCCAGCAGTGTGCTCTTGTGGCCAAGAAGGTCAGTGATATCCTTGCCTGTATCAGGAATAGTGTGGCCTGTAGGACCAGGGCTGGTGAGGCTGCATCTTGAGTGCTGTGTCCACTCCTGGGGTCTGCAATTTCCAAAGGACACTGAAGTGTCGGAGCATGTCCAGAAAAGGGCGACCAGGCTGGTGGGGGGTCTGGAGCACAAATCCTATAAGGAGCAGCTGAGGGAGCTGGGGTTGTTTAGCCTGGAGAGGAGCAGTCTCAGGGGAGACCTTATGACTACAACTGCCTGACAGGAGGCTGAAGCCAGGTGGGCATCAGTGTCTCCTCCCACGCAACCAGCAAAAGGACAAGAGGACGTAAGCTGCACTGGGGGACATTTACGTTGGCCATTAGGAAGAATTTCTTCACAGTAAGAGTGTTTGGGCATTGGAAGGGACTGCCTAGGCGTTTAAGAAAAGACTGGATGTGGCACTCGGTGCCATGGTGTAGCTGACAAGGTGGTGTTAGGTTATAGGTTGGACTTGATGATCTCAAAGGTCTCTTTCAACCTAGTTGATTCTGGTATTCTGTGAAAGCATATTTGTATGGATACTGCACATCTTGGGAAATTATTCTCCTTGCTTAGTTCTAACTTCAGGATTGTTGCAAATAAAAGAAAAAAATTCTCATGAGAAAAACTAGAAGATGATTTTTGTAAGAGGGCATTTCTGATTAAAGGTTATCTTTTAGGTTATCTTTTCAAATGTGTCTAACTACAGTACTTTTTAAATTTACTCAAACCACTCAATTCCCTTTTTTCTGAAGGTCAGACCACAACAAAAGATATGTTACCTTTTAAGGGAAATAGGAACTCTGAAATTCATCCATAATCTTTCTTCATTTTACCACTGACTTGTGTGCTTTCCAGTGCTGCTACTGATCATCTCAGCTGATTTTAGATGCCTGCACAATGAATCTTTGTAGCAAGTTACAACTACACATATTAGGCTTGTAAGATTTAAGGTGAGTTACCTGAAACATAGGTACTAAGTAGACATCTACTTTACGCTGAAAAAATTTGAACCTCAATTTCACTAATTTCCCCAAAAAGAATTACTCAGAACATAGCACAGAAATTTATGAAAAACTAATGGTGTAAAATCATATTTGGGGCATGTTATGACTTAGTTATTAGTTTGGCATGGTTTTGGACTACTACAAGTAAAAATATACAAACATTTAATCAAACATTGTAAAAAAAACCCTCAGATATTCCCAAAGGTCACCTATTTAGAAAGTAATTCAGTTGAAGAGGAATAATGATGTTCATTGTAATAATGTCTACTCAATAAAAAGATATAACAGCTTCTGTCTTTCAATAATATTTTTTACAGTCTTTCTCTCTAAGGAGAGGTAGAAAATTACTAGTAATTATGTACATATAAATATTTCCTCGAGATGTTATTAAAAGTCTCCAGAGAAGCTCTATTAGGAGCTGTGCCTGAAGGAGAAAATAGAAGTATTTCGTAGGATAATATAATTAGGGCTGGTAGACATCTAGCCTAACCTTCTGCTCCAAGTAGTTTTACCTGTGAGGTCACACTAACTGAGACCACTCAGGTCTAGAACATCTCCAGGGCTGGAGACTGCACAATCTCTGAGATCTATGTGATCCATTGCCTGATTGTCCTTTTAAGAAAAAAGTTGCTTCTTACAGCTGGTCTAACAGTCTCTTGTTTGAACTTGTGCCAGTTGCCTCTAATCCTCCCACTATGCATGGCTACGAAGAGCTTTGATCCATATCCTCTATCACCTGACCTATGCCCTGTAGTTACTGAGAAGCTACTATTAGGGTCCCCTTGAAGTCGTCTCTTTGCCAGGCTGAATGAAGCTGACTTTTTTCCAGGTCAACCTATGGACAAGTGCTCCAGCCTTGACCATGCTGGCAGCTGTCTGCTGAACTTGCTCCAGCTTATTTGTGATATTTTCTGGATGCAGCAAGCCCAAAGTTGGAATTTTATTAGAGATGTTGCCTAATGATTGCTGAGTAGAAGACAATCATCACTTCCTTTAATTCATTGGCTATTATCTGGTTATCATAGTCCTAGACACTGTTGAGCATCTCTGTTGACAAGATGTACTATTTGTTCATTTTCAGCTCTCTGCCCCAAGGACTCACCAGTTTTCATCAGACCCCTGTCTGTAACAAAGCCAGGATCTTCCTTCCCAGGGTAAGACACAGCATTTGTCCTTCAGCATTTCATTAGTTTAACATTATCTCCTTTCTCCAGCCTGTCAGTACAGACACATATTTGCAGATCCATTACTCCTCTGGTTGATTGGTATGGAGAGCAATCTATTAAGCATAGCCTTCTGAGCCAGATCATCCAAACAGCTTATTCTTTATCTGGTTGTTCACCCACCCAGTCCATAATGTACTAACTTTAAAACCAGGACATTGTGGAACACAGTGTAAAGCCTTGCTAAAACTAGAGAAAAGACAATGCCTACCCTTCCTCACCTATAACCTGGTTATAGGACAAGAGGAAATGGCCTCAAGTTGTGTCAGGGAAGGTTTAGACTGAATATAAAGAAAAAATTCTTCTCCAAAGGGGTGTCAAACAATGGGATAGGCTGCCCAGGTAGGTGATTTTGTCACCAACCCGGGAGGTATTTAAAAAACATGGATGTGGCACTTAGTGACATGGTCTAGTAGTAAACTTCACATGCTGGATTAGTGCTTGGACTTGATAATCTTAAAGGTGTTTTCCAACTCAGATACTGAGAAATTCTGTGATTCTATTATCTAATAACTTAGGACAGACAGGACAATCAAAAATGATTTAAATACACCTGCGGCAGCACAAATATAACCACAGCACAGCCACAAGCATTTTGATATGCACCTGCTCTGGTGTGCACGTATTCATGGCCACAGACTCTTCACAATGTCCTGCTTTCATGTGGACTTATCCATAGGTCGCAGTTCCTTTGACTTGAGCTGACACTGGAGTTCCAGTGTATCTAGTACAGCAGCACAGAAACAGCAGCAAGGCCCTCACCATCTGCCAGCCCAGGCACATCCCATTGCTGTTATCCCCATGCTGTTCGCAGGCACAGCAAAGTGGGGTGGTCAGCAGCACAGCAGTACAGCCAGCAGCAAAAGCAAAACTTGACCACTCATGAGCATTAGACTCTAATTTACAGTAAGCAACGCAAGCCCTATAGCAAGCACAGGAGCCTGATGATCAATAGCTAAACAGCAAGAGCAGCTGTACATTCGGCCAAGCCCATTCCAATAAAACCTGCTGTTGTCTTGAGCCCTTCAAGCTCTATGCTGGATGTCAAAAATGACTGTTGTGGTTTAATCCCAGCGAGCAGCTAAGCACCACATAACCACTTGTTCAACACTTTCAACACATGAGAGAGAATCAGAAGAGTAAAAGTGAGAAAATTTGTAGGTTGAGATAAAGGCAATTTAATAGGTAAAGCACAAGCCAGTTTAATAGGTAAAGCACAAGCCAGTTTAATAGGTAAAGCACAAGCACACAAGGATAGCAAAACAATCAGCTCATTCACCACTTTACATGAGAAGGCAGGTGTTCAGTCATCTCCAGAAAAGCAGGGCTTCATCACATGGAAGGGTGGCTTGGGAAGGAAAAATGTCAACACTGCCTTCCCACTTCCTCCTTTTTCTTCCCTCAGCTTTATATGATGCCATATGCCCTTGAAAAGTCCTTTGATCAGGTGGGCTGTATCTGTCTGTCCTGGCTGTGTCCCCTCCCAACTTCTTGTGTATCCTCAGCTTCCTTGCTGGTAGGATGAGAGGCAGAAAGGGCCTTGGCTTTGTGCAAAAACTGCTCAGCAGTAACAAAACGAATTCCTCTGTTAACCAACACTATTTCCAGCACCAATCCAAAACATAGCCACCTACCAGTTACTATGAAGAAAATTAACTCTATGCCAACCAAAACCAGCACACATAGCCAACTCTCTTTGGCTTTGTCCTGTGTAATTCATGCTTATTTCCTCTCGTTTTAATTCATCATGAGTGTACAGGGTCTGGCTGGGATGTAGCAAACTTTCTTCAGATCATCACATATGGTGCTGTGTTTTGGATTTGTGTCTAAAACACTGTTGATAACACACCAGTCTTTTGGCTATTGCTGAACAGGCTTTCTCTTAATCTCAATCTATTACCCCATCATGCAGACTTGGGGTGAGCAGGAAGTTAGGAGGAGACAAGGCTGGGACAGCTGACTCCAACTGGCCAAAGGGATATTTCACACCATACAGTGACTGGCATACTTTAGACATGGTTTCTTTCAGTGTATCAGTCTTATATACCAATCAGTTAAAACCCAGCTAGTGATAATGGGAAAGTTTTGGGAAATTTACTATGTAAATGATGACATATATCCACAAAAATGTAAAATTCCTGTAGTAATTTCATATGGTACTTTTCTTCTCTTGCCCCATATATTTTATTTTCTGTGTAGCAGAGAGATTTTACATTGGACCTAGATCTAAATATTAGTGCATAAATGAATTCCTATAAATGTACTATATAAATACAAGTGTTTATTAAGATCATATGAAGGCTGACACTAACCTAATTAAAATGATAGTCACATATATCATAAAGTTCTACCTTTTTATCTTTTTTTTTTTTCTCAGACAGAAGAGATTTATGGAAACAACTTTTTAATCTGATAGCATATATGTTAAATTAATGCTCCCCATGTTTCATTTTCTCATAATCGTATTTAAACCTCATTTTTGTAAGTCTAGAAGATTAAATTCTAGACATACTTTCTGAATTTAAGATAACTTCTTTATAACATCTATTTAAGAAGAAGCAAAAATGAATACTGTGAATAATTTTATGCAGATTAAAATCATGCTCCTCCTGAATTGTTTATATCTAAAAATAGAGATTTTAAAGGAAAACCTGCAGAAAAAGACTATCATTTTAGTAATACAGGAAGTGCGTGTAAAACTTTCTGCAAAACATGAAATTAAGACAATCAATAGATCTTTCCCCACTGCACAGTGCTTCAGATGAGAAAGCTCATCAGAATCACATTACCTGAATGTGAAGGCAATCTGGTCTATACAGTGAAAAAACCCCATGTGGTACTGTGCCTTTTTGACCTTAGGAATATTGCCTCCTATTTTTTTTTTCATTTTTATATCATTTCTCCCTTGTTTTTCATTGGGTTTTTAGTAGACATGTGATCTTAAATTCATGGCCTACATATATGCATGTTATGCTGTGAGTTTAAAATAAGAGAACTGCTACTGTTAATACACTGAAATTATCTCAGCCATATCAGCTTTCTTTTAAGGGTTTGTATAAAGTCTTCATATTTCACAACACTATACATATATATACTTATAGTATTATAAGGAAAAAGAGGAATATCGAATGGATTTATTTTGTAAATAGCATCTGAAAAACAGTCTGGATATCCTGAAATATTTCAAACTTGTATGAGTTGAAGGTTAAGAAGCTGAAAACAGTCCCTTCGTTTAGTCAGCAGAGGAGGTTTGCAAATTCTGCTAAGCTTAATTCAGTTGCCTACACTTAGACCATTTTTTAGCACTGTTTGAAATATTATGAAGTGTTGTTCAGTTGCCTCAGCTTAGAAACCTAGTAATATTTTAAAAGCACTATACTAATCCACCTAACTCCATCTGATTCTTTAAAGGTTCATGGCTCCCATAGGTCCTGTCCCTTAACTTCCAGCCTCACGGAGCATGTATTACGTATTTTAAGACTTCTCAGGAATCTCAGGTTCAGCACCAGAGTCATGACTTCTTCACTATATACTCTGTTTGCCTCTAAGTGTCTGAAACATCCTGATAGAAATGAGAGTTATGGCTAAGCACTTTTGACAGACCATATAGAACATTTTGGGGGCATTAAGGTGATGTCCCAGGACACCTGAGTAGACATATTTATTTCCCTCTACATTTGTTAAAAATGGCTTTTCTGGACGTGAAATGAACAGAATTATACCTTATTTATTTCTCAGGAATCAGGAGGATTCAGATAGTGTGTGGAACTAATAAACTGAGAATTCCAGCCATTAGATTTGATGACACATACATTCATTTTCCTCATTGTTTTGGGTTTAAGACCAAATAATGTTAGTAAGAGAACTCATAAATGAGTAAATTAGGAAGGGAAATATAATCCTATACTAATGTTCAATTTTCATAATCAATGGAGAAAAAAAGACAAGTGGGGTTAAATGATAGATTTCAGAAGTAAGTTATACTTCTTTTTATATCATTTTTCTCAGTTTACCAGAGGGAAGCCATCATTACACATACATAATGATGTGTGTGACATACAGAAGTATCTGATCCAATGACAGTCTTTAAATTTTTTTTTTTTAGAGTGGATAGATATGCTGTCAGAAGAAACTACAGAGTAATGTGGCAATACTTCTTATAATTTTATATGAATCCAGTTTGCTGCAGGTAACAGATATCCTTTCTAATTCACTGTGGCTTCGAGCATTTCTCTGGCTGAAAGTCTCTACCCTTAAAATGCAAGAGGTCTTCTGTGCCAAGAAATGGTATAAAAGTAGTTCCTATGGGGAAGTGCATAAATGAGTCTAGATCCATGCTGCTAAATTATTCTGTCCAAGAAAACAGCCACAGTTTACAGGCTGAAAGGTACAGAGTACCTGTAATTGATCTTAAAGCAGATTGACTACATTGGTGATACATAACATTTACAACTGGGACTCCCAAGTCCTGATACATCTGTTACACAACAGTTCAAGTGGACTTTGTGTCTATGAGAGTTTGGGACTCAGCTAGAATTTGGCTGAAAACCTCAATAACTGCAGTTTTAAATCATGCCTTTGTCTCCTGATATGTGACAAATGACTTTGGGAGGAGCTGGAGGACAGTTTTAAAGATTGTGTAAGGTGGAGCAACCAAAGTCAAGTGTAGTTTCACTAATGTTGCCTTCTGAAAGTGATGCTTGCAGTCTTGTTGGACCAGCTAGTTCAGATCAAAACAAAAAAAGACCAAACTCATGTTTACAAAACACTGTGCTTGTCCCAGTCCTGGCCACCCACTCTTTCACACTGCAGTAACATTTCTTCATTTGGCAGAGGTAGTGCTCTGTTTTATGAATTAACCATAGAACCATACAATATCCTGAGCTGGAAGGAACGCACAACTCAACTCCTGTCCTTTCACAGTAGGACTCCAAAAATCACACCATGTGCCTGAGAGGGTTTTCCAAACACTTCTTGAACTCTGTCAGGCTGGTGCTGTGACCACTTCCCTGAGAAGTCTTTTCCAATGCACATCTACCCTCTGGGTGAAGAACCTTTTTCTAATATCCAGCCTAAACATTCCCTGACTCAGCTTTAGGCCATTGCCTCAGGTCCTGTCACTGGGCACCACAGAGAAGAGATCAGTGTCTGCCCCTCCTCTTCCCCTCATGAGAAAGCTGTAGACAGCTATGAGGTCTCTCCTCAGTCTCCTCTTCTCCAGGCTGAACAGACCAAGTGACCTCAGCCTAAGAAATTTTGCAGCTTGCTGTACATACGCTAAAAATACAGTTAAACACAGAATCTTTGCTAAATTTTCTCCAAAACTTCAGTTACAGAACCCCAGGAAACCTGCTGTCATAGCAGAGGGGGCATTTTTCTGTAAGAACACAATAGCAGGTCTTTGAAGAGCAGGGAACAGAACCTATAACTTATTTTAGTACTTTGAGATCCTAAATCAAAAGGAAAAAGAGTTTGGGAGGAAGATAAAATTGGAGGAAGTAGAGATTAAGTATCCATGATATCAAACAAATTTATTTTTGGCTTCCTTACATAAAGCAACTTTTTATAAAGAAAATAACTACTACAGACAGAGATTAACTAGAACATCTTAATTAGATCATCATGATTACTTGGCTAAGCATTTAATTAGAACAACTACAGCTACAAAAAGCAATCAGAAAATCAATTAAGATTAGAAGCAAATGGAAACCTATAAAAAATTTGAAAAAATTGTCCTGAAATCCATGAAAGGGATAGTTCAAACAAAACTCTATATTTAAATCAGACAACAGTGAACTCAGAATTTGTGCAGGTTGCTGAGAACCATGCTTGTATTCATCCACTGAATTTTATAGTCACATTGTTTCACATCACTTGTAGATGTTGCATTAAAAATATTTAGAGAGGAATGTATTTGCAAATATTAAGTTTAAACATTTTATCTTAGGTACAACTTAGAAAATTTATAACTGGTAATAAATCACTTGTCTAATTTCCGTAGTACTGACCAAAATTTTTTTGCCTAGAAGGAAAAGAAATATTTGCTTTTAACTGCATACCTTGGGCTCCTCTTTTTCCTTTGAAAGATTTTAAAATTCCACCACAAACAATAATTAGAAGAAAATTATTTATTCATTAAATAGCTTCTCCAGGTTTGCTCTTAGTTAGGATCTGATTATTTTACAGTTCTTTAGTTGGTTACCTAAAATTAGTTGCCCTGAATCAATTACCCAAAGTGTATTGCAGTGTTTTTTAGTGCATTTAGTATGATACAGTTCACCTTTCCTAAATAACAGGTCCTTAATTTTACAGTGCATTTACTTAGATGGCCTACTAGAATCTGAGTTTGTTGACCTGCAAGATGCTGCATCACATCTTCAGTGTTGTCAGGTTGAGGATCTTTGTTTTTGGGATTTGGGGTTTTGGTTTTTTTTTGTCTGTTTTTTTTGTTTGTTTTTTTGTTTGCTTGGTTGTTTGCTTGCTTTTGGGTTTTTTGGTTTTTTGGTTTTGTTTTTTTTTTTTTTTTTTTTTTTTGTTTTGTTTTGTTTTTTGGGGTTTTTGTTTGTCATTTGTTTTAGTTTTTGACGGGTTTTTTGGTCAAATTTTATTCTTTTTCCTTTGTATTATGTATTTTTATTTAATTTAATAGATGAGCAAATTGTGAACATATAATTTAACAGGTATATGTTTTGTTATTATGTTTTTAATGCTAGTAGAGGATGCAAAAACAGTTCTGGAAGTGGATTAAATGTTAAGAAAATTATTTGAAGTAGTACGCTAAATAAGTACTGCACATTATTATTCTCACCATTCTATATTTTCAAGCTATGAAAAGGCTCATTGCTGTACTTAATTTCATAGAAGAACAATCTGTTTTCAGATTTATTTGTGACTCTAACGTTTTAACAAAGAATTATAGTAATTTGAAAACGAACAAAGAATCATCTTGATATTTGGAGATTATAAAACACAGGATACTTCCCCACTACTCTCCTGGAGTAACTTCAGGCTCTCTGGTCTGGTCTGCATACATGCCTTGGCCTTGTTCTGGTCTTACTGATGTGAGACACAGACATGAAACAAGAGCCTTTCTTTCCTCCTTCCCCGTAAGTCTTTAACTGAGCACAATAAAACCTGGAGATTATGAACCTGACAAGATATACAACTGACTCCAGCTTATGTCCCTGTCTGGAAAACAGGGAGATAAGTTTTCCTAAAACTCTGTGTGTGCACCTCCTTTTAAAAATATGTCCAAACATGTAGATATCTCCTGAAAACATTTGTCAGACCTTGAAATTTAGAATACCATTCTACACTTCGATACAGAATCTATTTCTGGGTTTAGATGTTTAAATGTGACTTCAATAGAAATTAGTGTAAATTTGAAACAGAAAAATGGGAAACTATTTTCTACATTTTTCTTATGGTCTTCACAAATAAGTAGGTGCAAAGATGCTAATGTCTCTATTGAAGTGACTTATTTTTGTGAATATGTTTTTATTTTGGTCTTTCATGACAGTAAGAATTTAAGTAGTACCATTAATTAGCACATATTATACTTAATATTTTTTTTTTTTTTTTAAAGGCTAACTGATGGAAACAAGTTATTCTTTTTCATTTGATTCTTCTTATTTTGAGCTGGATTTACTGCAATAACACAACCCCCAAATTACTTACTCCATCAGTTTCCTGTGAAAGTATATTGCTGATCACCCCAGCCTACGATAACCTTCTAGCCAACAGAGCTGATATATAGTTATTAATTTTTTTCATTGTTATCTTCTGTGCCTGTTAGTAGAATTGTAACAATGCCTGCTGGCTGAAAAATTAGCAAAATGAACCCTTTCACATCTGTTTCTCAGTAGGCTAATGAGAAAATGGATCTGACATCCTCACTTTTTTTTTCTTGCTGAGCAGTCCCAGAAGTAGGAGAACTAGAAAATACAAATTTCTGTAGCCATTTCATTCCATTTTCTTAACTTTGTTACAGAGATATGGCAAGGTAGAGCTGATTTTACATCCAATTACACAAAATATCTCATTCATTTGAATGGAAGTTGTTGCTTCTAGCAAAATTTATGGAAACAAATTAAAAATTGACAATATAATAAGCAACTCTAATAATAGCAGTACACCCTTCCTTTGGCTTCCCTTTATACAACACATAAAATCAAAATTATTACAATGCTGTTATTCCCATTCTCGGCCTCATGAGTCAGAAGAAAATCGATGGACCTTTCCTATGCCTGTAATTCCAACTTTCATTGTCACAGAATTTTAAGCAGCAGCCACAATTTTCTTTTTATGCTACCCTTAACAGTGAAGGAAACCCCTTGTAAACATCTACAGTGATCTCAGTCCTTTGAAATCCAAGATCTTTTCTAATTTGTATAGTAAGTTAACTCCCTACTACAATCAGCTGTATAATACATATATGTGTGTATGTACACCTATACATATGCATACATGCATATATATACATGTGACATTCCTCCATGCTTTCCATGAACTGGCTTGACTTTTTCTATCTTCTCATTTCAATTCACTGAGTGTAAACCATTGAATGTATACACAAATGTATTACAAATATATACACCAGCCCTGCTGAATAACGTCGGGTTTAATTCTTATAAAAATATAATTAACAAAATCATATTTTCTGTATTGGAGAATTAAAAATAAAAATTAATTAAAGTTAAAGACATTTTAACCAGATAGCCACATAGCATAAAGTCCTGATTCAGTTAAATTTTTTTTTAAATAGGCTGTAGTCCTGAGAGCATCCCCTTAAGAATGGATAAAGAAAAAGTAGCAAGAAAGATTTTGAGTTCACTCATGCCATTTTGGACAGGCTTTTATTATATTATTTTATACTCCATATTTTATACTATTTTATTCTCCGTTTTACTTTATATTCCTAAAGAAAAGGTGAGATAATCTACAGACTACTAGTGGCCTTAAAATCTACCTAAAAACTGAAAAGGTGATTCATTATCCAGAATAATATACATTTTGAGAAATATTTGGTTTCTAAGGGTATATGCTTATGTGGTCAAACACGAGGGAAATGCATGGCATGTGGCTCATGAGTGTGACACAAATAAATGCTAACATCTTTTCAATGGTAATCCCTAAGTAACCTAGGAGTGCATACTGAGATTTACTTGGAAAAATGAATAAATATTTACAGTATCACTAGAATCAACATTTAAAAATAGATTTGAAGAAAAAAAAAATAGAAAATGCTTTAATTTCAAATTTATAACAATTTTTCCTCTTAAAAATATTCTAAAACAAGTAACTTTTAATTTATTTTCAGCTTAGAGTATTGTCACTGGAAAAATGCTACAGCATGGCAAACCTTTCAAAACCCCTATAGGTTTTTTAGTTGCTATCAATCTTATTAAAAAAAAAATAATAATTTCAGACTATGGGCTATTCAAACTCTCCAATTATGTTTCAGAAAAAAAAGATTACTTCAACTACTGGTTTTGTGTGAAACATATTCTTCCTGAAAAAATGTAAGTGCACAGAAAAATAATCAATAGGATGTGCATAAATGTACTCTATATATAATTATGTCATGCTAATTAATATAATGAGCATAGACCATATAAGACAGGCATATAGTTTCATGGTTTTGACATGAGTTAGAAGCGTTAGAGAAAAAATGCAAATAAAAATTAATAAGATGCAGGGAAGGATTTAAATGCCAAATCTCAAACTATTACTCGTTCAATTCACTGAATATGTATTTGTTCAGCAACAAATATTTCATCACATTCCAGCAATTTGGAATGAATACTATTCAACCTCTCTTATAACTGAAAAGATATCTGTGCTTTCACTGGAGTTCCCGAGTACAAGACCTCAGCTACCACAGGTCTAAGGGCTTCAGTGTAGCACCACTTTCTTTTAGGAACTAGTTTCTTGCACTGAGATTGATAGTCTTGCTTGTCTCCCACCCTGTACATTGTGACTCACCTCTGCCAAACCTTCAGCTGCTGCTACCAAATCTTAACCTCAGAACAAGATAAAAAGGGTTATAATCTTTTCCTACATATCCTGGGATAAAAATTCTTGCTTGTCCTTTAGGACTGACTGTTCTGGGACAGTGAAATAAAAGCTGAAAAAGCTGAGTTTTAGCAGTTCCAATGTGCGTTAGCTCTCTAGCACTCTAATCTTATGGCAATTCAGCAGTATTCTAAATATTGCACAATCCTCCTATGTTATGCAATCCTTCTCTTTAAATAATCTTTTGGTATAATAATTTCTTTCCTACTTCACTCATATAATTTTTCTAGAAGTCATTATTATCTCCCTTAATTCCTTAAATTTTTCTGCTTCTAACTTTAATTTGATTCACTTCTAAACTGGAACTAAACTGACATACTTAAAAGTTGGCTTTGTGCCTTATTTAGTTCATTTCTGATTCCATTTTTAACAAAGTCTAAAAGCAGATCCCTTCACTGTTTTCAGTAAGATAGCTGGGAGAATAGAACCCCCTATATTGGGTTTATGTGGCAAGGTTTTGATAGTGGAGGGACCACGGGGTGGTTTCTGTAAGAAGATGCCAGAAGCTTCCCCTGCATCTGACAGAGCCAATGCCAGCTGGCTCCAGGATGGACCCACTGCTAGCCAAGGGTGAGACCATCAGTGATGGTGGTAGTGCCCCTGGATTAACATATTTAAGAAGAGGAAATATTTTCTGTGCAACAGCAAATGCAGATGGAAAGAGGAGTGATTCTATGTGAGAAGAGCACATCTGCAGTAACTCTGCAGGCACCAAGGAGATCCTTCAGGCAACAGAGCAGAGATTGTCTTGCAGCCCATGGTGTGTAGCTGTGGTGAGGTAGCTGTGCCCCTCCAGCCCATGGAACTCTGTGGTGGAACAGAGATCCACCTGCAGCCTTGGAGGAGCTCACTCTAAAGCAAGCTCCTGAGCCGGACTTTTGGACCCATGGAGAGAGCACCTCAGGCTTCAGCAGGTTTGCAGGTGGGACTTGTGACCCCAAGGGGGACACACACTGGAGTAGTCTGTCCCTGAAGGACTGCGCCCTACGGAAGGGACACGTGCTGGAACAGTGTGAGAACTGCAGATTGTGGGAAGGACCCACACTGAAAAAGTCCATGGAGGACTGTTTCCCATGGGTGGGACCTCACACTGGAACAGGGGAATAATATGAAGAATCCTTTCCCTGAGGAGGAAACAACAGCGGAGACTGACTGCTCGCTCTATTCCTGCCCCTTTCCTGCTGCTGGGTGGAGGAGATAGAGAAATCAGGAGTAAAGTTAAACCCAGGAAGAAGGGAAGCATAGGGGGAAGGTGTTTTACGATTTGATTTTATTTCTCATTACCCTTCTCTGATTTGATTGGCAATAAATTAATTTTGTCCAAATTGAGTTTGCTTTGCCCATGACAGTAATTGCTGAATGATTTCCCCTTGTCCTGATACCAACTGATGAGCCTTTTGTTATCTTGCCTCTCCCCTGCCCAGCTTAGGGGAGAAGTGATACAGTGACTTTGGTGGGTACTTGACCTCCAGCCAAGGTCAACCCATCACAAGATCATTTTTTTACCTGAAATAGCTGCCATCAGGTTATAACTGCAGGTGAATTTTAGCCACACAAGTCAGTCAAATTTAAAAGGTCAACCTGAGAAAGGCTTCCTGGAAAAGTTGTTTCAGAATCTGTAGAAAAAGATAGCATTTCCAGGTGATTTTTTAGAGACAAATTGTCCACTCTGTCACAAGAACAATAATCCCTTGCATCTGAACACTTTATGCCAGAACAAGAAAAGAATCTTTGTTGGATATTTAATGAAGAACATTTTTTAATGGGAACTACAAGACAAAAAAGTATGATTATTCTTTAAACAGTAAATAGAAATCTGACAGAAATAATATATCCTGATTATGCCCGTGACTTTGTTGACTTTGTTTCCTGCCACTGCATACTGATTTCAGAGTACTGACTCTATTGAGGGTCCAAAATCTCTTTCCCCAGTTGCAGCTGCGAGATCTAGTTTCATAAATACATGAGTATTTTTCAGCAATTTTTAGTTTTGGTTTTCCCTAATTGTATTGATTTAAGTTTATTCATGCTGAAGTTTATTTTTCAAAAGGTATGCTCATTCATAGAACTGGAGATTACATTGGACACTTCTGTCAGAGTGGTGATAGTGATGCTGAAACTATTGATGTCTCACTGTAGTTCTTTTTAATAATAGTTTGCACACACATTGGTCAGCAGTTCTGCAGTTTTATGATTGATGGTTGCCAGATATCTCAGCAAGATGCTGTGCAACCCTGATGACTTACTGTCAACTAACTTCTCTGTTTGATCAAATGCTTTCTATACATTTCAAACTGACCTAGCTTCTCTGAACTATCTTATAGAAAGGGTATGACAGCTGTGGGAATATACCTAACAAAAATCCTACATGGTCTTTCTTCTATGGACTTTTCATCTCCAACTTCCATTTCTACAGTACAGCAGCTGGAAAAATTATTACTTCTAATCTATTTTGAAAAACTGTCCAATTCAGATTGAAATTCCCTTTAAACTAGTAAAATCGAACATACAGGAGCTCTGTTTCTTCAGGTTTTGTTTTGTTCTGCTTTTAATGTAGAAAAATAATACAGGCATTCTTCAAACATATTAAAGAGCTTCAGTTTTTGAAAACAGAACTCTACTGCTACTGCTTTGCTCATTAGCCATCCACATTCATCTCCTTTTGAATGACACTTTATAAAGATGTTTACGTTAATATTTAAAAAATGCCCAGCCAAAAGGTTTGCAGAGCTGAAGATATGACTGCACAAATGTTATTGTAATTTAGGGAACAAATACTTTAATGGCTATTATAGTTTCTTAGCCTCTGTTAATTTAACCACTAATTATTTTTTTAATTATAATGTTGTGGTAGTAACTGAAAAAAAAAAAAAAAAGCTGGTTTTCTGTGAGAGCTTGGATTCATAGTTATATGTTATCAATACTGTTATATTTAAAAGGGCTCCAAAATTTTATATTTAACTTTTTTTTTTTTTTTTTTTTTTTTTTTTTTTTTTTTTT